>LPNX010511422.1:350619-392238 GCA_001517045.1 Pseudotsuga menziesii | reverse complement strand
CCCCCCCCCCGCGACAAATACAGCTTTAGAAGAAACAGAACATTTGGAACTATGGACAAATAGTTGCAATGGACCATATATAGCAAAAGTCGACATCAACCTACTGCAAATCGAAGAAGAATAGACAACCAACAGGAATGGAAGTTTCGTCGACCAGAGTTCTGCAGAGACGAATACACCAACAACCCCACCACCCTCATCACCACCCCCACATCCACCGCTGCCACCTCCCGAGAGTAGTGACAGTGATTCAGACATGGGTCACGGATCAGCTCACATTCCTCTATATGAGGGGGATGAGGACCCCAAACAACACTGGTTCATCTATGAGTCGACTTGGGAGGCCAACCAAGTTACAAACAAAGATAGACAAATGGCACAATTCGCATGTGCCTTAAGGAAAAGGGCATTGACGTGGTACATGAAATTTTTGGAAAGACAACCTAGAGAAACAAAATCCAAGATTAAGGCGCATTTTTTGTCATTTTTCAAAACCCCATATGCTAAGCACCTGGCCGCGAAAAAACTAAAAACCACATCACAAAATCTAGGGGAATCTGTCCGCGACTACGATAAGCATTGGAAAGACCTGCTGAGCCAACTGGACTATGTTATAGATGAACAGTTACTAATCCAGTGGTTTCTTGTAGGCCTATCTCATAAAGTACATTGACACATCAGTCTGGAAATGTTCAAAACTTACGAAGATGCTTTAACAAAAGCTCTTCAGGTGGAGATGGACGAGGACATACCCACTTACCCCATAGACCACAGATTGGAAGAATAGCTTGAGAATGTACAAAAGTATTTAAAGGAGCTAAGCCTCAAGAATCAGGAGATTTGGTGTACCAAATGCTCGATGGCCGGCCATTCCAAAGATAATTGTCGACAGGAATATAGCTGACAGGACGTTTGATTCGTACAGACCAAGAATTTTTGTGACATTTTTCGGTAGCACGGGGATCACTCGATGAAAGAATTCCCGTTCAACATGAAGAATGGCAAGGCCTCCTGGTGTGTCATCTGTGAGACCAAAAGTCATAACACAGCCAACTATCAGTTGAACCTCAAGAACCGATAGAACTATCAGGCGGTCTACCAAATGAATGCAGTGGCACAACATAACAACCAAAACAATCTAACAAACAATCAGAATGATCACAGATACGATGGTCGACTCTATGAGCATCGGTACGACAATCGACACGCAAGCTATGGAGGACGAGGTCGATTCCCTGGGAATCGCGACAACCGACCACGTTGACCCATTCAGTGCTTCACATGTTATAAAGAGGGACATTGGTACACAGACTGTCCATATAAAGATAGAACTGATCTCAAATTCTGTACTCACTATGGAGAAGGGGATCACTCACTAGAGGATTTCCCTACCATGTTAGAAAAAATTAATACCAAGAAAAATGTTAATGTCTTGTCTTGTTTGCAAAATAATGATGTAATAACCACCAAAAACTTACATATTGTAACTCGACAAGGAGCAAAAACAAGAGCTGATAACCCCAGAATCAATAAAATTAAAGAGAAAACTGTCTATCCTGACCCACTAAAGGAAAAACAAACATATAAAGAAGCAACTAATGTATTCAAAGAAATTGCACGACAAGAAAACGTTCATAACAGTCAACATAACACAATAAATGAATTAATTCAGCTTGTTCAAATAGACAAATCAGTATCCCAATTCATCGATTTGCTGTATGAAATAAAAGGTACCAACTCTGAAAAACAAACAAAGAATATTTGCAGCTTAAATAAAAAAGACAAAAGTGATGCTTACCCACTTGTCAACCTGGAAATTGAAGGTTACCATGTCCGACAAGTAGTGCTCGACTTCGGCTCACAAGTAAACATCATGACTCGTGACACTTGGGAACAAATGGGCAGACCTCGACTCTATGAATCAGGCATATACCTGAAACTAGCCGACCAAGGCCTAATTGAACCCATTGGAGTCTAGAAAAATGTCGACACGACTATAAAAGGAATCTCGACCAGGGTCGATTTTGAAATCATTGACCCAAAGGAAGGATCCAGTCCCTTCCCAGCGCTATTCGATCGACCTTGGGGTAGAAAGATGAAAGCATCCATATCCCTGGACAAGAAACGAATCAAATTAAAATGAAATGGACAAAAGGTCATTGTACCCATTCATCCATCTCAAGGGGAACCTTGGACTGAACCTATTGATGAAGAAGTCGATGTCTGACAACTCTACTAAATCCACAACAATGCAGACTACACAGAACCAAACATCCACGGAGAACTTCACTTAGGTAACCAAGACTTAGTTGGTTATAACTTAGACGCCGAATTATACGATTGGGAGATCGAGAATATGAAACACAAGCAAGAGGGTGCTGGACTATACAAAAAGTGCATAAAAATCCCACCCAACAGTGCTTCATTGTGTTCATTGTCCCAAAAATCTTTGAAAAGAAAATGAGGGAACACACTACCGTACAACTGACCAACCTGAATACTACACAACTACCAAGATATAAGGAAAGGGAATCACCAGTCATGCATGTCGAACAAGTGTCCAAAAATATTGGTGAACATGGCCGACTTCAAAGCCTAGTTGAAACTTTTACAGGACAAGTTTCTCGATGGTGGGATACCCATTAGACAAGACTACAGACCTAGACAACTGCTTTGACTTACTTTGTCGAAAGGTTTGGAGGAAAGAAGTTAACCCAGGAAGCTCAGATACCTGTATTCACTCAAGGAAAGAACCCAGAGGATCATATTAGAACCTGTGAAAGAGAGTGGAGAATACTTGGATACAAGGATGAACGAGCATGGCCACACTTATTCCCATCAACCCTCACCGAATTACCAAACAAATGGTATAAGATGGAAGAAGCTAGAGGTGAAAACTTCTTATAGCACGAACTCAGGGAAAATTTTATTAAATATTTCAACTTCATACCTCAAAATGAAAATTTGGTCGAAACAGCAAAGCAAATTAAAGAATTTATCCAACTGACTGAAAACCAACCCTTACAAGATCACCGATAGATAAGGAAATGTAACAATATACAAACAAGGACAAGACCACAGTCGACAAGATTACAATTAGAAAATGAAAATATAGAAGGAAAAAGCTATAGATGGAAATCCAACCATGTCGAAACAACAAAACCTATTTACACAATCCTGAAAGTCGAAACAACTGACAAACCAGATACCGACAGAATGACTACAGCCAACTTCCCTACCACATTCTCACAGTTCAAAGAAGGAATTCGATCGATCAATGAAGCCAAAGCACCAGAGTGGCTAGATACTAAAGTCAAAACTAAAGAATTCGACATCTCAAATGATGATCGACCAAAAATGGCAAAGATTGGTGACTACTGGAGCGAAGGACATACCACAGAGATAGTGAACTTACTAAAGGAATTCCAAGATGTATTTTCTAGAGATTACAAAGACCTAAAATGCTTAGTCCACGAAATGGGAGAAATGAAAATTGATACTAAACCTAATGTTCGACCTGTGAAGAAAATGCCCTATAAAATAGCTCACAAATACAAGGAGATAGTCAAAAAGGTAATTGATAACATGTTAGCAGTAGGCATCATCTACCCTATTGACCAATCAGAATGGGAAAGTCCAATGGTGGTACAACTTAAGAAACATGACCTGACCAGACTAAGAATTTGTGTCGACTTTAGGGAACTAAACAAAGTAACACTGACAGACCCATTTCCAACCCCTTATGCAGATGAAATCTTGAATGAAGTTGCAGGACATGAATGCTACTCATTTATAGATGGATTCTCAGGCTATAACCAAGTACCAATAGCTAAAGAAGACCAGAAGAAGACAACCTTTGTGTGTGAATTTGGTTCATTTGCTTACAAATTTATGTCTTTTGGATTAAAGAATGCACCTACAGTGTTCTCTCAAATGGTGGTTAAAACATTTCAAGAATATATTTATAAGACCATGGTAGTATACTTTGATGACTGGACAATATAATCCATGTTAAAATATCATTGCAAATGGCTCAGACTTATGCTAGAGAGATGTCGACAAATTCAACTCTCCCTAAACATTAAGAAATGCATATTTGTGACCCCCATAGGGTTATTATTAGGCCATATTGTCTGTAAGGAAGGTATTAAGGTTGACTTTGCAAAGATTAATATTATCCTCGACCTGAAACCACTAGAAAACCCCAAACAAGTCAGGATGTTACTTGGCCACATAGGCTATTACAGAAAATTCATAAGATATTATTAAGATATGACCTATCCTCTTGAATAACTATTAAGGGAAGATCAAGAATTTAACTGGACAGAGGAATGCCACATATCATTCAAAAAATTAAAAATAAAACTAGTCGAAGCCCCCATCCTAAAGTTTTCAAACTGGTTGATCAAAGTCCATGTTCATATTGATGAATCAGGCCTAGCAATAGGAGAAATCCTAACTCAACCAGGAGATGATGGAATGGATTATCCCATAGTTTACAGCAGCCAAAAATTAAACAAGGATAAAAGAAACTATTCGACCATAGAACAAGAAGCCCTAGGTATGGTCTTTTCCCTCCAAAAGTATCGACATTAACTCTTAGCTAACCCGTTTATATTCTATACCGACCATCAGGCCCTGAAGTATCTCGTCAATAAACCACTCCATCATGGAAGGATTTGTCGATGGCTACTCCTCTTCCAAGAATTTGAGTTTGAAGTCGTTGTTTGGCCAAGCAAGTTAAATGTCAGTCCCGACCATCTATCCTGAATTGACACAGGAGAAGAACCGACAGGAGTTGACGATGACTTACTTGATGCACATTTATTTTGGATAGAAGCAGTCCCCGCAGAACTAGAGGAAATAGCTCAGTTCTTAGAAGATGGACACGCACCAGAAGGTATGAGCACCAAGAAAAAGCAGATCTTAGCTATGAAGGCTGCACCATACAGTCTCATCAATGGATTTTTATATAAAATGGGATTAGATGACATCCTCAAAAGGTGTGTAGTAGAAAATGAACGAGACCACATTCTGCATGAAGCACACTATGGACCTGCAGGAGGACATTTTCAAGCGGACACAACTGCAAAGAAAATCCAACAATCAGGATTATGGTGGCCGACACTCCACAGAGATTGCAAACATTTTGTCAATCGATGTGACAGATGTCAATGAATAGGTTGACCCCTGCCTATTACAGAAATGCCTTTGATATCAGTAAACCCAAGTTTGACATTTGAAATCTAGGCCATAGACTTCATAGGACCATTTCCTATACCCATAAAAAGGTTAGGTGCAAGGTATATCATTACAGCAGTGGAATATGTCACTAAATGGGCAGAAGCTGAATTGGTCGATACATGTTCTAGTGAGATAGCTGCTAAGTTTATCTATGAGAATATCATCACTAGATTTGGATGTCCACTAACCTTGATTAGTGACCAGGGGACATACTTTATCAACAAGACTATCAAAACCCTAACCGACTAGTTCCAAATCGACCATCGTCGGAGTACATCATATCATCCTAAGTCGAATGGAGCAATTGAAGCATTCAATAAAACATTAACAAGAGGATTAACTAAAATATGTAATGCTGATAAGGATGACTAGGATGAGAAAATACCTGCAGTATTATGGGCATACAGAATGACCTATAAACGATCGACCAACCAAACCCCTTTTCGACTAGTCTATGGACAAGAAGCAGTAGTTTCACTACAATTCTGACAACAGACACCTATTGTCACCAAAATACTACATGTCGATGTCGAATAGGGAAAGAAGGACCAACTATTTCGACTCAGCAAGCTGGAAGAGCACCGACTCATGGCTATAGAACACCAAGAAATCCAGAAGCAACAACATAAAGCATGGCACAACCGCAACATTAAGAACAAAAACCTGTCGCTTGGAGACCTTGCTTTACTATACAATAGTCGAGTCAAAGGAAAACCTAAGAAGCTCCACATAGAATGGATGGGACCTTACGTTGTCGAAGAGACACATCCCAACGGATCAGTCCCACTAAGGACATTACAGGGCATAGTATTTTGGAAGCTCGTTAATGGAGCCCGACTAAAATGCTACAGAAACTAATTAAAAAAAAAATCATATAACAACCATAACCGTCAACCAAAACCCATAAAAACTTTAAAAAATTCAAAAAACCAAAAACATACCAGACCTACAAAAAACCATGTCAGGAAATCACCATCTCGACAACCACCATCATGACCATCGACCTAGCACCATCGACCATATTCATCGACCGACCACTCCCATCGACTATTCTCATCACCAACACCAACCGACGACTCCGATAGTCCCATCACACATTCATGACATTGAGTGCCGAAAGCAATCCACCATTAACACACACTCACGTACTCCAGCTGGAACATCATGTCCTCCATTAATACACCCATCGCTGCACACATCCATAGCATCTCCTATAAATACTGGATAGCCGAAGGATCATTCACCACAACCCATACAGAGAGAGCATCAGAGCATCCAGTCGACCAAAAGCCGAGAACCCCTTAATGAAATCGACCACCAAACCAACACAATGGCCCCCAAACAAACTAGAACCTTGACTAAAGCCAAGGAGATATAGGCTGCGGATACACCTTTAGTCTGTAGACTAAAAAACATCAAAAACGCCAAAGTACAGGAAGGATCATGGCAAAAACTATGGACCGAAATACAAGAATGGGCCTTTGTCGACAAAAAGGCCACTCAAGCATCAGAGAAAATCAAACGTAGCACTCTCTTCAGCTATGGAAACACACCGCTTATGGCCAGCTTTGGTGGCATGAAGGAAACTGCTGTCAAATTCATCATCAGTAGATATCGTAATGGCCGGTTCTACTTCGACCAACCAGTCAACATCTCTAGAGATGTCATCTCCAAGCTGAGCGGTCTCTCTAATGAAGGAAACCCCGTACCAGTCAGAATCAAAGAAGGACTGGTTGAAGAGCTCACTGGGTCACCTTCTGGTAAGAACTCTAAGGGCTTGATGATTATCCAAATCATAACCCGAATGCCATAGATTGTGGCCAAAATCATTGTAATAACACTCACTCTAGCAGGTCGAGGCAGCGACCTTAAGTTAGAAATGCTCGAAATTGTCGACACTATTGCCACCGACAGATGAATATACAGATGGGGTGATTATGTCACCGACATGGTGAAGACCATCTATGAGAGATGCCAAGAAATGAGGGGAATCATCAAGTTTCCCTCCCTCATCTTATGGATTGTAATGTACCACATCTGCCCAGAGGGGAGTCCAGTCTTTCAAGAACCGTCGAAGTTCGACATGTGGAGATTTAAACCATTCTCCTAGCGAGGAACCTTGCATGAACTTAAGTGTGGAAAAGTACTACTGGAGAACTAGTTCCAACAACTCAAAGTCCGCACCACTATATGGAGGGTGCCTCAAAACATCCGACAAAATCTACTGACAAACGCCCACATCCAGCTGGAGCTCGACCACACCTCGGTGTGGTACATGCAGGGTGACAATTCCAATGCCAAAGCCCTCGACTACTATCCATCTGTCAACCAGATCTTCTGGGAACTATCTTAACAGGCCAAAACAAAAATACCAGTACCAGCAGTAGCAAAACAAATCAACTTCTCGATCGAGGAGCCGCTCACGGACCAGGAAAAAGAGGAAGACTATGAGCTCAACCTCTATATCAGCACATTTGTGTCGGAGGAAACACCGGTCAAACACATTGGTTAGCTGCAAATAACCATCAAACCTCCGATCACAAAAAGAACAGAACCCCAGACCACACAGCCAAAGCCACAGCCACAGCAGCAGATAAATCCTCCAGCGATAGAAAGTGTCGTCCCAACTTAGGAACCGACGGGAAAGACAGAACCAGACAACCCTGAGTATGCTGTTACAAAAGGCATTATTCAAAAACTATCAAAATAAATAGTAGTAGCCAGGAAGAAAATAAAAACATAGGAACAAAAACAAGGTAAAGGTAAGCGCAAGCTTATCATTGCCAAATCATCAAAGGACAAGGAGGAACTGGTAGCCACAGCCTTCGACATCATAGAGGATGCCGTAGCAAATAAAGTGCTAGTCGAAACCCAGTTCCAATTATTTGTCAACGCAGGAGCACAAGCAGGTCGACCGAAGAAAGAAAATACTATGACGATGCTTGAAAATGTCGTTGATCTTGTTTCGATGCCTTCGCCCCCATCACTGATGAAAATAACTAAGGAACAAGCATCGACACCACAGTCAGTCAGCCCCCTCGACTTATACAAAAGTGTGATGTCGGAGGCTGTAAAAGAAAAATTCGATAGAGATAGGGACTTGCAAGATTTCTTTGAGAAACTGCCTACATTGTTTATGTCGGCTCAGAAGATTTCTACCAGAGCACCTATATTCATGTCTAGAGGGCACCAACCAGGACAGGGTGCACAGTCCCCAACCGTTGCAACCATCCCGTCGACTTTTGAAAGAAATCCCGACAAGGAATCCAAAGTGATTGCATGTCGGTCCTCAATTATTGCACCGACCAACCCCGTACCCCAAGCCAACCTACCATCCACTGCACCTACTGAGGGAGAACCTGACCTAAACTCACACCCTCAACCCGAAAACCCACCACTCAACCATACTTCCCCCAAACCAATCACCCCTGACCATTCGCCAACTCCATCACCACCACCACCACCACCCCCTGACTTAGATAAAGGCCCCCCATAACCGACTGCATCTAAAAAACCAGAGGTGGTATTCATCCCACCTTCCCAACTAGACAAACCATCAGCCTCTAACCCACAAACCAAAGATTCTGCCTCGACTGTTGCAGGTACACAGGAAGCAGATAAAGAAAAGCATAAGAAGAGGAAGGAGAAACATAAGAAAGAGCATCATGGAAAGCCTTCAAAGGTTCAAATTAGATTGAAGGATGCAAGCTCCCTGATAGACATAGAGCTAGGACAACTCCTCAAAACCCTAGCAAGTGAAGCAAAGACAAGGAGTGGACAAAGAAATAAATAACTCAAGGACAACAACGCAAAACAGGTCGAGTTCCTCGACAAATGCAGGAATCTGGCCCAGTCCATCATGTCGGGCCCCATAGAGATCGACATAGACAGACTGCTCAAAAGGGTGTATCAGCTATTTAAGAGCATGGTGTCGACCCTCCAAGCGCACATTCAGGAAACAAAAGAGGAACAAAAGAGGAAACTTCCCGAATCCTAATGGCACAACACACTGCATTTTCCAAAGCATATAAAATACTACAGGATCATATGGAGGAGTCTATCGTAACCGAAGAA
This sequence comes from Pseudotsuga menziesii, assembly GCA_001517045.1. Lineage (NCBI taxonomy): Eukaryota > Viridiplantae > Streptophyta > Pinopsida > Pinales > Pinaceae > Pseudotsuga > Pseudotsuga menziesii. The sequence goes on along the minus strand of LPNX010511422.1, from coordinate 382,920 downwards.
TTCCTAAGAGACTGGCCTAATCACTATGGGCAAGTTTATTAGCAGACTCAACAAGGGATTCATACATTAGAGAGTAGAAAAACCACTGAGGAAGCACTCAGAACGACAATAGAAGAACAGATAGTGCTTGAAACTGCCAAACTACATAAACTGGAAAGGGAAGCACATCAGCGGGTGCAACAAGCTCTCCCTAACTTAGAGAAAGTCGACATCATCTGCCCGCAAATGAAATGACTTATCAAGACTGCAGAGGAGAAGGACCAATTCATGGGTCCCAAAATGGAGAGGATAGCTGAAGTCTCCATCTCAAAAAAGATGTCGATCTTATCAGGCTTGACCACACTCACCATTAACATCCAGAAAATTTTGCAGAGTTGGACAGATTTCCAACATCACCTGGCAGTAATAGCCCTAGCCATTGTAGAAGTCCGTGTATAGAAAAGATCGACTATCAAACTTCATAGCCCACCACAATAACTATTGAGACCACCAAGAAATTTTGTACCTTCCTGTTTCTTCGGGACGAAGAAATGTTTTGTTCGTGGGGGAGATGTATAAGGAGCAAGTTGATAAGTCGACTTGAACGATAGCCGACTTAGTCGATCATCCGACTAAGTCAATGGGCCGACTTAGTCGATCTGCCAACTAAGTCGGTCGGCCGACTAAAGCTAGAGATTAGGTCGGCCACCTAAGGTCACGTCAATTCACCGAACCAACAAGTAGTTATTTTGTAACAGTTCTGTAATCATATATATTAGGTTGTTGAGCCAGATGAGAACTTAGTTCAGTTCTCTGTGTTGTATGGACTCATTTTGTGTAATATAATCTGTTTATTCACCTATTTGTTCTTATCTCTTTTCTTTGTTTTATATATACATGTTTTAGTGTGTATTATTGGTAACCTTATGTGATCTGTGAGATTACAACATGGGATAACCTCCCGATGTTTATGTCATTTCGTTCACCGACTAGGAGTTTCCGCCCGATGCTTTAGTATTTAGTCTTTTCGATGTCGTTAGACTTAATGGTCTCACGAAACTCGTTGTCCATCTGAAGCCCACTGTTGCAGCTGTTAATTAAACTATCCTACTGATGCTTTAGTGATTTTTCCCACCGATGAAGGTTTTCCCGCCTGTTCTGTATGTGTTTTTACCCTGTTTTATGGGCGGCGGAGGTTTCATTTTCTATCATTTTAAGGTTTCCACGACGAGAGAACAGTACAGGGCCTCATTTTAATGATCAATTTTATTGTTAGTATGGTTTACATTTGTTAAAAAGATGCAGTCTGAATTAATGATGAATTTTGGTTTTGACTGCAGACGAACTCAGAAGATTCTTCAGATTACTGCGGCAAAGAAGACATAGCTGAAGGACAAAGCAGAAGGAAGTTGGATGAAAAGTGATAGGCAGAGACGTTCTGAGATCAACGGGATCTGAAAAGGGACAAATAAAAGACAAAGTGAAATAGATAGCAACAGAGTCCCGGGATTGGAAAAGGTTCAACGGTTACTGAGCTGGTTCCGTTATATGAAGTACTCATAAGACTAAATCCGAAATGTAACGTATTGCCTGAATCATGAGAACTCACAAACTGACAAAACTATGAGATTGAAAGAGTCGAGGAAGCCGGAAGGTCAAGGGGTGGGGCAACCCAAAGGTTTTGTGGTTTTTTGCATAAATATAGGAAAGTTAGAGGGAACGGGGGATTTTTTTTCCCTGGAGAAACTTGTGAGCCATTTGTTGTAAGAGGAACTACTTCATTTTACAATAATAAATTACAAATTTTGCCTGTTGGAGAAGGTGCTGTGTGGAATTTTTGAATGTGATTAAATGAACAATGCTGAAGGGGAACTATTTCATTTTCAACTATGTTTCATTAACTATGAGAGCGTTCTAACTTTATGAATCTATGTTCTCATTTGAATGTTCTCTAGTTTATTCTGTGATAATTTCCACTATGAGTAATGGAGTTTTTAACGATTGATGAGCTATCTTGTCATGTATATTTTTATTCATGTTTATGTGTTTTTATTCTAAGAACAACTATCTGTGATTTATCTTAACATGTGAACAGTATTACATTACTCATGAATTAATATCTTGCTCCCTAAGGACAACTTAGTTAGGTTGTTTTCTTTTAGTTGTGTGTGATTTAGATGTGAGAGAGTCTAAGACGAGAGGTAAAAACCTACGCATCACATTATGATCACTCCTTGCATTCTTTATCAATATGCATCTTAGATAGGCACTTGTATATCATACTTAAAGTCAAAAAATACAAAAATATACACGGTGGACCAAGCCGCAACCGGTAAAACCTTATTTTTTGTTACTTGACCTACGGTAGCCAGACCGCAAACCGGACGGATTCCCTACACCAAACAGTCACGGTCTAGTTGGGAATGTTGATTGGGGAGAATCCCTTGCTGTTGCTACCTGCAAATTTCCAGGCCTCAACACCTCCATTAGTAGATCCATGAAATTGATCAGCTGAATCATTTACAACTAAATGTAGATCTCGACCGCACCCAATGTCGTCCCTATCGTCTGTGAGGACTCATTGTATCCCATCCATACCACAGAGGTTAGGAAAACTCACAAGTGAGTGTTATACTATGGTATCTACACTCATGTGTAGGTATACTATACCAAGTAACAGTATTTTCTACAGAGCAGATCTCGACTACATGTAATATGTCATCCCATCGTCCGTGAGGACTCATCATAGAGAATCCATACCACACAGGTTAGGACCACTCCCAAGCGAGTTTTTCTTCTATGGAATCTACACTCATGTGTAGGTATACTCTACTAAGTAAGAGTATTTTCTGCAGAGCATATCTCGATCGCATGCAATATGTCGGCCCATTGTCCATGAGGACTCATCATAGAGAATCCATACCACACAAGTTAGGACCACTCCCAAGAAAGTGTTTCTTCTATGGAATCTAAACTCAAATGTAGGTATACTCTACTAACTAAGAGTATTGTCTGCAGACCATATCTCAACCGCATGCAATATGTCAGCCCATTGTCTGTGAGGACTTATCATAGAGAATCCATACCACACAGGTTAGGACCACTCCCAAGCGAGTGTTTCTTCTATGGAATCTACACTCGCATGTAGGTATACTCTACTAAGTAAGAGTATTGTCTACAGAGCAGATCTTGATCATATGCAATATGTCGTCCCATCATCACTGTCATCCATCATCGATGTTAGTCTCATCATTACTCCCCCTTTCCTAGGAATTTTCATATCTCCAAGCCTATCTTCCTTTTTCGAAGAGGGTCCATCATTTGTAGTTCCATCACTTTTCCTCCTTGCGAGGAAAGCCCTTCCAAATTACACAAAGCTTGTTGCATAAATACTCAAACTTTCACTAGTACAAAATGAGGAATTAGCTACTACGTGACTAAAAATTCTAGTCACCACAGATTTTTCAAGTGATTTACTACTAAATATGAGCAATTTTGATTGACCCAACTATAAACGACTAATTTAGTCACGAGTTAACAAATATGACTAGATAATAAGTGACAGAGTTAAAAATGACTAACATAAACGACCAATTTAGTCGCGACATAAAAAATGACTAGCTAGAAGAATATGAATTAGTCATTTATGTTAGTTATTTTTAATTGTGTCATGGAAAATTGTAATTTTGACAATGAAGTGTAAATTTTGTAAATTGTCTACCTTGTATTAGTAATATTGGTGCCATGCACCTTTATCTTCATAGATCCAACAAAGCAATTGCATGAATTTTCTCTTGACCATCTTTATTCGTGTTGCACCTTCAACCAAACCGTTAAGCGCCTGCTAAAGGAAAATTTATAGAGTGTTAAAATCATTGGTAAGTTTCTTGGTTTACTGTGAATTTTTAACTTTTTCTTGATAATATTAGTTATAATACTGAAACTTGGGTATGTAGGTTAAAATATCAGGTAAGTTTAATGGTTTATTGTGAATTTTTAACTTTTCCCTGATAATATGGGTTATAATACCCTAGCTTGTGGGCTGGCTAGTTACTATGTGAAGTTGAACCCGACTAACCCAATGTTGTCCCATCAAATCAAAATGTAATGAAAGAGGGTCAATCCACTATTAATTGAATCTTGTTGATAGCATGAAGGTTGAGAACATACAATCAACGCCCCATAAAACTTCCTTGCTACCATTTCTTGTCCAAAGGACTGCCAATTGTTGGAGAAATTTCAGCACATGAAGGTTATAATTGAGGATAAATGCTACTTGTTCAAAGGTACAGGAACAAGCCCTTTTACCACAGTTGAATACTATTTGAGGCATGCTTAATGGTGAATACATACCTATACTTTCCATATATGCACAAAACTGCAATAAGAGAGGATTTGTTGCTACTATAGGGTAAGTAAACGAGGTTAATGTCTCCCTAACTTCATCAACATATACTAAAAATGGATTGAATGGGGTTTTCATAGAGGGTTTATATGGTTTGGATACCGATACCTTCAATTTATGTCGAGCTGCCATGAGGACCTTCCAATTGAATCTGAAAACCATTGCGGCATTGAAGATATTTACTGGGTTTAGAGAATTTGAGCAAAAACAATGCATAAAATGAAGAAGAGGATCCTTTTGGGGAGATCCATAGTTCGAATCATTGAGAGAAGAGGAGGAGAATTCAAGGAACATTGATGAATCGAGGGATTTGGGCGTTGGTGAAGAAGAAAATTGTGATTTGAAAGCTAAGGAAAATGTGGATTTGAAGCATGATGGTTTGGATAATGAGGGTTTTGGGAATGAAGGTTGGGTGGATTCGTATATGGGGATAAATATTTTCTGTGAGAGGGTTGGTGGAAGTGTTAGGCGGATTACCTTTAACAACCCACTACTATGTGGTCAATTGTGATGGATGTTGCTCTGTTGGGGATTATTTTTTGGGGTAGTGTTGGTATCACGAATGCTAGAATGACAAGCAATTATGGCTATAACATTGTGCTAATTATGAGGTATCTTGAATTTCTCATTTTATTTATGTATATGCTTGTTTCTTAATGTGCTTTTAGGCCTACATTCTCTATAAGACCGCTTCTATTCGAATCAAAATGGAAAAGTGAAATTAATCAATATTTAGTCAAACTTTTTAGTTTGTGTTTGAAAATTTGAGTCACGAAATCTCTTAGTTCATTTAGGTTTTTGCTAGAAAATGTGCACTGAAGAGAAAATTAAAGTTGGAATTCTGAATTTTGTAAAATTAAATGATATTTGTATCAAGAAAAAAAAATTTGTAAATAGTTAGTACACTAAGATGATGGCATATAGCTCAGGTGGAAGAGACGTGTAGCATTTGTATTTGCATATGGTATTTTTTTATTCATATCTGCAAATTTATAGATTCAGGGTTAAGATGGACCTATGTTATTTTATAGTCCTGTTTGGTTGGGGTGATCCTTTAACTCCATGTACACTTGTAACAACGCATTGATTATAGATGGTGCAACGAGTGCATGGGATATTGAGTATGAACATGAGCCCATATCCATATTAACCTAGGAATGATCAGTCGAAGCTTGAGAATGCATATTCCCCTCACCATATTTGCATTCATGTCTTTGAGTGACCATTGGAAATCCAATGATGCTTGAAAGACCAAGTGATGACCTAGAGTGTTTTGTGGTTTAAGGGAGAGAAAAGAGGAGGATCTTTCAGTCACCTCCATATTCTTCTTTCTCCTCTCCAAATTATATTTAGGGTACATTGAATCTTCCAAAATAAAAAAATCCAAATGAAAAATTCATAATTGAGAGTGCAATGAGAGTAATCCATTGTCATCATCATGTACACTTAAAACATTCTCATAAATACATGATATTATTTTATTTAATGGATTTCTAACCTCCTAAAAATATCTATTACTAAAATGTCTCATGAATGTCACTTAAGGTCATCAACAAAAAAAAAATTCACATCAATTTTCATTATTCATTTTCATTATTCCATCCCTAAATCTATAATTTGGAGAGGAATATTTTAGTTAATTTTCTTATATATGTTTGAGTTTTTGTTTTTTTTTGCATTTCTAAATTTAATTGATATATATGCCAACCCCACCAAAACCCAGAGAAATATTGAGCATTCAGAGAAGTCACCATTGAAGTAGTGCCAAAATGGTTAAACATATTTTGGTGCGCCCCCTTCCCGCTACTCTATCCCTTGCTCCCGCTCATTGAGGTAGTTGTCATGCCGATCACTGACTTGGGGTTTGGGCATTGCAGAGGTTACTGAATACCAACTAAGGCATGCCTTAGGATATGTCGTAGTCCATAAAATTATGGATGTTTTCATTATTCGACTTCTTGCTGATATGCAGCCTGCAAATTCTATCTTTGAGTGTTTGAAGTGTGGGAATTCATGGTATGCATCCAGAGATTCAATATCTTCCTTGACTATAGAATCTATAAACCCGGCCAATCCTGTTGGCACATCATCAGGGACAACTGAAAAATTTGAAGAAATGGAAAAAATAAATGGTGAGCCCTCGTGAACCAGACAAGACAACAAATGGAGACTCTAGACATAAGGAAATGCTGGCGGCAACACCCATTCAAGGTCCCCAAAATTCTTCTGGTGATGTTGCACCTATACCTCCTGATTCAAACCCTATAGAGAATTATCTCAATCTTTACTGAGGGCACACAACAAATAAATCGAATGCATTGTAGAAAGGGTGGTTTGTGAAAAATGTAAATATGGGTAGGCTATTGCTATAGTTTCAGCATTGTAGCATCCTGAGTTGTTTTATGTCACACTTTAGGAAGAAGGGTAGAAACAAATTTGGGGCATTTTGTTGCAGGTATTGTAACATGTTATTACTGAAAATCAATTACTAGATATTTTAACTTCAAGTATAACAATTAGCTTACAAAATTGAAATAAATACATGGTGTACAGGGAAATATTGCCTTCAGTTTCTTCTTAGTGATTACAAGATCAGATAATTATTATAGGAATTCATGCACGTTGCTAGAAAAAGAAAAAACCTTGGATGAATTTGATATTGTATAATGGATGGCATTCTACAACAAAATCCTGTAATTATTAGTAGTAGACATAAATCATAGCAGTATCTGATGACTAGTGTGAATATCTTCATAACTTTTCATTTTGATGGGCCAATGAAGTGATAAAAATCAATTAGTGTTATGGTCAAATAACATATTTTTTAATTTTATTTTGTGCCAAGGGTTATTGTCCACTCCGTTGATAGATTAAATCTTTGTTCCAAATTATCAGTATGTATCCATTTAGAGAATACATGTTTTACTTGACTGGAGTATACTTTTGTATGCATTCTTAACCATGTATGTTATATATAATATCCAATTGGAACACATATGAGATAATATTTACTCTCTATAAAAGGGGATAGAAAGATAGCCATAGACCTCAAATAATACAAATATATGCTCCAAGAAATGACAATATGGTTTAGATGTTATTCTTGCACTCAAAGGAACATTTCTGGCATATCTCTTGAGATGCTTTAGGAGAATTATGACAACATTACTTCTTCTTTTTGTTAGCTTCATTGTAGAAAAGTTTCCTTGCTGTCAGATTTATTAAATTGAGCACATAGGTTTGTGGATCAACACACAACTCACAAGATAGATCATACAATTTTCTCAGCAATTGAAGAATGAAACAGTGCAAAAATGGCTTGCAACTGTGAATGCTTTCATTAATCAAAAGTAAATAGATAATTAATTACAATGAAGTACAATGGATAAATAGCCTCATGCAATTCAAATCCATGTGAGGAAATTCGAATTGGTTTGACTCTATTTGATTGAATGGTTAATTGACCTTGTATAAATCATTATCGAAGTTCATCGGAATTCAAAATCCAAACTCAAGTGTCTAATTCAGTGTTAACTAGTCTAACTGACTAAGGTGGGTGAGTAAATGCGCCTCACCTGCATGCAACCATGCAATCCTAGCGCTAACTGAGTAGAACTGAATGTAAGAGACTAGAACTAAATGTAACTGACTCCTAATTGAGCTTGACTAGTCACCAACTAAACTCAACTAATGGAGGTTGGTATCGGCACTCCCAGTGGCTCCTAATTTTTAGGGATAGATCTAGGATGCTCATAAACTAATGCATGCAACTGCAATCAATGGAAGTTGGCCTCAATTAGTGCTCCCCACACTTTAGTAACTGGTACATGAGCCCCAATTAGGCCAAGTGGACCCAATGGTTTTAGTGACTAAAAATAGACTAAAAGGACTCTTTATTTAGACATAATTGACCAAATTGGATAAGGGAGGACTATAATCCTAAATCCCCCCCCAAATGTTAATTTGGAAAATTTGTGGGCCCTGGTAACTACGACCATAAGTCACCCATTACAACAAGTAAATTAACTACTCAACATAAGGAGCCAGGGTAAAAACCACATGGGAAAAAAACCACCCCTCTAATTAAGTAGATAGAATCAGGATTCAAGTTTGAAAAACTTGAAAATATGTTGCTACAACCTTCAACTCTGTGATGTAGCGAAGCATTATGCATGATGTTTCGTGCGTAGTTATCTTCAGTCCTGGCATGTAGAACTATCCATCTTCTCCCAAAATGATGATGGAAGGAAGGAGGAATGTAGCCTTTGCCTCTTTCTGGATGAAGAGGTGTATGATCCACTCTATTCTTCTAAAAGCAGTGTAACTGATTAGACCTTGCCATGTAGCATCTCATGGAGATTTTTTTGCATCTCTCTGAAGGAGGTGATCTTGCATGACATAGCGCAAGGGTCTTTGTCTTCTCTATGTCAGATGGATTTCTAGTCATCTTCCTAGCTTCCCACTTGGGAGTAGGGACTGGATCTGGATCTGAATCACCCTAAATCTCAATCTTATAAATTGATATGCCTAGTTCTAAAATACTAGTGGAACCTGCAAAAGAAATAGATGGAATGTTTTTACCTTCCCTTTCAAGTGGCTGTTGAGAGTGCACTCATTCTTAAAATGGCATGAAGTGTGAGAAATCATATGCCTTCGAGGCATTATTTGCAGCACCCTTAGCTATGATGTTCCTAGTAGAGATATATGTGATCTCCACTGAATCAGGACCAAATATCACTCGCTTTGGAGAGCCGGTATGATTCATCTGGTATAGAAATAACATATTTGCAGCTAAGGAGGGCACATAAAGCACATCTTTGAACTTTCCATTTTCAATCTTGATAGAACCCTTCCCTTTGGCTTGAATTTGACTGTTATTTCCCATCTGAATACTAGGACCATCAAAATATTGTAAAGAAGAGAATGATTCTCTGGATGCAACCATATGATTTGAAGCTCCAAAATCAATGAGGAAGGCATGTGTTGTTGAACAGTTAGCCTTCAGTGCATGGCATGTCTCTTCATGTTCTTTAGTTTCTTCTCTATGGGTAGCCTTCCTTGCACTAGAAGGTATAGTAATGTTATCTTTCTTCAAAATAAGATCCATCTCATCAATTGTTCTTCTCATACAGGTGCTTTTTGGAACATTTCTGACATATCTCTTGAGATGCTTTAGCATAATTTATGACAACATTACTTATGTTTTTTGTTATCTTCATTGTAGAAAAGTTTCCTTGCTGTCAGATTTATTAAATTGAGCACATAGATCTGTGGACCAACACACAACTCACAAGATAGATCATACAATTTACTCGACAATTGAAGAATGAAATAGTGCAAAAATGGCTTGCAACTGTGAAAGATTTCATTAATCAAAAGTAATTATATAATTAATTACAATGAAGTACAATGGCTAAATAGCCTCATGCAATTCAAATCCATGTGAGGAAATTCGAATTGGTTTGACTCTACTTGACTAAATGGTTAACTGAACTTTTCTAAATCATTATTAGAGTTCATCGGAGTTCAAAGTCCAAACTCAAGTGTCTAATTCATTGTTAATTAGTCTAACCGACTAAGGTAGGTGAGTAAATGCGCCTCACCTACATGCAGGAATGCAATCCTAGCACTAACTGAGTAGAAATGAATGTAAGAGACTAGAACTGAATGTAACTGACTCCTAACTAAGCTTGACTAGTCACCAACTGACTCAACTAATGGAGGTTGGTATTGACACTCCTAGTGACTCCTAATTGTAGGGATTGATATAGGAGGATCCTTAATTGATGCATGCAAGTGCAATCAGTGGCAGTTGGCCTCAACTATTGCTCCCCACACTTTAGTAACTGGTACATGTGCCCCAATTACGCCAAGTGGACCCAACGGTTATAGTGACTAAAAATAGACTAAAATGACTCCTAATTTAGACATAATTGACCAAATTAGAAAAGGGAGGATTATAATCCTAACAAGATTTTCAGCCCTTGGTTGTGTAGAATGTACAATGTCTGCATATAGTTGTTACAGTTGACAACTATTTCCCACCTCCTTGTGCTAGTCCTTGATTGTTGCAAGATGGTGGTAGTTCAAGAGTATATTTATTTTGATTCAACAACAACAACTATGAAATCCCTCATGTTCTTCTTGTAAACAAATTCCTTCTTGACATCACTTGCAATAAGCTTGAAGAGATTGTTGTTCTCTTTTGCGCAATAAAATTTTCGGAGATAAAAAATAACAAAAGGAAAGGAGAAATGATTGGTTCTTTGATAATTTCTGAAATTAACCTCCCAAAAATTTTCTACCTAAGCAACGGGAGGAGCTTAAAAAGCGAGAAAACCTCTACATGAAGTAGGGTGCTACATGAAACAAATAATAGGAAGAGAAAATATACACATTTTATGTATGCATCATTTGACAATTCCATTAAGTTTGCATCCAATCTTTAATTTCTTGCATGTAATATGTCCAGTGGATTTGTTTACACTAGAAGTGTAAGAAAACTCATCTTGTTACAAAGCAAGATCCCACTGTGTCAAGTACCAAGTTACCAACTATACTCTGCAACAAATTTCTGAGACTTCTATTTACCATCTCTGTTTTCCTGGTAGTTTGTGGTTGTTAGGTGGAGCCATGTACTAAATATTTCTATCTAACTTTTGCAATAAAGTCCCAAAATATGACACATAAACTTGGTGATAGTATCTATGTCACAAGTAATTGTATTTTTCTTGGTACATACCATGCAAGCACACAACTTCTTTGCAAAATAGTTCAACTATTTTGCTAGCATCAGAAATTTGATTCCCATTGTTTGTTTCCCCATTATTTTATTCTACACGTTTACTAGCAAATGTAATTCGAAGCAGAATGTTGAAAAAGAGAGTGGAATTCTTCTATGCTTCAATACTCATTGGGTCATCATCGGGAACAACCCTAAGTCTTTCCTGAAGCCTGTCAATTGCTTCTACAATCTCCATGGGATGCATATATTATGGTTTTCTAATCTCAATTTTGAATGTCTTCTGGTCATTCCAGATGATCCTCTTAATATTTACAAGCAGAGTCCACGAGTTGTCTCCACTGGGTGCAATTTCCTACTTCTCTATTTTGATGGAAACTCATGATGGGAAAAATGCCAAGTGGTGTATGGATGGTGATGAAGACAAATAGGCACAAAAATATACTAATTGGGAGGATAAATGTGGATGCCAAAGGCCAAGACCTTACATTGAGAATTCTCCATTAGAAACTGCTAGTTCGCATGAAACTAAGTATTCAACCTTGGGAAAGGTAAACAACATGGATTCATGGAATCAGTTAAATTTTTTAATAGGTTTTTTGAATGTGTATAAGTACTAGGAAAACTCAACTGCTCTTGTTGGACCATTTATCGGTCATCTTTATAATCCTGTTAGGATGGAAATGCCCTATGAAAGAGATCCATATGGAGTACAAATAATATGTATTCAATTAAACTTTAGAGAAATAACTTTAACCAATCTTTGGAGAAAGTTGCTGACTATTTTTAAGTAATTCATTTCCTGTTGAAAACTTTATGGTCAATCTTCATTTTGTCTTTTTGTTGCAGTTGAAAACAATGCTTTGGGTCATGGATCTAGGCAACAGCAGATTGACAAAAAAATGATATGAATTCCTTAAGAGACTGTAGTTGAGAAGATGCAGCAAGAGGTGGTGATTACGAAGAAAATGATTGATGATCAGGGTTAATGAAATGTCATTTAAAACTAAACTAAGGTTTCACAATTGAAGGTGATTGTTAGTGTACTAACAATAAAAGTGCAATATTTCATCAAATAAATTCAAGATGACAAAGAGTCAACATTTCTATCTTGAAGGTGCTCTGCCACTGATATTGTCAATCATGATAGGGAGAGGCAACGATCACCCTTGGGAATATTTTTGTTGTAGGTGCCTCAGATTAATTTTTTGAATTGATGTATGGACATGAAGTAATGGTAACTCAATGTATACATGCATGTTTCTTTTGGGGTTTGGGAGCATGGGGATATGAGGTTGGGCCCTTTTCAAATTCTCTCACAATGATCTGCAACACCTTGGTCTCACAATGTTGACACTAAGGTAATCACATGTGAATTCAATCACTCACAACATTAAAGAGCCAAAAACCAATTCACAAAGTGAACCGTTTAGTCATTCTCATTAATGCCACTTAAGTTACACACTACTTAGCACTCTCCAACTCAAACTCCTTGTACTACCCAACCACCTTTGATAGTGACTAGCTTCAACTTTTCTTTTTCAAAGTTACACTTCAACAGACTTCACGACTGCCCCATACACATTCCAATGTCAGCTCCAAACTCACACCTTAGTATGATTAAAAATATGCCACTGTATTGCTTAAATGTCTTCTTCAAGGATGCCCCTGACCTATTCTTACTTCAAAGGGATATGCTTTGTTTTTCTATTTATTTCTAGGCTCTCCAAGTATGTTATTGCTCTTCAAAGGTCCAATACTTTCTTTTAGTCTTGACACTTGTGCCAAAACACTTTACAACTCAGCTCATCATGTCTTCCCACAAAAGTTTGGTATGCATAAAATCCATTCAAATAGGTTCATATTAGTTAACTATAGAGATGCTCTCTAGTTTAGTATATGGATCATACAGATATAAATTTAATTGCATTGTTTTATTTAGGTTAGCACTTTGATATTATTGAATCACTTACTGATTAGTAGGTGTTAAGAGTAATTTCTTTTGTCAACAGATAAATTTCTAATGATCTCATACTAAAGAAAACATGGTGTCTAAGTTGAATTATGGTATCCTTTTGAATGCATTTCATTATTACAATCTTGTGATGATTGCATGTTTGCTAATTTCTTCTCTTATAGCTGAAAAACTCTCAAGGAAAGTAACAAGATGAAGTTACTTTCAAATGTCAAAACTTTAAACAATATGCGAGATGTTTCATATGGAGAAGTAAGATCTCTTTTTTGGCTATGTGTCAATGGATTAATCTATGTCAGATTCAAACATGATTTGATAGAAAGAGAATTTCTAGCAACTGATTTTTTTAATTCATCTTTTGTTTGCCACAGATCAAAGTCTGATGCAAAAGTGCTTAGCTCAGTCTGTTGTAAATATGCAATCTGGAGAATTTTATTCAGTAGCACCACAGAGTCAATATTCTGATTTCCAAGGGTCATCTCGGAAACTTGATGTACCAAATTCCAAGGTAAAACACATCTATCTCATGTAATACATTGTCTTATACATGCCAATGCAAAGAGAGCAAATTTGCAAAAGGTCATATGCTTTTGTTGATGGGCGCCCTTGGTTACTTGTTTTGTTAAAGGTTGGTCTTCTCATTGGTAAAGGTGGAGAAACTATTAAGTATCTTCAGAAACACTCAGGTGCCAAGATTTAGATAACTAGATATTCTGATGCAGACCCTTTTTCTCCGACCAGGAAAGTGGAGTTAATAGGACCTCTAGACTGTATCAACAAGGTTGAATAACTCATCAATGATGTCATTGCACTGGTCTAAATATTTTCTTGTACATGCTTTATTTCTAGGACTTACACTGATAAACAAAGCTCACTTTTATTATAGTTTCTCTATATGTAATAAATTATGTAATTTTGCACCTTTAATGTTCAGTAAAACAAAAGTTTCTTTGCATGTGATGAAAGCTGATGCAGGGGGTTTTGGTACACAAATTGCATGAGGATTGAATACTTCGCATTCTAGAGGGGATCACTTCCAATTAAAGGTTCCAAATAAAAAGGTGGGGCATTCTTATATGAACTTATATCTTCTGCAATGACTATTTGTTGTTTTCCATATGCTTAGTTGTTGCATACGGTGAATCTTAAAATAATACTCGAATTTTGTTGGATCACAAACAATGATAAAATAATTTTCCCTACAAAATTTTTTGTGTTTCAAAAATAAATGTTAAAACAATTTGTATGTGTATATTCAATCTTGACGTTTAGTTTCACATATTTTTGGGTCAAGTATGAAGTTAAAATGGAATTTTCTTAATTATCTTGATTGAACATAATGACAAATTTTGTCATATTTAACAGTGATGGATAAGAGTTTGTATTAAAAAGGATGCAACCAAAGTGTACAATAGAGTAATAAGAAAATAGAGGTTGTCCTAGACACAGATGCTAGTATATCCAAAAAGAAAGAAGCTATCAAGAAAGGACTACTAGCTTTCTCTGAGAACTCCTTGAAATTACTGAAGGTATACAACCATTAAAAGATACCTAAAAAATAAACTAATTTAAGCAATTTTACATAAATTTAATGAAAGAAGTGTTGATTGTGAGCTTCTCCTGGCTCAGATACCTAACAAATTAACTGATTTAAGCAACATTACATAAATTTAATGAAACAAGTACTAATTGTGAGCTTCTACCGGCTCTTCAATAACATGGTGCATTTACTAGTGTATTCATCGGTGCTCTAATTCGATGTCTTTGAAATGTCGAGAGACTGTTTCTTCTTCCTTGGTGTCAACTGGGGTGGATCCTAGTGATGGAAGTTAAAATGGATTTTTCTTAATTGTCTTTATTGAACATAATGACAAATTTTGTCATATTTAACAGTAATGGATAAGATTTTGTATTAAAAAGGATGCAGTCGAACTGTACAACAGAGTACTAAAAAAGTATAGGTTGTCTTGGACACAAATGCTAGTATATCCAAAAATCAAGAAGCTATCAAGAAAGGACTCCTAGCTTTCTCCAAGAAGTCCTCGAAACTACTGAAGGTATACAACCATTAAAAGATACCTAACAAATAAATTGATTTAAGCAACATTACATAAATTTAATGAAAGAATTATTGATTGTGAGCTTCTCCTGGCTCAGATACCTAACAATTTGACTAATTTAAGCAACATTACATACATTTAATGAAAGAAGTGCTAATTGTGAGCTTCTCCTAGCTCTTCAATGACCCGGTGCTTTCACTAGTGCTCTAATTCGATGTCTTTGAACAGTTGAGATATTTTTTCTTCTTCCTTGGTGTCTACTAGGGTGGATTTAGTGATGGCCAAGGGTTTAAAGCTGTTGAGTGGATTCCTTTGTTGATACAATCAATGGATTCTTTGAGTTTCAATTACTCTTCCTCTAATGCATATATTTGTCTTCTTTGATGTAGAACAATGTCCATGACTACTGAGTTCTGTGAACAAAAAACAATTTAACCGATATGAACTATTTTGGAGAGGGAGAGTATATAGGTTATGTTCTCATTTATATATTATTCTTGTCTCTGGAGAATCCTATGAATATCATAAATTGATCTTTGACATTTCCCACGACTCCCCGGGCAGTCCATGATTCTTGGGAATGCCAAGGTCTGTGCAATAAAAACAAAATGGTGCTCGGTGCATTGTTTACAGTATTGGAGAGGGAGGGTATAGAGGTTCTGTTCTCATTTATATATTCTTATTATCTCCAGAGATTCTTCTAAATATCATAAATTTCTCTTTGACATTTCCCATGACTGCCTGAGCAGTCCATGATTCTTGGGAAATGGCCATGCCTATGCAATAAAAACCAGAATGGGTCAACAATCTTGAGAGACTCCATTGTTGTGTTTGATGTAGTTCATCTGGGAAAAAGGTGTTGTCCAATAGTGTACAAATGCCACCAAACGCCCCTCTTGAGCTGATTGTATTGCCTTGACAACATGGCCAATGGTGTTTGCCAATTTTTATCATGTATGTTGTATCGAGGTTGGTCTCCCAAAGATGGAGGATAGTTGGTTTTTCCTAGAGATGGAGGATAGTTGGTTTCTCTGCTCTAATGAGATCTCGTAGAGCTTCTTCTTTGAATTTTCTACCCATATCTCTGCAATACTAAGAGACAATATTCATTATTTAACATTTAACATTTTGTGACTCCCTGCTTGAGAAGGGGTATGAATCCCTTGAATTTGATTTTGGAGCCAAATCCCATAGATTTCTTGATGGTGGTCTCATTTCCTAGCAATTTTTATTAGTTCACTACATCCTCTCTCTCATCTTGCTGGTACCCTACCCATTTTTCTTGGTGCCTTCCCTTTGTCTTGATCATCATCTAATTTTTCCTCTTTAATCTGGCTTTGATATTTTTTTATTTTTACAACTCCAAGGACTAGAGGCATTTATGGGATGGGATCAATCTCTTCTAGATGATCTTATGTCATCCTCCATGATTGGGGTGTTTTATTTGAGAAGGAATGAAGGAGGGGATTCTAGGGGGGTAGCTTGAGGATGACTCTTTTACACCAGGATTGACCACTTATACAAAATATCAAGGGTTTGTCTATGACAAGAGTTTGAATCAATTGGGAGACAGTAGGATTGAGTCTAATGAGAGCTGAATAGGTGCATGCAAAGGGGATCCAGGAGTTGGTTTTCGGGAGGTGGCTTGGGAGGGAAAAGAAGAGACAGAAGGGATTGAAGGGTGTGCATTAGACTTTGTGGTCATTGTTTTTATCAAAGTGCAGTAGACTAAGTTATACTTTTGACTATGTAGTCATTGACATATTGTTTGCAACAAACATTGACTTCCATATAAACAACAAATTTTTTCTTTTATCTTGTCATGCTAACACAGTCAAAAGGCAGAAATTTGGTTCTAAAATGTAGTAAGTTTTCTAATAAAGTTGATTTATGATGTTCCTAGTCCTTAGTAGGACTCCCTTGATGTTCCAATTATTCGTTAGTGAATTAGACTGAGTTATACTTTTGACTATGTGGTCATTTTCATATTGTTTGCAACAAACATTGACTTCCATATAAACAACAAATTTTGTCTTTTATCTTGTCCTACTAACACAGTCAAAAGGAAGAAATTTGGTTCTAAAATGTAGTAAGTTTTCTGATAAAGCTGATTTCTGATGTTCCTAGTCCTTAGTAGGACTCCCTTGATGATTATATGTTGCCTATTTATCATTTTCCAATTGACTGGCTACTTTTCTTTCTTGTAAAACATGTATTTGTAGTTTTGTCACATCAGTTTAAAGTTAAAACTAGATTCTTTAAAATTGAGCTTCATATTTCACCAATTGAATTTTGAAGTCATTGCAATCTATTGATTTACTGTTTTGTTTTTCAACTTCATATTTTTGCTTCTGATTTGACAACTGCTTGGTTTTCATCTCTCTATAGTTCTGGCTATTGATTGTGTACTTGCTTGAATTTGCTATAAATTCCATTTGTAGAAACAAATATGATATAAGTAAGGCTTAAGCTTTTTAATTTCATTCTGGGTTTCTTCAAAACAAATGTGATATAATCTTTTTAATTTCATTCCAGGTTTCCAAGTATTAAGATTGTCAGAACTTCTACAATTGTTTTGCATTGATGACCACCTATATGGATTGCCGTAGCTGTTATTATGTCTTGTACTTTTTGTAACTAATAAACCTCACATGACACAATCAATAAAACTGTGGAACAGTCAAAGCAGGTAGTTTTCGTAACTAATAACCTTCATGTGGCACAAGCAGTAAGACTATAGAATGGTCAAAGCAGGTAGCCATTTTATTTCAACATGTTAACTAACTAAGTGTTGTAATTGGATTTTACAGTTTGTTGCAGCATGGAAGCCTCTTGTATTTTGCATCATCACTGAATATTTTCCTGGAGGTTCATTGAGAACATACCTTCATAAGCAGGAGCCACATTCACTTCCATTGAAACTTATTTTGAAGATGACCCTAGATATTACTCGAGGAATGAAATATATTCATTCTCAAGGTATAATTCATAGGGATCTAAAGTCAAAGAATCTTCTCTTAGGTGATGACATGTGTGTGGAAGTGGCTGATTTTGGGGTGTCATGTTTGGAGTCCCAATGTGAGACAATGAGAGGCTTTATGGGTACTTACCGCTGGATGGCACAAGAGATGATCAAAGAAAATACATATACAATAAAAATCAACGTGTACAACTTTGGAATTGTTCTTTGGGAGTTCTTAACATCGCTCATCCCATTTCAAGAGATGACCCTAGTACAAGTTGTTTTTGTAGTATCACAGAAGATATGGGATTGATGAAAATAAAAATTCAAACCCTCATGAAAATTAACTATTGGCAATTGCATAACTTACTCTTTGGTTAAGATGGGAAATAGTGCTTTCTTTCTTTGTTGGTCATATGAATGCCAATTAAATGGCTTCTATAGATCTGAGCTTGCTAATGGAACTCCACCTTCTTGTGAGTGGATTGAGGTCTGTAGTGGCAAGCTCATATACCCCACATGGTAATTCAACATAGATATATATCCTACATCCCATAATGTAGCAACACCTTGACCTGTCAATTACACCCTTTCTTGTTTCCAGAGTTTTATATGATGAACTGCATTTTTAACAGTCAAATCTGTCTTGAATTGTTAGCTTTGTAACCTGTGGAAGATGTTGAACCAGCTAAGTAATAAATATTCAGTGAATCTACCGGTGAACATATGACAAGTATTCCATCTCCACAAAAACACTGATAATTGTGCCTTAACATCTACCTACAAGCTTGAAAGCATGTGGTGCTGATTTTTGAAAAATATGCCTACAATATTCCCACATAACCATAAACAAGAAATGAGAAATGAAATTCAAAATGGGAAATAGACAAGAAATGGGGCTGGTGGGTTTTGGGGATGAGTAATGTGAATCCCTCCCCCATCCCATATTATAATATGTATATAAAACAGATTAGTAATGTACTAAATATACTATCAAGAATCAAATAGTCCCTTAAGTGATGGTCTAGTAGTTCATCCTCTTAGCATATTCTATGCAGTCCCAAGCTCGGTCTTATCTACAATACTTGTACAATAAATGATTTCATATTAAAATTCCTCAAGTAGCCCTTAAGATCAGT
The DNA here is from genome assembly GCA_001517045.1 of Pseudotsuga menziesii. Classification (NCBI taxonomy): domain Eukaryota; kingdom Viridiplantae; phylum Streptophyta; class Pinopsida; order Pinales; family Pinaceae; genus Pseudotsuga; species Pseudotsuga menziesii. The sequence goes on along the minus strand of LPNX010511422.1, from coordinate 363,658 downwards.
TTTTAACATATCCATTTTACCTCTTCAAAATGATCTTGTAATAAATTCTTGCTCAGTGCTTTGATATTCTCAAGAATTTAAGCAGTTCACAACTAGTCCAAGATTTGTGGCAAAACATTTCTCAAACAAGTCAAGCTCTGATCCTAAAACCCAGTCTGAATATGGTTTATCAAAATATTACAAACAATACCAAAAATGTACTTGCACGAGATTGGTATGGCTCCTTGATCATCCTTGGTTTGTAGCCTTCATTTCTTTCCCTCAATTCTCTTTTTCTCTTCCTCACATCTCTGCTGCTAGGTTTGATGCCTCAGACTTGTCCTCTTCACCTTTGCTAGACCTTAGTCTATCTTGCATTTGTACACTTTTTGGATGACTTATGGGGATGACACGTAAAAATAATTAGGGTCGACATGTACTTGTTTGAGACAAATTTTGGAGCCGACTTGTGTGCTTCTTCAAACGATTTAAAGTGTCTTAATAGTTGCATCTCTTCCACACATTTTATAGATGGCCAGCCTATGGCTCTTCAAACCGATTCATGATTCTTGATGACTGAGTTATACTTTTGACTATGTGGTCATTGACATATTGCTTGCAACAAACATTGATTGCCATATATACAACAAATTCTGTCTTTTATCTTGTCCTACTAACATAGTTATACTTACTGAGCTACCCCTCAAAATAGTTTATACTGTGTTTATTTGATTTTCTTTAACTTTAACTTTATTTTATTTATATATCAATATGAACATGGTTTCTTTCCTTGATTGCAGGTTAGTGTTTGTTTAAGTCGCCTTTGAATAAAATGATCACATAAGTATTCATACTTATTGTCAAGAATCAAACTCTAAGGTATTGTTACCAATATTTCATCTCATTTCATTTCCATTTATCTAGTGGCTAAGAGTACCTAGAGTTAATTCCCATTCTTCTTGATGTGAAATGGAATTAGTTGTATATTTCTTTTTACTATTCTATATATATTTTGGGTGATGATTTGCTCCATTTGCTCATCCTTTGCTTCTATAGAAACTGAAATTCTCCTTTCTATGACATCATCCACCATTATCTTCAAGTTACTTATGATTTTTCAGTTAAATTTAGATATCTTAGCATGACTCTAGATGACTCGATAGATAGTTTAACATTGGATGCATGCTTGTCATTCCTATAAATTTATGGGATTTTTTCAATTTGCATCATTCAAGCATACAAAATAATGATTATCAAGTTACTATAGATACATAATGGCTTACCTTGTAATAGTCCTTCAAGTCTTTCAAATGCATTTATTAAGTGCAAAAAGGACTTGAAGGACTAGTACAGGGTAAGCCATTATGGATCTATAGTAATTTGATAATCATTATTTTGTATGCTTGAATGATGCAATTTTTTTTTAAATATCATCATTATCAAGTAATAACAACTTCTTAAATGGTGCTAGCTCAATGGTAGAGCACCTACCTAATTATAGGCAAGAGGTTGGTGGTTCGATTCCTCCATTCCCTATCATAAATTTGTGACTACCAAAACGACTAAATTCGCATATATACGACTATTAGTAGCTAATTTCTTGTATCTTAGAGCGCGACTAACATTTAGTCGTGTTTATCTTAGTCATTAATATGTTATCATCTAGTAGTTTATTTAGTTGTATATTTGGTCATTAGTTCTTGTAATCGATGACTAAATCAATGAATAAATCATTTACTATCAATGACTAATAAGTCAAGCTATTAATGACTAAGTGAAATACGACTAAGTTAGTAAAACTATAAGATAGTGGAAATTAGCTACTATTAGTCGCCGACTAAAAAATAGTCATTTATAACCGGATTTTAGTCATTTTTTCAGTCATTAATTTCTCATTTTGTACTAGTGTTCATTCAAGATAGAGGCTTGGTCAGTATATCAAGAAATTGATCATCGGTACCCACATACTAGAGCTTGATAGTTCCCTTTTGTACCATATCCCTTATATAGAAATATCGGATTTCTATATGCTTCAATTTGTCATGGAACACCGGATTCTTTGTCATCTTTATACAACTCTCGTTGTCACTGAAAATCACTATGGTGTCCACCTCCATGCCAAATATTCCTGAAATCAGCTTTCGAATCCATATCGCTTCAGAATAAGCGGATCAAGCTGCTATATACTCTGCTTCAGCCGTGCTGAGAGCAACACTAGACTGTTTCTTACTGAACCATGAGATCATGGAGGATCCTAGACAATAACATCCGCCTGATGTGCTTTTCCTATCTGTGGTACTTCCTACCCAATAGGAATCCATATACCCATGTAAATTGTAGTCATGATCTCTTCCATAGTACAGTCCCAAATAAATCATACCTTTTAGGTACCTCATCACATGCTTTCCAGCTATCATTTGAACTCATCTAGGTTTAACTAGATATTGACTCAAGGTGTTCATGGCAAAGCATATATCTTGCCTTGTGTTCGTCAGATACATCAATGACCCAATAATGTGTCTATAGTGAGTCTTGTCTACTAATTCAGATGCCTCATCAGACGATAGCTTTAAGTTGGTGTCCATGGGTGTGGCCATGAATTTACAATCCAACACATCAAATATTTTTGATATTTCTACTGCATACTTTCCCCGATTTAGAAATATTCCTTCTGGTCTCTTCCACACTTCCATTACTAGGAAATAATGCATCAATCCAAGATATTTCATCTCGAATTCTTTAGCTAGATTCTTCTTGCAATCCTTGATATGTTTCTCATTTCCAATAAGAAATAGATCATCTACATACAGTAATAGTATGATTGGTTCATCATCCATAATCTTCATATACAGATTAGGATCGGCTTTACTCTTGGTAAATCCCATGCTTGTCAAGAATCTATCTATTCTTCCAAACCAAGCTCTGGGAGCTTGTTTCAGTCCATATAGAGCCTTTTTCAACTTGCATACATGAGTTTCTCTATCTTCAACTTCAAATCCTTGTGGTTGTTCGATGTAAACATATTCCTCAATCACACCATTAAGGAAGGATGTCTTTACATCCATCTGGTGCAAGTCCCATTTCATCATGGATGCAAGTGCCATAATAGTTCTGATGGAAGTGTACCTTTCTACTGGAGAAAATGTCTCTTCATAATCAATTCCTTCTTTTTGAGAGAATCTACTTTCCACAAATCTTGCTTTTTATTTTTCAATACTTCCATTCGCAGCATGTTTTATCTTGTAGATCCATTTCAAAGAAACCACACTCTTGTTTTATGGTTTAAGAACTATACCCCAAACATCATTCTTTATGATCGACTGGTATTCTTCCATCATTGCTTCAACCCATTATTTCTTTTGTGCAGCTTCCTCATAGCTATTGGGTTCTTGGTATACAAGATCACACATCAAGGCTACATAACTGGAATATGGCTTTCATCTTTTGTTGGTTCTTCTGGAGACTTCTAGTGCTCCATATATTTCTTCTTCTTATATGATTTCTCTTACCCAAGCAGGTTTTCTCTTTAGAGAGATATCCATAGTAGGGGGATCCTGAGGCTCTATCATGTCATAATCTTTTGGTGCTACTATTTCAGGAGTTTTTTAGCTTCTGTATGTCTAGGAGGTACATCTTATTCATGTACTTCTTCAAGTTGACACCTTCTAGATTTCTTAAGAGTTGTTTCTTCATCTAAGGTTACATCCCTAATAATCTCAATATGATGGAATCCTAAAATGTATATCTTGAAGGCTTTGGAGACTTCACAGTATCCTACAAATATTCCCTTCCTACCAGAAGGATCAAATTTGGTTCTCTTCTCTTTCGAAATATGTACATATACTTGACAACCAAATATCTTGAGATGGCTTACTTAAGGTTTCTTTCCGGTATACACTTCTTCAGGATTCTTGAATTCAAGAGACGTATGAGATAATCTATTTTGCACATATACGGTTGTTATTGCAGCTTTAGCCCATAGGTGCATAGGGAGGTCTTGGTCATGAATCATGGTCTTCACTGCTTCCATGATAGTTCTATTCTTTCTTTCCGAAACACCATTTTGTTGGGGATTATAGGGAGTGGTTAGTTCCCTCTTGATTCTGTCCTCTTTACAGAATGCTTCAAATTCCTTTGAAGTGTATTCTCCACCATTATCTGATCTCAGTGTCTTGATTCTCTTTTCTGACTAGTTCTCTATCAAGGCTTTGAATTCCTTGAATTTCCCAAACACTTCGCTTTTATTCTTCAAGAAATGTATCCAAATATTTCTTAAATAATCATCAATAAATGTGACATAGTATTCATATCCACTTAATAATATGGATGGCATAGGACCACATACATTAGAATGAATTATCTCCAACGTACCTTTAGTCTTTGTGTCACTTTTCGGAAAGGGATTCTTGATGTTCTTTCCCCGTGCACATCCCTTGTAGGTTCCCTCATGTTCGATCTTCAGATCTGGTAAGCCTATTACCACCTTGATCACATAGGGAAATGCTTTGTATTTGATGTGAGCAAGTCTCCTATGCCATGTTTCACTTGAGCTGGTAGTCTCATGGACAAGGGTTGTCTCTAGATGTCCTTTGAGCTTGTACATTCCTCCTTTTTCTTCTTCTCCAATGACTACAACATCTTCAAGTGTCTTACCCTCAGACCACATGAGTACTTTTCCATATATAAAAGCAACTCTATATCCTTTCTTGTCTAGAGTTGAGATGGAAAGTAGGTTCGTTTTCAAGCCAGGTACATACAGTACGTCCTTCATCTTCATGGAGGTCCCAGATTCAAGCTTGTAGCTTGATTCACCAATATATTTGATGTGATATTGATGGTCATGTCCCAAAGATACCTTTTGGGAAGAGTCCTTCTCTTTAAGATTTGACAGGGTTTTCTTCTCTCCTGTCATGTGTTTAGAGGCACCACTATCAATAAGCCATGCATCTTCTCCAGGTGTTACAGACCTAGAGAGTGCAGAGAATAACACATATTCTTCTACCTCTTCACCTCTAGTTTTATTTCAAGGTATTTCTTCATTCTCATCTTCAGCTAGATGAGCATGATGTCTTTTGTTGTTTTTGTTGTTGTTCTTCAATCATGGACATTCTCTAGCAAGATGTCCTATCTTATGACAGTTGTAGCGTTCATACTTTGAGTGATCCTTCTTCTTCCTTTTCTAGAATTTCTTCCTTGAAGGATTCTGGTTACTCCTTTTGAAGTTTGATTGATTTCTTTCCTGAGTATGGGTAGCTAGATCCTGATCATCTTCTATGAGAAGAGCTTCTCTATTGGCTACTCTAGCTTCTTCTTGTATGCAATCTTCCCATACTATGTCAAACATCATACTTTATTTTTTGGCACATAGGGTTTGGATGAATGAGTCCCAAGGTCTAGTGAGGCCATTGAGAGTAGTCATTACCAATTCATCCTCATCAATAGTATCTCCAATAGAACTTAGCTTCTCTTTGATCTGGGAGATCCTTGTGAAGTAATCTTGAACAAAATCTCCTTTGCTCATCTTGGTGCCCTTCAATTGATTTCTTAGATTCATCTTTCTATTGATGTTCTTTCCTTCATACATTCTAGAAATTGAATCATAAATTTGCTTAGGTGTCTTCTTGGATGACACTTGATGGATCAAGTGATCCTTAATGGAATCATCAATGATCCTCATTGCTTTGATTAGGTCTTGTTCATGCTTCTCCTTAGCTTCAGCTTCTTCAGGTTCTGCAATCTCATTCTTGATGTACTTCTCAAGACCATTCTCTTTTAGAATGATTCCAATCCTATACTTCTAAGCTAGGAATTTTTCTAGGCCTTCCAATTTGTCCTCAACCTTAGTGCTTGGAGTCATCTAGACCAATAAGTCACTCAAAAATGAAAATTGTCAAAATAGGAGTTTGGCCTTACCAGTAGATGTGCTTGGAGGAGGCGATTTAGTTTGTCCAACTGCTTTCTGGAGATCCCTAATATTCAGTCCTTGAATCCTACTTGCAAAGTTGTAGCACTACATCTTTTCTGGTTCTGTTTTGGTGTAGTTTTTCTGGTTCACTGCCAAACTAGGATTTGGATAGCCACCCAAAAAAAATGATCTAGGGCTCAATAGATGCACTCTGGGAGGGCGCAAATTTCTATGCAAGTAGATCATCAATTCTCCAGCTTTTGTAGAAACCCCAATTTCTTCCGGAGAGAGAGGAGGGGGGATTTCACCTTGTGAAAGCTTCTCTAATTAGGTTATCTTTGGTACCATGTTAAGTTTTCATATGCTAGACTATATTCCAATAGTATTTAATTCAAAATCACAACAACATATCAAGAATCACTGATAGAAACACAATCATAAGATAGAAACAACATTTATCGTGGGAAACCCTCAAGGGGAAGAAAACCCAACAAAAACTTCCTCTATATAAGATGTATAAAAGACAACCCTGAAAACAGTTGTTCTCCTCCTTCTATTTAGTCTCTCTCTCTCTCTCTCCTATGCGCTACATAAGTGAGTGAGTCTGTTGTTCAAATAAGAACCCGGTTCCTCTATTTATACTAATTTTCAATTGACATTTTGCACTAGACAAGTCTGCCCCAATAAACTGTCTAGGCCAACTTCACCTAGGAATACTCAAAACAGTATATTATATTATTAATTGGGGTGCTAAACACCCGACACAAGAGGATTTACCTCCTGGATCTATGATGACCAAATACAATAGTATCACCCCGTCAGAGGAATAATAACATCTCCATTGGGTTACATAAGTAAAATACATTTAGAATATCCTTTGAAGTTACAATATTTCAACACTTGTGCCACCCATGGAAAGGGTGAGAGATACAATGCCAACTCATGAATCAACCCTCCACCATTGATTTCCTCATTTGGTTACTTCTTTTGGAAGGGAAGTTAATGTAACATAGATAATGAAAGAGAATCATCCTTTTGAATTTATCAAATGATGCGGTGTGATAATATTTAACTGTTTTCAATTAATTGATTGGTTGGATAGAAATAAGGAATAAAAAATAAACAATTAATTTGTTGGGTGGATTAAAAAAAAGAAAGGGATACCAACAATGAACTAGTTTGTATGGTCATTAATAAGGAGTAGTAAGATGTCCTTTTACAAATATTGGAAAGTAAAATAGTTAGCATATAATTTATGATAAGGAAACACTTATAACTAATCTCTTAGTAGATGTTAATTGTCATCATCATCATTGATCAATTAAAATATTCAAAATAATAAGCAAAATTAAATATAAATTTATTATAAAAATAATATATACATTTTTTTAAATTTCAAAAATAAAATTTTATAATGAATGATTATAATGATCCAAACTAAAAATTAAAATTTATAGCTAACATAGATAAAACCCTTCTTTTTTAAATTCCAGAAACAAGATTTTATAATAAAGAATAATAATGATCTCAAACTACTTCAACCACAAAGATAAAAAAAAACCATTGGGGTTAGCAGGTGCAAGGGGTGGGTGATCTTTGACCCCAGAGAAAAGCATAAGCAAAACTTCTCATGGGGACTAGGAGAGATGTCTAATAATATTGCAAAAGCCTTGGCTCTATGGCAAGGTTTCTCTCAAGCCATTCAATGTGATATATGTTTCTTAACAATAGTGGGAGATTCAATTATAATAGTGTAGTATCTTGTCTCAAAGCAGGCTCCAAGGGATGGAACTCTAAGAAACATAATGTGGAGAATCTTGCAATTTCTTATAGAATTTTAAGACTTCATAGTTTTCCATGCTCTTGGAGTTTTGAAATTCCAAGCAGATAGGAAACCAAATGTGGCATGCAATCTTGGCCAAGGTAATCTCCTAATTTGTGGGGAATCTATGTGTCATTTCTCCATCCCATAACCTTTGACTATGGTGAATTATTTAATCAAAACTTTTTATCGAAAACTCAAATGCATGGATTATCATCAATTTAAATTAGACACAGGTTAGGTAATCTAAGTGGCATTTGAAAAGCATGCATCGGAGCACACTAATGGATATTAATCCTTGGAAGTTAATGAGATTTAGGGAATTTGATGTGGTGCGAAGGATCGAGCGTGAGAGCTATGGATATGCTTCGCCCATTTCTATAGTCATGATGACAAGCTTTGATGGATAGTACCCAATTTTGGATGTTGATGTAATTGGAAATCATTATAAGTTTGTTTGTGCTTTATATGGGAACAAGGTTTGTAATTCTTTGTGTTTGAATGGAGGTTTTATGACCTAGAATTTCCCTCATTCGGTGCACCTAGGCTATCAAATATGTGAGCAAGATACTTGCAGAGGTGGTCTCCAAATTTTTTAGTGCACTCAGGGACTTCTATGTCAGCTAGAGGAACTTCATGCTTCAAGGGAATATCTTCATTAAGCGAGGAATTTAAATCGGGTAAGGATTACCAATATTCCTCAAAATCTCAATGTTTTTATTTTTCCTGTGAAAACATTGTGATGTGGGGGAATTGGGAAGTTCCCTCACTCAAACTTCTAGAAGTCTAAAATGCAAGTTTTTTTTAAATTAGTCAAATATTTGAAATTAATTTTTTTGGACTAGATTAGGGGGGATTGAAGGGATTTGATCGCTTTAGTAGGGAAAAGTTTGAATAGTTTTGTTAGTAATTGAGTAGGAGTAGGGTCATTCAAATTTACTACTAAAAATATAAACTCGCATCCTATTGTTTTGGATCCCATTTATCTAATGTTTGTAATACAAATCCAAACTTGAAGGCTGAATTGGACACCATGAAGATTCAAATGCAAATGATTAATATTGTTGAGGAAACTTATGTGTGTTCATCCCCACACTTGGGTTACTATGTATTTGATTTATGAAGTAATATCTTGTTCAATAATCCATTAATTTGAATGATTTGATGGTGCTCGAATAGTGTTGCATAACATTCTTGTTAATTGGGCCTTGTATCGTGAATTCAGAGAAATTGTTTGATGTAACCAGTCTCTGTGGTCTAATTCAACCAAACCGTTATTCTTCCTATTGGGAACGCATTATTTAGCTTTCTGCTCATCCATTTGAAATCATGCTAGTGCCTCTAACACATTCTGCATGCATATTCGCCATATCTTTGGATTGGGTCAAATTTAAACAAGAACATTTGTCAATGCTCTATTCTAGGACAGAGTTTCATTAGATTGCTTGGGAAAAGGTCAGATGTTGTTGGTATGAGGCTTCAAAAGTTGACCCTGATTATTTATATGACATCCCCATCAAATGGAACCAGTGAACCGATCGCCTACGTTCATATTTGTGGTCAACGATATTCATGCAACAATGTGATTCTTCCTGCAACAACATGCTCATCCTGCAGCGTCTTAGTTTCTTACAGCATGATTCTTTCTATAGCAACTTGCTCTTCCTTTAATATTATGGTTTCTTGCAGTTAAAACGTATTTTTTGTGCTTCCATAGTTCCTGTGGCGTATATAAATTTTGAAATTATGGTTTTCTTCCTTTATCAATTATCAATAATGAGTTCCAGATCTGCACCTCCACAATGAAACAGTAAATAAAATATGAGTATAGAAGCATAGAGCATATTTGAGAATTGGTTGAGTACATTGAAATTTCAAGTGTTTCCTTAAAAGACAGAGTAGATATTTCTTAATTAGGTTTATTACCAGTCTGTTAGAGGTTTGATATTGCATGAGTAACAAAGTGTTTCTTTCTTTTGCGCCATTAGTAGTATCATAGCATACTTTAGTTGAGAATAAATCTATCCCCATAAGTTATTTGTTGTGCCAAGATATGGCATTCAAGGTTAGAAGAGGTCGAGGTGGACAAGGAAGAGGAAGTCGACCTATTGCCAACGCAAAAGTGATGGCGGAAGTGAGAAATCTGCGAGAAAGAATGGAAGTTATGGAAGTAGCCAAACATAGAGATCCCAATGCTAGGCATATCAGTGAACCAAATGAGGAATATTATAAAGAATGAGAAAGAGCAGAGGAAGCTAAGGAAATGAGAATCCTTACATTTATTATAAGCTTAAGTTCAAGACTAAAAGTTGAGATATTGACATATGGTGGGAGTTTAGAGCCAGAAGAACTAATAGATTGGATAATTGCCTTAAACAAGTATTTTGATTATGATTAGGTGGGATAAGAATTTTGATTATGATTAGGTGGGATAAGATAATCAAGTAAAATTTGTTGTTACAATACTGAAAGGTCATGAGGCCTTATGGTGGGATGGTGTGTAGGAGGAAAGGAAGCGCAAGAATAAATCCCAGATTAAAAGGTGGGGCCAAATGGTGGTCAAGTTAAAAGGTAAGTTTCTACCCATGGACTATGAGTTGATTTTGTTCCAAAAAATGCATAGTAAAGAATATATACACACATGACTTCTATAAGATAAATATCAGAGTAGGGAATATAGAGGACACTCCTAAAAGGGTTGACAGATATGTTAATCGATTGATATTTGACATACGGGATGAGATTAGCTTGTTGTCGTTGAGAACTATTGATGATGCATACCAACTGACACTGAAGGCGGAGGAGAAATTGGCTAGGAAGAAAAGCCAGTGGAACATAGCGAAGAATTATGCTAGAGGAAGAGGGAAGACTAGCAGTAGAGGAAATGTTCAGCCTTATAAAGAAGAAGAAATAAGTTTAGGAAGTCAACCAACAAGAGGAGGTGATTTTAGAGGAAGAATATCTTTCTCTAGAGATTAAGGTAAAGGAAGAATTATCAAGTCAAATGTTACACATGTGGTAAGATAGGCTATATGTCATGGGACTGTATAGAGAATGTTACAGGGTGTAGACATGTACAAATTGTTCAAGGTGAAAATACACCCACTGAGGGAGAAACTCATGTTAAAGTTCTAGAAATTGGAGAATATCTCATGATGAAAAGGGAACTGCTGAATCAAAATAAGGAAGTGTGTGATCCAACCAAAAGAAAGAACTTGCTTCGAACAATGTGGAAGGCAAAAAGTAAGTGCTGCAAGTGTTAAAATATTGTAACTTTGAAAGATATTCTATTGTAATTTTATTGTATTCCTCCGTTCGGAGATGTTATTCCTCCATTCGGAGATGTCCTTAATGTAATTGGTCATGTAAAAGTCATGAGGTAAAACCTTTGTTGTAATTGGGGACAATAGTACCCACAAAATTATTATATAAAATGTATTTTCAGTCTTCCTTGGTAGGTTGGCCCTAATTAGAGAACCTGGATGACCTAGTTATTTATTTGAGTCACTCACCTGATGAATATAATAGGTGAGGCGCCTCTCTCATTCACATACACATTTCACGCACGCACACGCATACGCATGCGAGAGAGGGAGAGAGAGAGAGAGAGAGAGTATTGTAGAAGAGGAGTTGATATTCTTGTGTTAATGCCTGGAAAAATCCCAGGTAATAAAAAGTAGGGATTCTCCCCAGTAAAAAATCCAAATTAGATAGTACACCATTTGGTGTGGGGAATCCTTCTAGTTTATGGTTCCGGCTACCGTATATTAAGTTCATTAGATATTTTACTGGTTATGTCCCAACCCACCGTTTATATGATTTTTGTTTAAAGAATTAAATGTAGATGCCTAAGCTAAATGCAGGTCTAATCTAGATCTAAAACTAAACTATTATATCCCCTGCCAAGGAGAAAATTTAGTGTTAGAATAATCCGTCAGGATTATTGTAAATAAATAATAGGAATATGAATAGATAAGAAGGCGAAAAGGCTGGTAATCAACCGCCTCATGAAATGTATAAATATAGGCATTTGCATTTGAATAATCAATCAATCGGGAGTTATACCTAACAACTGGTATCAGAGCAGGCTGTCTGCCATAACTCCTGCCTGCGTTCTGCCATATCTAATTCAGGCTGCCTGGCTTCCTGCCCATCGCCAGTCTGCCCCTGCGCACATTCATTATGTGCGTTTATTTTCTGTTCATAATACCTAACCCTAACGCTTCATCTCCTGCCTGGCTGAGCTACTATTGTTTGTGCATTGCTGCACGCATTGTACCATTGTTTCCTTTATGCTTTTGAAAATGTACATGTGAAGATATGTGGAAACCCTAGTTTCTATGAGTAAAAACCAGCGTTGGATATGCTGCCGGTGCACCCCCACTCTGTTGGCAGTTGCGAATTGAAAGGACTGCGCGGATGTGTGGATGCATGGATGCGGGCTTGAATGGGAGAATGTAGACTGTGTCTTCCTAATGCTAAAGTGTGTGTCCAATGTTTGTTTTGGACGAGTTTATGGGCTGTGCGTTGAAACAATGGTGAAAGCTGAGCACCTGGAGAGCTGCGTGGAGAATTTTGCTGGTATATCGGTGAACCCTAATATTTTTTGACCGATATAAAGCTGGTATTGATATAAAGACTGCGTCTGATAATACTTGCTGCGTGATAATGGCTGTGTGATGGTATATAATACATGATGTCGAATCTGTACATTGTTTCGTGGAGAATCCTGTGCGTGGAGCTGTGCCATCAGATATAAGTATCTGATATATATCTGCATTGAGATAGTATTCAATATTTGGCCTGAGAACAATCCAGAACTTGCTGGAGAAAAGCGCAGAACTGTCATGCGACCACCTCAAGATCTCCGTATGGAAGGTAACTGCAAAATATATTAACTGACAAATATTCCTAACCCTAATTTCTGTGCTGCGACCTGCGTGGAGAAGAGACTGTGTTGTGAAGCCTGAAGAGCCAGCATTGTGAGGCTGCGTGGAGACTGCTGCTCACCCATTAAAGAATACATTGTATGCTGCTCGTGAATACCCATTAAAGACTGAGCTGTATGCTATACTGAGGCTGCGTGGAGGTAAAACGTTTTTTTACTGGTGCCTGCGTTGAAAACTGGTGCCTGATCATATATATACTGAGTCTGATGATATAAAGCTGATAATATACTGGTGCCTGCGTTGAAAACTGGTGCCTGATCATATATATGCTGAGTCTGATGATATAAAGCTGATAATATACTGGTGCCTGCGTTGAAAACTGGTGCCTGATCATATATATGCTGAGTCTGATGATATAAAGCTGATAATATACTTGTGCCTGCG
>LPNX010511422.1:322854-347659 GCA_001517045.1 Pseudotsuga menziesii | reverse complement strand
ATAGGAAGGCGAAAAGGCTGGTAATCAACCGCCTCATGAAATGTATAAATATAGGCATTTGCATTTGAATAATCAATCAATCGGGAGTTATACCTAACATTTAGAGTCAGAGTAATATAATGTAAATGATCATAAAAGTCTAATAGATAGCTGTACCAATACAATAATCACATTCAAAACAAAAAGAATACCAAAGATAGATCCGATATAGTTAAACCATTTATTACCCTATCAACACAAACATTTACATAGAAAGCAGACCATTCATGACCAAGGAAACAGTTCTACGAGGTTAGAACAATCTCATTGTATGATGTGCAAAAGCAAGAAGAAATAGTTCTACAGTATGCATTCGACACATTCCGATTAAATCTATGTGCATGCCTTTGTTCCAACAAATTGATCCTTCTTATTAGAAAAGAGTTATCTCTTTACAAAATAGTCCAACATTATTTTCACTAGCCAAAGTCCTTTCTATGGTGCTCTGCACCCCTATTTATTAAAATCCGAGTCTATCACCCTAGAGATTCCCAAGCTTCTTATTCACACCACCTGGCGGAATCATCTAAAATCAAAATCTGATCATGGATCTGGATACAGTCTCTCCTAATCCGTTGATATTCTTTTATTTCAACCAATTTCGCAAACCCATCTCCAGACTGAGAGTGAGCATATCTACCATGTGAAATGATTTTGAACCTTGGATATTTCTCAGATGAGATATACACCGTTGATTCCATCCACTCTTTATCTTTATTTTGAAGCATAGATTTTTATTTCTCCTTGCATCTTTAAACTGTGAAATAAACCTCAGTCATATATATTGATCTTTGAGAAATCTTAATTGTCCAATGATGTGGCCCCTACCTTATTTCGCATTCCTTCATCCTGCTAATCTTTGTGCATGTTCTCATTGCGAAATCAACATGGTTCGTAGATCTTTCTCTGCCATGATCTTCATCGTTCAAAGGTGCGGGGTCTATAAGATTTTGTAGACCCAAAATATTTTAACCGACGTGCATGTTCTCATTGTGAAATTGACATGGTCTGTAGATCTTATCTCCACCAAGATCTCTATCATTCAAAGGTGCGGGCTCTACAAAATTTCGTAGACCCAAAATATTTTAACTGTCATGCATATTCTGGCTGCGAAATCAACCTCAATCGTTGATCTAGATCAAACCCTCATCTCAGCCATTGAAATATGAAGCTATTTAACCAATTCTGCACATTTCAAAATTTATTTTCCACGAGCATGTTGAATGAGTGGAATTCACCTCCACCGTAGGTCTGATTCCACCTTTGATCTTGGCCATTGAAAAGTGCAGGTCCTACCACATTCAGCCAATCTGAGACATTTATTTCTCCTTGCATGTTAAAACAATAGAAATATTCAGGATAGTAGATCTTGATCTGTCATGAATCTCAACCATCCAAAGATGCAACCTTTAGCCGATCTCGCAATTGCCCGTCCTAACTTGGCGAACAATAATACCTATGATATACACAAAAAGCGGAAAGTCAATCTTTTCTGAAATTAAACTTTGGTTTTTTTGCTTCCGCCATTTTGGAAAGCTGATTTTCAATATTTCGCAAAGTTCAAACCTTAACTTTCTGCTTCCACCTTTCCACTTACTCCCTTCTCAAAAGCAGAATCCGGAAAGCAAATTTTCAATTTTTCATGAAGTTTCAACTTAATATTTTCTCTTTCACTTTTCCACTTTTGCCTTTTCTTGACCATTGATTTGTGTGGAATCCTCCACGACCATCGAATATCTATCTTCAGAAAGAGAAAAGCGTAACTTTAACTTTTCACAACCAAAACTTGAACTTTTCCTCTTCCTCCTTTCTGCTTCCACTATTCCCTAGATCGTTGATCTATGTCGAAGTGATTCTCAATCGTTGATCTAAAATTGAAAGCGAACTTTTATGTAAGGCATGTTTCCAAGGTCATGCCTAAGGAATTTTTATGAAAATGACACTCCAGGCTTAGGAAAAGCCTTCTGCTCAAGCTTCTAGGAAAGACTAGGTATGCAGGGTGACTTATCTGAGTTGGGAAACATTATTAGAATTTGAATGCAATTTAGATATTCAAGCAGATAGTTCTAATAATGTTTGCAGCAAATGGAGAATGAAGATACAAATTGAAAAAAACAAACCACACAGGAAACATACAAGTATTGCTCAGGAATTTAGAGTATCATTCACAATAATAAAATAGGGTGTTACCATAGTTTACATAGGAAAATAATTTGAATGCATTAGGTATCAATTCAAATATATCCACCGGATCTAACTGTATCTAACTGACCATCTAACTCACGGTCTCTCAATTAATATCGGAGTCCAATAGATCAACTACTAGATGTCCAACAACTCAATCAATCAGTGATATCTAGTTAACTCAGTGCAACTGAGTGTGGTAGGTGGGAAAAGATGCCTACACCACATGCATCCATGCATAAATAGTGCTAGCTAACTGATTGTGAACTAACTGAAAGTAACTGGGGGATAACTAAGACTAACTAAAGGAGGTTGTTGTTGGAATCCCAATGGCTCCTAAAATGTAGGGATTGGTCTAGGAGGCGCCCAAACTGATGCATGCACATGCAGTAAGTGGAAACTAACCTCTAGTAGTGTTCCCCACACTGTAGTAACTGGTACATGTGGCCCCATTAGGAAAAGTGGACCCAATGGTACTACTGGACCCAATTTATTAATTAAGGTTTCTAAGTTAGGCTAAATAATCTAATAGATAATATGGTCAAGGGAGGATTAATAATCCTAACAAACAAGTGTAAGCGTGCTTTTTTAAAATAAAAAATGGAAGGAGGGGCCCTAAAATGTAAATTTTTTTGGGGAAGCAGTTGCAGCAGCAACATCTTGTTATTGTGGTTTTACACTGTACTTGACCAAATTCTATATAGAGGAAGTTTTGCTAGGTTTTCTCCCCCATGAGGGTTTCCCAGGATAAATTTTTGTGTTCTTTTTTGTTGTTGTGCTTGTCTTTCTTTCAGTGATCCTTTGCTTATGGTTATGATGTTATGATGACAAATGTTTTTAGATAGTGTATAACCATTACAATTCTAACATGGTATCAGATACACCTTGAAAGAAGTATTTGTGTAGCCGAAACACTACTACAACTGTAGCTACTGGAGATTAGGGTTTCATGCTTGAAAAACCCTAGAAGGAAAAATATAGTCATCTTGGAATGTTTGCTATAACTCAATATTGGAGAAGGATCGGGATCTGAAACTTAGACATGATGAATATGAAATATTACTGTACCTTGTGTGTGAGTTACAGGCTCATATTCGCTATACTTCAGGAGATATGATTCCTCCAAATCAAGGTTCCATCCTCCTTCAGAATACAGTCATAATCAGGTGACCTAAGGAGAATTGCTATATCTAGGGATAGGAAGGTCCAAATGAAATTTCTCAAGATTTTCCAGATAGGTAACAGACTATAGTTTTTGTGGTTTTAGTTTCAAACCCCGAAGGTGAAACAGTGATACGTGGAAGTCCATACATGTTTTCTATGTTGAACAGTCCTCAAACAAGTCACCTTGGGAAAATTCACCTAAGTTCCACTTGGTGAATCCAATTCTGTTATAACCTATGGAGTTGGAAAGAAGACAAATCAGGATATATCAGGATGAATTTTTTGGCCTTGAGGAGTAGGAATTTTAGAGATATAGCAGAATCAAAATTAAACAATTTTGCAAAAGAAATGGGAGAAAACTAGGGCTTCCTGTTCCAGGCACTTCCATCCACCTATTAGTTAAAAAAGGAGGACTATCAAATTCTCCCTAGTAGGGCACACCTTTAAATGTAAGAAGCTTCTAATTTTGTGGATTTTCAATTTTTGACCTAACACTACTATCGGGGAAAACTAGGGCATTAGATATTTTCCAATTATGTCCACAGTTTTAGGAAAATAAGTATGCTACTCATCTATCCTTGAGAAGGCACATATTTCTATCCAACCAGATCTTAAATATACCTAAGTTGAAAAATTAGGGTTTCTCTATAAAACCCTAGGCCCACTAGAAGCAGTCTTCTATAAAATATTTCAAGCAAGCATCAAGTTGAAGCAATCTCATTGGTAAGTTCTATCCTCTCTATTTCCATTTAAGGTTCTCAATTTTATCATGATGAAAAACAATACCAAGCTTGAAGGAGCTGATAACTATCAACCATGGAAGTATAGAGTGTTTCTCATACTTGAAGAAGTATGACTTGGAGAAACAATTGTAGATCTAGAGGGATATGAAGACAAAGCACAAGAAGGACTTAGTCAAAATCAAGAGGATTATTTCTGTCTCCATTGGATTCGATACAATGACCATCTTGTATGAAGGAAATAATATCAAGAGGAAAGATGAGCTTGAGAAATCAACTCAAGGATGTGAATATGCATATATAAGAAAGCATTCAATCTTAGTGCACAAGGATATGTTAGATCAAGAAGAAACTAGAATCCATTGGAGACAATTTCAAAGAAGTAGAAATGGAGATTACAACCTTGAATGGTCTCCCAAGTTCATGGGAATCTTTCATTCAAGAGATTTTTTATAGAATGAATCTCACCTATGGAGGAATGCACGTAATAATAAGCTTGAATGATAGAAAAATAATAAGAGATGGATGAATATGGAAATCAATCCCTAACAAATCATAGGAAGAAGAAAAAGAAGAGGAAGGAAGAACATTCTCGTAAGAATAAAAGGACTTCAGAAGAAGGACCTCTCACAACTCAGATGGTTCAGTTGTGATGAGAAAGGACACCTTGAGAAAGAATGTCCAAGAACAAATAATGGAAGGATGATATCATCAATAAGTACCAGTCGATCATGGAGAATGATATTTGGAGACCTAAAGGGAATTTTTGTAACATCTTCCAAGTAGATCTACAAGATAAAGCATACAACTGATGGAAGTATCAAGAGATACAAAACAAGGTTTTTGGTTTCTCTCATAAAGAGGGATTCTATCATGGCGATACATTACTCTAGGGGCGAGAAACACCTCTTTGGTGATGAATATTTCACTAAACAGTTGGTGTAATCAAAGTAAAAGAACAAATCGAGCAACCTTCAAAATTTGGGACACTTTACAGAGAACCACCTATGCACAGAAGGATTTGTACAAGCTCAATAAGCACCCATTAGATATCACACACAATTAAATCAGGAGCTTGAGGGTCAACTATAGTGATGGTGATCCCAAACTTTACTAAAAGGTTGAATATAGAAGCCTACACAGGACAAGAATATCACGGATGGGTGCAAGAGAAACTTACAACAAAGTTCGAGATGAAGGATCTTGATGTCTAGTGACCTTGAGAGGTGACATAGATGGATAAAAAAAGATTAACAACAAAGAAAGCTACATGTCACTCAAATATCTCGATCCAGAGAGTACAAAATGTAGAGGGAGGACGGTGCTCCACTTCAGAGTGAGTGACTACAGTAGATCTCAAAGTTTGATAATCTTAACATGATTCTCAAGATTAGAGGCATATTTTCCTTAACCAAGGAAAATGACTGATTGAGATAAGGTTTGATATGTTGGGATACACCAATGACATCAAACTTGAAGTCAATATGTACTTTAGAAATAGTTGATGTCACAATATATAATGAGAATATTGGTTCGTTGATGTACTTGATGAAGGTGCGATCACCCCATGACTTATGCGATCACCCTATCTTATCACAGCTTCAATCATGAAACACCATACCGAATTCCACAATCGTATAGATTTAACATATTGCATTATCAGAGTAAGGAGAAACTAAGTCGCATCATTATATCAGAATCAAAATCATAGCATCATAACAGATCTACCTAAATCGTATTACATCATTATAACAAATATCAGTATTGCCGCATCATAACAGAAATCAGATAGAGATTGAACCATACTCAGTACATATTATATTAATCTTGCACAAACATGCCCCATTACATCATTCTTCTTCAAAACTAGAGAGTTCATCAAAAGAAACCTAGAAAAATCGTAGTGAAGACAGAACAATCCCTACCACGGAGTGCGCCAGTTACAATGCCAAAATCTGTTAGTTTTTCAACATTAAGCTAGCATTATTAGGATCATTAACTAAGAGAATAACAAGTACAACAATCAAACACAAGAGACAATGAACATAGTGTTTTTCCTCGGGGAAACCATAAAGGAGAAAACCCCACAACTTCCTCAAAGATAGAATTAGCACTGAAATAGTAAAAGCCCCAAAACAGCAAGTGATCTCTTGACAGTAGTAATCTTCTTCTTATCTATCCCCTGTCACGTCCCCATCCCTCGGACCAGCGAAAAGGACACGACCAACACCACGAACAGTCAGGAAAGCATCCCCATGAACATAAACAGGAAAAATGCTGATATTAAAAGCTTAAACAACATGCATAACAGAGTGCATAAAACATCATACAAGATGCATAATTCCTCAATCATTCAGCGAAAGCAGACATATTCATAAACTAGCATTCAGCATGTTCATCATAACTCATTAAACATCAATATAATTGCAGAGATGGAATAGCAACGGTACTTATCTTTCGATGAAGAATCCCGCAACCAGCTATGTCACTGCAACGTTCCACCCAACCATAGGCCAGCGTGCTCATCAATCTTTCAGCAACGCTACCACCCCCGAGCTGGGCATGATTCCTCCAAGGATAAGGGTCAATGCAGGCTTACACATAGCCATGGGACACGCTCAGCAAACCAATGCAGCTGGGTTTATCAGGCCATCAACAGACCGGACAAGCCAGCATAGTCCAAAGACCAACCACTGCTTACATGCAGCAAAACCATCCCTTCATAGCCCTGTGAAGAAGCAAAGACAACCAGGGATAACCCCAAACAAAAGATGAGCATAGCTCAAGTCCACCAGACAACACAGAGTTGTTATTGGCCCTAACGTGGCCAAAACAACTCAGCAACAACACCCAAACCAGGGTATATCAGTAGCCCAAACTCACAATGAATGATGGAAACAATCCACAGTTCCAAAACAAGGAAAACTCAGCCAACAACACACACAATTCCCCAATGTAACAGCTGGGCAACATCACACAGTCCACAAAACAGAGAAGAGGCCAACTCCCAGCGTGGACAGAGGAAAACTCAACCCACGGATTGGAAATCCACAGGGGTCCAAAACGAAATTGGACACCACAGCCAACAAAACACGCGGGGAAGATAACAGCCCAAAACACAATCAGTGAGCACGGCTGATAACATGGAAAATGACTCCAACGGTCGGTGCGTGAGAGCAACTTGCACCAGACCCCAAAACACAGAGGAAAACATATGCACGGGCCACAAATCAGTAAGGAAACTTACACACAGTTCCTGAGTGTAGAAATGGCTCTTGCACCCGAAAATCCTGAGTGACAGCCACGATTTCACCCATTCCCTGCGTGAGGAAAAACCAACGCAGAGCTCCCGTGCGTGAAGAGAGAGCAGAACGTCTCTCTACGTGAGGATCCCAGCCTGCACGTGAGGAGAAACAGCTTCGCCTATGCGCGCGAATCAACAGACCCTCGAGAGGAGGAATGAGCAGACCACCATCATGAAGGTTGAAGACCAGGTGTGAGAGCAACAGACCATAGTCCTCAAAAATTGGAAACGTGGGAGAGAAGAGTGAAGGCAATCGTGGGTGGAGTGGGCGTGTGGAAAAGGGGACTGACAGTCCTGCCACCCACTCCCAAAGGCAATAACTGCCTCAACCACCAGCCATAACTGCCCCCAACAAACAAAACCAAGCCATTGAAGAGGTTGGTGAAACAAGAAAGGTGGCAAAACAAACAAGGTGGAAACACATGGGTTTTTCCCCCATAAACCAAGGTTTGACATCCCCCACCCCTTATCCTTTGGAACCATGCCCTTTTCATTCAACCTTGCACTATCGTAGCTGGTTGTGGTTTTAGTTTTAATTGATATGCGTATTTACATGATGCCGAATTATAATGTGCCAAATGGCACGATAAACCATCGGCAACTATCCCCATTGCCGAAACACACACACAACCAAATCGATGGTGGGGATTTTGCCTTGAGCTCCTCACCACGATTAATTACAATATATACATCATGCAAACGGGGTCAAAACCGGGGACATTACATTCCCCTCCCCCTTGGAGTAACACCGTCCTCGGTGTTCCATTACATATATACAATACATATACCATTGCACATCAAAATTTCGAAATTGCATATCTGTCCCACGTTCAATCATTTACTTTGAACATTCAAGACCAAGCCCCTCGACTTCCATGGACTTCCCCTGCTGGTTCTCAGCTTCCAGCTGATCTCGAAGTCTAGGAAGTTTGTGGCTATTTCCCTCATCATGTTCCCTCATCGGACAGTCCCGACGTAAATGATGTCCTCCGCATCTCCAGCATTTCACTGGCTGCTTCATCTTTACCTGCTCAATTTCCTTTGAGTCTTCATGTCTGGACCGTTTCCTATCGGGTCGCTTGGACAATTGTCCCGTTGCTGATCCACCTTCCTTTCCTTTGCCAATTGCTCCCAGAAGGCTTTTCACCTCCCTTTGCAAACCAATAGAGTCTTGCAAAATCTGGTGGTTCATTTCACTCTTCCTTCTCTGTATCTTGAGAATCTCCCCAAGGTTCTCTTGGGTCTTGGCAATCATTTGAAGGAGACTTCCAACTAAGTCCAACAACTTTTGATCTGCTTCCATATTCAATGTGCACCACCTGGTTTCTCTTTTCTCACCTGTGAAATGCACCATTGAAATTTTATCAGACCAAGCATAATATAGACATTAAAATTAGTCAGTTAATTACCCAATTGGCATGACAGTCCAAGTCTCATCAATGAGGCTTTCATATTTTTCATGCCTTCCCAACAGGCACATGAGTTCATTCATGTCCATTCCTGGGTAGGGAATTAACCATTCCATCATTCACAAATTTACTTAAGCAAATACACACATTTCATTCTCAATCATACATGCATTCAACAATCCTTTGTTTTCACAATGCATAAACATATATATATATATATGTAATCAAAAGGCAAGAGAGAGCAGCAAGAGTTTTTTTTTCCCTCTTTGTTTTGTTCCATCCTGGAACCCACACCATCACAGTGGCTTTTCATGCTCTCAGCCTCTTTCACTTCACCGTGATTGCTGGACCAATCTCTCTTGGTCATGACACTTAGTGTCTTTGGTCCATTCCAGACCTCTAAACCATGGAGTCTCTCCACATGGTTTGTCTCGGCTGCTAGGACTCCCCCGTCTTACTAGCACCTTTTTCATTACTGCTCATTCCGAGCTTTCCAGGACAGTCACATGTCCATATGCACCCCTAGGATGCTCTCATGGTCCTCGCTCCCAGCAATACCTATATCCAAACATAGAATAAATTCACATGTTTAGTTTATTCACAGCAGTTTTATCTCTAGAACAAGAGCTCAAACATCATAACCAAATCATATACACATGTATTTTCATAAGCAAAATAATCCAATACTTATCTGTATTGTGCCTTTCCTCGTTCGTCCACAGGATCCTGCTTTGCTTTGCAAGCCTTGGGATCGCCTATGGACTTAGATGTTAGGTCAGCACACAGGCTTCTCCTCAACATCAAATAATTAATGTCCAGCCAGTACATCCTCATGTCGACTGGGCTTGGAACTTTATCATGACCATTTCTAGGTCTAGGATCTACTATGGATCCCCAGGCATATAACAGCCTATCATACACTTATACCATCATACACTTATACCAACATACACTTATATCAACAATAACCCTTACTCCGCAACCCCTCACCACAACCATTTACCATTTTACCTTTTGCCTTTTACCTTTAGCCTGTCAACACAAGCAATGCAAGCAAACTCATCAGTGTTATTGCTCAAAAACTGTAATCACATTTCATATCATTCACTATCAAGTATTGAGACACCAGGAGTGCGTCCACTCCCTAGAGTGTAATCAATATTGAAAACCCCTTTTCATGATCCGACATCGGAAAAGTGTGCACCCATTCCCAGTGTGTGCCATGTAGATCGTATTCATACTCAAGCGATCGACCATCATGGAAATAAAATCAAACACGTTTTGCATATGGAATTTAAAAATTAAACATGCATATTCTTAGCAAGGGTCACAGAACACTTATCCATTTGCCGTCGCAGTATGCCTTTGTTAAGGAGGAATGGAGGCTCCTTCCCTGAGTTAACAGTCCCTCAGTTTTCCATCCCAACTCCTTTTTACATTTCATATTCACACATGTCTTACCGACATACTTTATACCATCTCAAGCATGTTGCTACCAAACATGCAGTGCAGATGAGACATTTCCAAAATGTCCAATGGCATTTCACCCGAAACCCATTTCCAAGGGAAAACCTTCCCATGAAGTTTGGCTCTTGCAGGTCATCACACATGATCTTCCTGCGGTGTGTATCCCTGACACATTCATCAAATAGCCAAACAGTCAATCATTACCTGATAATACAATCCAATTGATCGTTCCATAACCAAGCAATGAGATTGGTAATCAAATTCAATAAGAATTTGCAATTCTGTCTACTACAGAAATTGACTTGTTTAATTGTGGGTCTCTTGTAAGCAGCACTACTATGCCCATTATAATTTTATGCTTACTATCATAACATGATTACCCACTTACCATGCGTCCCTCCTGACACAATCTCATACAAGCCAACAATGATTAGTAGTCGTTAGCACTTTCTTAAATCCAAAATCCACAATTCAAATTTAACAACCCATCATGCATGCCAACTACTTTCACAACCATGAGACTTCTTCTCATAAATGGTAGATTCTGGCATTGGTTAGGGTCTTACCTCGCACTGCCATGCTCGAATAATCTACCTAGAACATGAGTTTCAATCAACCAAACACAATCTTATGCAAGCCAACAGTGGCTAGTGGTTGTCAGCAATTTCTCAAATCCAAAATTCACAATTCGAATTTTAATAACCTATTATGCATATCATATGGTAGATTCTGGCATTGGTCAGGGTCTTACCTCTCACTGACATACTCGAAATAATCTACCTGAAACATAAGCTTCAAACATCCAAACACAAGCTTGTGCAAGCCAGTAGTGACTAGTAGTTGTCAGCAATTTCCTAAATTTGAAATTCACAATTCAAATTTAATAAGCTTTTTCACATGGTAGATTCTGGCATTGGTCAAGGTCTTACCTCTCACTGCCATACCTGAAATAATCTACCTGAAACATAAGCTTCAATCAACCAAATACTTGGTAAGTCTAGATGCATATAACCTTTTCATTGCTACAACCATCACTGAAGCATTTTCAGAATTCATAAAATTCAAATACTTCCAGCTATTAGTCACATCAATATTACCAAAACTCATTTTCTTCATGCAATCATCATCATGCTAACATTGCAAGGTATAGTCACAACATTCATGCAATTAAATGAAGTGGTTAGATACTCCTTACTTCACAAGCGTATCATTCATACCACCTTGCTCTTCCATAGAGCATTTCTGGCAGCCAACTGATCATGACTATCCTGCATTCATAGCAACCTCTGGAATGGTTCCTGCATGGGTTCTACTTACACCTTGGACATGACCAATTTGGTTGGTCCTTTGCAGGAGATTATAGAATCGCTCACCAACTTTTGTTATGGACTTGTTGCCTTATCCCTTTCTTCATAGGGTTTCTGGTCACGTCTGTCAGCATCAGCAACATATTCCTCCAGGTCCATGTCATCGTTGGTTTTTCCACTAATGCCAACATCAAAGCAATGATTATCATTAGTGGTTCATTATAAATATATAATTTCCAATATTCTTACCAACATGCAATATCCTATGCATGCAATACATATCCTCGTGCATTTCAAGCATAAACTTAGGAAATGTAGTTATAATCAGCAAGATAGGGTCTAATGAAAACTTCCCTTTCAAATCCCTCATCTTCTCATGGAATTCCTTTTTCACACAGCAGCTGGTTGACTTCATAGTCCTTGCTAACCCTGGGCATGCACTGTCCAGACTTGTCCATTTGATAGCAGCGGCCATCACTAGTACTTTGCTACTTCATGCTCATATTCTGGTCACTTATCCTTGCTCCTTGCTGGATAAGATTTCCAACGCCTATTCACATGTGTCATTCCGACCTCGGGTGTAAAAACCACACCACTTTCAGGATTTCACCAAATCTTTGCATTTTTTTATTACACCACTGCATTTTGGACTGGGTGACATCTTCAGCCAACTTCAGCCACCTGTAAACCACTGAGAACAACTGAAAATCCCACTAGAAAGCAGCCGAAATTTGCTGGAGATCCCACTGAAAACCACTGAGAAATCCCCTTTGAAAAATTCAATTCTCTTTATGCAGAATCGGATCTCAAACCACTAATCCTTCCGCAACGGCGGCTCTCGGAAGGCTTCCCCTTCCGCAACGACGGCTCTCGGAAGGCTTTCAGCTTTCGCAACGGTGGCTCTCGGAA
Organism: Pseudotsuga menziesii; assembly: GCA_001517045.1. Taxonomy (NCBI): domain Eukaryota; kingdom Viridiplantae; phylum Streptophyta; class Pinopsida; order Pinales; family Pinaceae; genus Pseudotsuga; species Pseudotsuga menziesii. The sequence continues at coordinate 335,136 of LPNX010511422.1, read as the reverse complement.
GGCTTTCAGCTTCTGCAACGGCGGCTCTCGGTAGGCTTTCCCTGTCCGCAACGGCGTCGGTAACCTTTCTAGTCGGAAGCCGAACTGCTTTTGCTTCCGCCACGGTGGATGCTCATTCACTTTCTTCTTCCGGCGATCAATATTTTCGTTATTTAGAGAAATTTCAAACTTTCTTTTACCACGTCGGCTGTCGGCGGTCTTTCTACATCGAAATCCAAATGAATTTGGCTTCCGCAACGGTGGAACATGAAACGCTTTTACCTTCGATGAGTGAACTGACTTTTTGCCTTAGAAAATTTTTCAACTTTCTTTCTTTACGTCGGAGGCCTTACCCGTCGGCCGGGAAGTTGTTTCTCCGTCCGTAACGGCGGACACCAAATCCTTTCTCCATTCGCAATGGAGGACGCCTAATGGTTCTTCCATCCGCAACCGCAGACACCAAATCGTTTCTCCATCCGCAACGACGGCACGCGGAACCTTATCTTCTTCCGACGGTGGTCTTTCTCCAAACTGTTCTGGCATTGGAGGTCTTTATCATCGGAAGCTTTAGAGCTTTTCACTTCCGCAGAATCGGCGGCTGAATCCCTTCCGCAGCCGCAACGGCGGCGCACAAACCACTTTCTCTTCCGATTGGCGGCCGTTTACTTAGCAAAATTTTCAACTTGCGGCGTCGGCAGTTCTTCCACATCGGAAGCCAAATGACTTTGGCTTCCGCAACGGCGGCTCACAAAAGACAAACTTCTTCCGATCAGCCGCGGACACTTAGAAAATTTCCGTGATTTTCTTCTGTACTGCCAGCAATCGGATGATTTTTCCGTCGGGCGTTGAATCATTTCTCCATACGCAACGGCGGCACGCAGAGCCTTATCTTCTTCCGACGGAAATATTTTCTCATCGGAAGACTTGTTCCTTTGGCTTCCGCAACAGCGGAACACCAACCTAAACTTGTTCCGATTGGCAGCTCTTCCACTACGGCGGACGGGACATTTCCAACTCTTCCACAACGGTGGAAATCCTTTCACATCGAAATCCAAATGACTTTGGCTTCCGCAATGGAGGACTGGAAACTGCTTTCTCTTCCGCAACTACGGAAGTCAGAACCACTAAACCCTCCGATGACCTGACTATCAACACTTAGGCAATATTTTGGAAGTTTGTTGTCATCCATTACTGATCCCGGCTGGGTAGAAGGCAATTCCACCCTCTGTCAGTTGTTCCATCTTGGCCCATAGAGGCCCATTGTTGCAACCTTAGCTCTGATACCATTCTGTCACGTCCCCATCCCTCGGAACGACAAAAAGGACATGACCAACACCACGAACAGTCGAGCAAGCATCCCCATGAACATAAACAGGAAAAATGCTGATATTAAAATCTTAAACAACATGCATAATAGAGTGCATAAAACATCATACAAGATGCATAACTCCTCAATCATTCAGCGAAAGCAGACATATTCATAAACCAGCATTCAGCATGTTCATCATAACTCATTAAACATCAATATAATTGCAGAGATGGAATAGCAATGGTACTTATCTTTCGATGAAGAATCCCGCAACCAGCTACGTCCCTGCAACGTTCCACCCAACCATAGGCCAGCGTGCTCATCAATCTCTCAGCAATGCTGCCACCCCCGAGCTGGGCATGATTCCTCCAAGGATAAGGGTCAATGGAAACTTACACATAGCTAGGGGACACACTCGGCAAACCAACACAGCTGGGTTTATCAGGCCATCAACAGACCGGCCAAGCCAGCACAATCCAAAGACCAACCACTGCTTACATGCAGCAAAACCATCCTTTCACAGCCCTGTGAAGAAGCAAATACAACCAGGGATAACCCCAAACAAAAGATGAGCACAGCTCAAGTCCACCAGACAACACAGAGTTGTTCTTGGCCCTAACGTGGCCAAAACAACTTAGCAACAACACCCAAACCAGGGTATATCAGCAGCCCAAACTCACAATGAATGATGGAAACAATCCACAGTTCCAAAACAAGGAAAACTCAGCCAACAACACACAAAATTCCCCAATGTAATGGCTGGGAAACATCACACAGTCCACAAAACAGAGAAGAGGCCAACTCCCAGTGTGGACAGAGGAAAACTCAACCCACGGATTGGAAATCCACAGGGGTCCAAAACGAAATTGGACACCACAGCCAACAAAACACGCGGGGAAGATAACAGCCCAAAACACAATCAGTGAGCACAGCTCACAACATGGAAAATGACTCCAACGGTCGATGCATGAGAGCAACTTGTACCAGACCCCAAAACATAGAGGAAAACATATGCACCGGCCACAAATCAGTAAGGAAACTTACACACAGTTCCTGAGTGTAGAAATGGCTCTTGCACCTGAAAATCCTGAGTGACAGCCACAATTTCACCCGTTCCCTGCGTGAGGAAAAACCAACGCAGAGCTCCCGTGCGTGAAGAGAGAGCAGAACATCTCTCTGCGTGAGGATCCCAGCCTACGCGTGAGGAGAAACAGCTTCACCTATGCGCGTGAATCAACAGACCCTCGAGAGGAGGAATGAGTAGACCACCATCGTGAAGGTTGAAGACCAGGCGTGAGAGCAACAAACCATAGTCCTAAAAAATTGGAAACGTGGGAGAGAAGAGTGAAGGCAGTCCTGGGTGGAGTGGGCGTGTGGAAAAGGGGACTGACAGTCCTGCCACCCACTCCCAAAGGCAATAACTGCCTCAACCACCAGCCATAACTGCCCCCAACAAACAAAACCAAGCCATTGAAGAGGTTGGTGAAACAAGAAAGGTGGCAACACATGGGTTTTTCCCCCATAAACCAAGGTTTGACATCCCCCACCCCTTATCCTTCGGAACCATGCCCTTTTCATTCAACGTTGCACTGTCGTAGCTGGTTGTGGTTTTAGTTTTAATTGATGTGCGTATTTACGTGATGTCGAATTATAATGTGCCAAATGGCACGATAAACCATCGGCAACTATCCCCATTGCCGAAACACACACACAACCAAATCGATGGTGGGGATTTTGCCTTTAGCTCCTCACCATGATTAATTACAATATATACATCATGCAAATGGGGTCAATACCGAGGACATTACAGCCCCAGTGTCTTCTCCTTCCTCAACTATGCGCTACACTTGAGTGTGGATGAGTTGTGTGTTAAATAGAGACTCCAGTTCTCTATTTATACTAATATCAACATGACTAAAACCCTACCAGGGACGACCTCTACTAGGAGAGTCTAATAACCCTAGTGCTCCAAAACTTCGGGGACTTTAACCCTTAGACAATCGGAGGGTTACCCACTATGACTTGACATGAATTGTTTACATTATTGATTCTCCTGATCGGAACATTGGGGCATGACAACATGACTCAATTACATTATAGATACATCCTGGAATAAACATCGGGTTACAATACATAAGATACATAGATGAATACATTCCAAAGTTACAAATACATCAACACTCCCTCTTAACTAGGAAGGTATTCTTTCGACACAATTTTCAGCACTCGTCTTCTTCTCTATATCTCGTCATCTGCATCTCAAGTCTTCTGAGTCTTCAAGTTATCTTCGTCTTCAAGTCATCTTCGTCTTCAAGTCATCTTCATCTTCAAGTCATCTTCATTCTTTGAATCTGGATCATCTCTCGATCTGGATCATCATGGGACATCATCACTGGATCTGGATCATCTCTCGATCTGGATCATCATAGGTCATCATCACTAGATCTGGATCATCACTCGATCTGGATCATCACTGGGCATCATCACTAGATCTGGATCATCACTCGATCTAGATCATCACTGGTGGATCATCATCACTAGATCTGGATCATCACTGGATCTGGATCATCATTGGCTATCATCACTGGATCTCGATCATCACTCGATCTGGATCATTACTGGTGCTATCTCATGATTCTTCTCATCACAGGAAGTTATACAGAGCCAACCCTTTTTCATGTTGGTTGTATGCCTAGCCTCCATGTAGGTCTTCTTCAACACTTATATCTGACCTACTCATTAGAAAGGCCCGTCCAACACTTACATATGACCTACTCGTCAGAAAGGCATGCCCAGTACTCACATCTGATAATATAGGAACCAATCCTATAATCACATTAGAAAGGCTCGGCACTCACATTCACCAGCATGATAGGACATCACTATCATCTGTGAAAAGGCTTCAGCACTTACATCTGACCTACTCGTCAGAAAGGCATAGTACTCACATCCATCCAAGCTGGAACACATCCTACTCACAATGATGGAAGAGTTTTGTACTTCCATCCAGGCTGGAACACATCCTACTCACAATGATGGAATATTTTCTCACTTTCATCCAGGCTAGAACACATCTTGCTCACAATGATGAAAGACTCTCATCCAGGCTGGAACACATCCTGCTCACAATGATGAAAGATTTATGCACTTCCATCTAGGCCAGAACACATCCTACTCACAATGATGGAAGACTCTCATCCAGGCTGGAACACATCCTGCTCACAATGATGAAAGATTTCTGCAGTTACATTCATCCAGGTGGGAACACATCCTGCTCACAGTGATGAAAAGGATCTGCACTTACATCCATCCAGGAGGGAACACATCCTACTCATAGTGATGGAATGGCTTGCACTCACATCTGATCTTGTAGGAACCAATCCTACAGTCATATCAGAATGGCCCCTAGACCTCTTCGACTGAGCTACTTGGTAATTGACTAGGTGGCTCCATTCTCCTAGAGAATGGCAGTTGCCCTTACATTCGACCTGCTCGTCGGAATGGCCAACACTCACATTTGACATGGAAATAACTTAATCCTTTAGCCATGATAGAATGGTTCAGCCCTTACATCTAATCAAGTGGGAACACATCCCTCTATCACATCAGAATGGCTACTCAGTCCTAGACTAATTGTTCCTGGTACCTCACCAAGCAGCTCCATTCAAAGAATGGCAATTGCCCTTACATCTGTCCTACTCGACAGAATGGCTAGCACTCATATCTGACATGGAAGGAAGCAATCCTCTCACCATGACATAATGGCTCAGCCCTTACATCTAACCTACTCATCAGAATGGCTACTAATCTCAACACTCATATCTAACATGTAAGGAACCAATCCTCTCACCATGACAGAATGGCTCAGCCCTTACATATGACCATGGAAGGAACCAATCCTCTCACCATGTCATAATGTCTATAGGACTCATCACTTTCCCTTGGAGGGCATCTCGATCTGGAGAACACCAAGCTTCTCCCTGAAGTACTCGAACTTCACCCTAGCCAATGGCTTTGTCAATACATCAGCTATATGTTCCTCCGTCACAACATACTGGAGCTTCACTGCTCCCCTTTGCACCATATCCATGATATAGTGGTACTTGATCTCGATATGCTTCGACTTGTCATGGAACACTGGATTCTCTGACAACTTCATGCAACTCTGGTTGTCACAATGTATACAAGTAGCATCCAATTGGAGATCAAATAAATCAGACAGTAGCTTCCGTAGCCATACTACCTCACAACTAGTTGAACAAGCTATGACATACTTTTCTTCAGCTGTACTTAGTGCCACACAGTATTGCTTCCTGCTAAACCAAGAAATAACACCTGATCCCATACTGAAGAAACACCCTGAAGTGCTCTTCCTATCGATGGCACTTCCTGCCCAGTCTGAATCAACATAACCCTCCAGGTTAATCTTCTGATTCACATCATACTTGAGCCCATAATCAACTATACCCCTCAGGTACCTCAGAACATGCTTTGCAGCAATCAAGTGAGCATTTCTCGGATCTGTCAAGAACTGGCTCAAGTTGTTCACAACAAAGCAAATGTCTGGTTTGGTGTTCATCAGGTACATCAATGACCCAATCATCTGACGATACATCGTAGCATCAACTGTCTCTGATGAAGCATCGCTCAATAGCTTCAGGTTTGATGCCATAGGTGTGGCCATAGCCTTGCAGTCCATCATCCCAAACCTCTTCAGGATCTCTAATACATACTTCCCTTGTCCAAGGAAGATTCCATCTGTACTCTGCCACACCTCCATACCTAGAAAGTAGTGCATCATCCCCAAGTCCTTCATTTCAAACTCAATAGCAAGCTTTCTCTTTGTATAAGCAATCAACCCATCCATACCTGTCACAAATAGATCATCCACATACAGTAGAAGCATCACTAGGTTGCCATCCTCAACCTTGTAGTAAAGGTTGGAATCTGCTTTACTCTTGGTAAATCCCAAACTAGATAGAAAGCTATCAATTCTGCCGTACCAGGTCCTGGGTGCCTGTTTCAAACCATACAGGGCTTTCTTCAATCTACACACATGAGACTCCCTGTCATGTGTCTCAAAGCCAAGTGGTTGTTCTACATACACTTCCTCTTCCACTACACCATTCAAGAAAGCCGTCTTGACATCCAGCTGGTGTATCTTCCATTTCATCACTGCAGCCAGAGCAAGTACTGATCTAATGGAAGTGTATCTGGCTACAGGTGCAAAGGTTTCTTCATAGTCTATTCCTTCTTTCTAAGAGAAACCCCGAGCTACAAATCTTGCCTTATATTTTTCAATGCTACCATCTATAGCATGCTTGATCTTGTAGATCCATTTGGAAGTTACAACTGACTTCCCTTTTGGTCTTGGGAAAACATCCCAAACATCATTCTTCATGATAGATTGGTATTCTTTGATCATATTATCCTTCCATTCTTTTCGTTCTACTGCTTCTTCATAATTGGAAGGTTCTTTATCAATGAAATCACATAGTAAGGCTACATACCCGGAGTAGGATCTGGTCCTCTTTCTTTCTCTGTGATTCTCTTCTGGAGATCCATATTTTTCTGCACCTTGGATAAGTTCTCGTACCCAAGCAGCTTTCCTCTTATGAGTATTTTTCTCCAGAGGTGGATCTACAAGTCTTTATGGTTCTTCAAATTCTCGATCTTCTTCTTGAGCTTCTTCATTCATGGTTGTATCATGAATTCTGGGTGCTTCTGCTTCTGCTTCTTCAGGTTCTTCAACAGGTCTTTTTCTAGATTTCTTGTAAGCTGTGTCTTCATCAAAAGTAACATCCCTGCTGATTTCAATCTTCTTGTATCCTGGGAAATATATTCTGTAAGCCTTTGAGCTTTCAGAGTATCCCGCAAATACACCCTTCTTTCCTGAAGGATCTAATTTTGTTCTCTTCTCTTTTGGAATGTGTATGTATACAGAGCAGCCGAATATTCTGAGATGGTTGACTTCTGGTTTCTTGTCGAAGAAGACATCTTTATGAGTCTTGTTCTCAAGTACTCTATATGGAGTATGGTTTTGTACATACACCGTTGTTCTAGCAGCTTCTGCCGAAATATGCATAGGAAGATCTTGATCATGAAGCATGGCTCTTGCAGCTTCCATGATAGTTCTATTCTTCTGTTCCACAATCCCATTCTGTTGTGGATTATAAGGAGCAGACAACTCCCTCTTAATCCTTGATTCTTTGCATAGCTCTTTGAATTCATTTGAAGTGAATTCACTGCCATCGTTTGATCGAAAGGTCTTGATCTTCTTTTCAGTATGGTTTTCGATCAAGGCTTTGAATTCCTTGAACTTACGAAATACTTCATCTTTGTTCTTCATGAAGTAAACCCATGTCTTCCTAGAAAAATCATCAATAAAAGAAACATAGTATGCATACCTGCTTAGTGAGTTTGATGAAATCAGACCGCATACATCGGAGTGGATGATTTCTATTATGCCTTTGGCTTTGCTTTCACTGTTGGGAAATGTCTTCTTTGTATTCTTTCCTTTCGCACATCCTTTGCAGATCCCATCATGTTTTGTTTGGAATTATGGAAGACCTTCAACATCTTTTCTTGCAATAGGTGGTCCTATGTAATGCACATGTGCTCATTTGGCTCTATGCCAAAGCTCATTTGGCTCTACTGTGTCATGGACCAAGCCTTGTTCTGGATGGCCCTTCAATTTATACAATCCTCCTTCTTGTTCTCCAATCACCACTGCATCATTGATAGTCTTACCTCTTGGCCACATGATGACTTGACCATCTATGAATGCAACCCTCATTCCTTTTGCATCCAATGCTGATATGGAGAGAAGGTTCTTCTTGAGTCCTGGCACAAACAATACCTCTTTCATTGTTAGAGACTCACCAGAGTCTAGTTTATATGAATATTCCCCAGTACCTTTTATTGGATATTGGTAGTCATCTCCTAGCTTCACCTTGTGAGGTGATTCATGTTCTGACAGTCTTACAAAGGATTCCTTGAATCCAGTCATATGTTTGGAAGCCCCACTATCTATAATCCAATCATCACTACCATGAGTAATGTTACCTGTGAGAGCAAATATCATAACATATTCATCCTCGCTTGAAGAATCTTCACTTTCATATCTGGATCTCTTCTTGGATGGTTCATCATCCTCTACAGCATGAGCATGATGTCTTCTTTTGTTCCCCTTCTTCTTATGAGAGTGGTTCTTGTTCTTAGGAGAATCTTTTGCAAAGTTCCCTATCTCATCACATGTATAACATCTTAATCTAGATGGTTCCTTTCTATTGTTATCTCTATGATGAGGATTCTTACCTTTGAAGTGATGAGTTTTTCTTCTACCTCTCTTGGAGTAAACTATGAGAGCTTGATCTTCACTTCCCATCTTCTCTTCTCGAGCCGCTATCCGAGCTTCTTCTTGAGATCACTCTTCCCATAGTCTGCTGAACTTGACTAGCTTCTTTCTAGCACAAACTCCTTGGATGAAAGAATCCCATGACCTAGTAAGGCCATTCAAATTAGTCATCACAATCTCTACATTTTCCACTTCTTCATCAACAACTTCTAATTTTTCCTTGATCTGAGAAACCCTTGTGAAGTAGGACTGGATAGTCTCTGCATTCTAAATCTTCACATTCTTTAGTTGATTCCTCAGAGTCATGTGGAAATTGAACCCAGGTGTTAGAACAATTACACTCACAACAATTGCCAATTACACATGCAAGTTACTCACACAAAGGAGACTAAATAATGGAGCAGAACACTAATCTGTATTGAATAAGTGTGGAATAGCTAACCCTGTGAAGTCATAGGCTGCCACAATAAATAATTACATCAGATATTCGAATGCATGAAGATGCCATTCGAATTTAGTCAAAAGCAGGCTTACTAAATCTAAGCAAATCTCCCATAGGTGCATAAAGCACTTTCCAAATCTGTCTAGAAGATCACGAATTGGAAAAATCAATTAGGCAAGCTAATAGGTGGTGGAAGGACAACTCATACATGCTTTTCATAGGAGAAAAGAGTGGAGGATGTTGAGGACAAAAAACAAGTTAACTTCACCTAGTCAAACTTTCCCAATTGCCTTAAAACTCAGAAAAAGCAGGCAATAAAGCAAAAAAAGTAGACATGCGCTAGGGAGGCCAGGAATAAAGCAGATTTGATTCCAAGAGGTTTCCTAAGTGCTCCATGACTCAAATTTAGCAAGTTTTACCACTATGGATGTGTGGAGGACAACTTGCATAAGGTGGAATATGGAAACTAGGCAAATAAGACAAAAATTGTATTAATTAATGTCTAAGGTAGCTAACTATGGGTTGATTATTCTAACACCCCCCCTTAAGCCTGTCTTATGAGTAAAATATTAGAAAAGTATAGGGCCTGGCAACAAGGCTTAGTCACCCTTTACATATTGCATGTCCATTTAACCAAGGAAAGAGGCAAAAACCTAGTGGGAAAAATCCTCCCTTAAACATGGACAGTAAAACAAAATTTGAAAATCTTGTCATCACTCATGCTTCATAGTATGATCAGCAATCCCTAGCAGTGATTTGATATTGCTGAATGTCTTCTCACAAAAAAATTTGGTGAAGATATCTGCTACTTGTTCTGAAGCTGAAGAGAAGAGTAGGTGAATGGTGCCATCATGCACAAGCTGTCTGATGTAGTGCATGTGGATCTCAATGTGTTTGGTTCTCTGCTTCTGAACTGGATCATTACATATTGGAATGGTACTATGATTATCACAATAGATAGTAGTTGAGTATTCTGATTCGAAGCCACATTCTCCAAGTAACCCCTGCAACCATAAACATTGAGTTGCTGCATTTACAACTCCTCTGTACTCTGCTTCTATAGATGAGAGTGCAATGGCACTCTGTTTCTTGCTTGACCAGCTGATTGGCCCTTCTGCAAGCATGAACACATATCCTGATGTTGACTTTTGATCTGTGTTGTCACTTTCCCAATCACTGTCAGTAAACCCAATCAAATCAAGATCAGATTTAGCTTTGTAGAAGATCCCATGAGTCCTTGTTCCCTGAACAAAGTTAAGGATCCTTTTGGCTACTCTCCAATGGATCTCATGAGGCTGATCCATGTATCTTGAAGCCACACTTACTGCATAAGAAATAGCAGGTCTAGTATGTGTAAGATACAACAAACATCCAATCAATTTCCTATACAGTGTATTGTTTACCATAGGTGAAGAATCAACTTCTTCAAGATTAACTCTTGAAAGGAAAGGAGTCTTGCTTGGCTTGCAATCCTTCATATTGAATTTGTTCAGCAAATACAAGGCATACTTGGACTGACGTACTTTGATTCCTTCTTTGGTTTGAGCAATTTTGATCCCCAATAATTGGCTCAATAAGCCCAAATCTGTCATTGAGAAGGCAGGGTTCATTGCATCCTTCAAGGAAGCAATTTCATCCTTTGAGCTTCCTGTAATGAGAAGATCATCAACATACAAAACAATGATCATTAATGAACCATGTATCAGCTTCAAATAGACATTTGGATCTGATTTGCATTGAACAAAATTTAGTGATAGCAGAAAGCTATCAATCTTGGCATACCAAGCCCTGGGGGCTTGCTTAAGCCCATACAATGACTTCTTTAGCCTGCACACAAGAGATGGGTTAGTAGAAAATCCTTGAGGCTGCTGCATGTATATCTCTTTAGTGAGATCTCCATTTAGGAAAGCACACTTCACATCCATGTGGTGTACCTCCCACTGCTTTGAAGCTGCAATGGCTAAGGCTAGCCTGATGGAGTCCATCTTTGCCACTGGTGTAAAGGTCTCATTGTAGTCTATGCCATGTACCTATGAGTAGCCCTTGGCTACCAATATGACCTTGTACTTCATAGGTGAACCATCAGCAGCAAATTTGGTTTTGTACACCGACTTACATTGAACTAGCTTCCTCCCTGGGGGAAGATCAACCAGCTCCCAAGTGTTGCTCTTCTGGAGTGAGATGAACTCTTCCTTCATGGCTGCTTGCCATATTGGATCATTTACTACATCTTCATATGTATATGGGTCTGATTCAACCATCAGATATCATTTCTCTGCAAACATAGGATCTTTCATCCACAGAGCACTCTCAAATTGAGATCTAGTCCTCCTAGGATCATTAGGATTTCCAGCTAGTTCTCCAGCTGCATGAATGGTATTGGCTGCCCATTTTGGTCTTGTAGGACTGTTTGAATCTGCAATCAAATCATCATTATCAAACATATCAGAATCATCATGTTCAACTATCTCTTCACTTACATTCAGAGGTTCTGGTGGTGAAGAGGATTCTCCAACTTCCACTGCTGCTAGGGGTTCTTCTTGAAACTAAACACACCTTTCAATGAAGGATTTGTTTGTGCTCAAATTGATCAGCTTGTACCCTTTTGAATCTTCAGAGTACCCAACAAATAGACACTCTTTTCTTTGGGGCTGCAAAGCCTTCCTCTTTTCTGTTGGAATTCTAGCCCAAGCCCTTGAGCCAAAAATCCTGAAATGGGTCACATTTGTCTTGTGTCCACTCCATGATTCGAAAGGAGTCATACCATCAAGCTGTTTATGAGGCACCCTATTCTAGATATAGGATGCACAGTTTATAGCTTCGGCCCAAAACTTTGGTGGCAAAGTGTTAGCCTCCATCATGCATGTTGCCATCTCTTTCAGTGATCTGTTCTTCCTCTCAGCAACACCATTTTGCTGTGGTGTGTAAGGGATAGAATGCTACATATGAATACCTGATTCTACACAATATTGAATAAAATCAGACTTGACATACTCACCACCATTGTCAGATCTGAGGACCTTGAGTTTCCTTCCAGACTGGTTTTCAACCAAAGCCTTAAAGACTTTGAAGAGGCCAAAAACTTCAGACTTGTGTTTCAGGAAGTAAACCCAGCAATACCTGGAAAATTCATCTATGGATGTCAATGCATATTTGTCCTGACTCATTGACATATGAGGAAATGGGCCAGCAAAA
>LPNX010511422.1:281816-322576 GCA_001517045.1 Pseudotsuga menziesii | reverse complement strand
ATGATGAAACTAGGTGAGCTTGATGTGCCAGCAACCAATGCATGAACTCTCTCTCTGTCTTTTGAATTTGATCCTCCTTCCCTCTTCTTTGAGCTGTCTGGAAGGGAGATGTCATTCTTCTCCAGGAGTTGGGTTAGCATTCCTATTTGCTTCTTCATGCAGGAGCTTTTAGAATGATTTCCCTTACTGCAGTATGCACACTTGCTCATTTCTCCTTTGTTCTTCTTCTTCTGGGGGTTCTTCTTGGAACCTTGAGGCTCCTCTAGAGACTTGTTCTTGTCTCTCTTTTGATCAGGTGGCTTTTTAGCTTTCTTCTTGCTTTTTGAATCCACCCTTGAATCTCCAGCAACCAGATCTTGGTCTTTAGATGGTTTGATGGTTCCCATCATCACCAATTTATCTTGTTCTTGTGTGAGAGATTCCATGAAATCTGCAAGGCTAGGAATTTTCCAGGCTCGAGCTGTCAACTTTGTGGCATAGAAGGTCGATACAAACACTAAATAGTCAGGGCCAAGCTTCGAGAGTATGGAAAAAACCAGTTGTTCATCCTTCTTTTCGATCCCACATTGTTTTAGCTGCAAAACAAGTGCTTTGAACTTGTAAAAGTAGAGTTGCAGGGATTCAAAGCTATTGGGACTCAGGGAGATCAATTCATTTTCAATTTGATGTCCCCTCATCTCATCTATCTTTCCAAAAAGATCAACAAGCTTCTACCATACTTCATTCGTTAGTGTCAATCCATCAAGATGGAAAAGAAGGTCTCTGGATATGCTCAGACACAGGAGACCATAGGCCTCATCCCTCCTGTTGTGCCATTTAATCTTCTCTATAGCTGCATTGGGCTCTGCTTCTGTTGCCATAGTCACTCTGTAGAGGCCTTTCACTCTCAACAGTATCTCCATCTCTGCTTTCCATTCAAAGAAGTTAAATGGAGTCAAGATGATCTTCTGAGATTGATCCATAGCTCAGAAATTGTCCCTTCAGTCAGCAGAATGCTCCCAGTCAATGATGTTGAACCTGCAATACAAATTGGAAGGAGATAAATTGATCTACAAAGGCTCTAATACCATGTGGAAATTGAACCCAGGTGTTAGAACAATTACACTCACAACAATTGCCAATTACACATGCAAATTACTCACAAAGGAGACTGAATAATGGAGTAGAACACTAATCTGTATTGAATAAGTGTAAAATATCCAACCCTGTGAAGTCATAGGCTGCCACAATAAATAATTACATGAGATATTCGAATGCATGAATATGCCATTCGAATTTATTCAAAAGCAGGCTTACTAAATCTAAGCAAATTCCCCATAGGTGCATAAAGCACTTTCCAAATCTGTCTAGGAGCTCATGAATTGGCAAAATCAATTAGGCAAGCTAATAGGTGGTGGAAGGACAAATCATACACGCTTTTCATAGGAGAAAAGAGTGGAGGACGTTGAGGACAAAAAACAAGTTAACTTCACCTAGTCAAACTTTCCCAATTGCCTTAAAACTCAGAAAAAATAGAAAAAGAAGGCATGCGCTAGGAAGGCCACAAATAAAGTAGATTTGATTCCAAGAGGTTTCCCAAGCACTCCATGACTCAAATTTAGCAACTTTGACCACTATGGATGTGTGGAGGAAAACTTGCATAAGGTGGAATATGGAAACTAGGCAAATAAGACAAAAATTGGATTAATTAATGTCTAAGGTAGCTAACTATGGGTTGATTATTCTAACAAGTCATCTTCCAGTTTATGTTCTTCCCTTCAAACAATTTGGTTAGGGCATAAAACATAGATTTAGGTGTCTTGAGAGAGGACACGTGTGGGATAAGGTGATCCTTGATAGAATAAGAAATGATACTCTTTGCCATAACCATATTCTTCTTATGTAAGGCCTTATCCTCATCTCCCTCTGGAACTGGAACCTCCTCATGGATGTAGGAGTCTAACTCATTTTCTTCCAGGACCAGGGAGATCCTATACTTCCATGCTCGAAAGTTATCAGCTCCCTCAAGCTTTTCATAAAGCTTGGTATGATGAGACATCTTAACAGAGAACCTTAAATGGAAATACAAAATATTTTAGATCTTACCAGGTTCAAGATGTCAGATTTGAAACTTGAGCTGAAATCCTACAGAGTTGGTTTAGGAGCATATTAGGGTTTTGCTTTTCCGGAGTTTTGTCCACCCAAATGCCTTGAAATTTGTCCCTAACTTTGATTTTGGGGAGGAGATCAATCCAGGCCTGGGCTCACTAAAAAATTCCTCTTCTATGAAAAGCCCTGATTTCTGGCAGTAGTGTCAGGTCCAAAACTAGAAAACCTCAGAATTGGATTTTGCTTAGACAGAAAGATGCGCCCTAAGGAGGAGAGTTATTCCACCTTACTTTTGCTGAAAATCTGTGGAGGAAGATCCACAAACTAGGAAGCCCTAGTTCCCACAGCTGCACAGTGTCTTCTTCTCAGGTTAGCTCTGATACCATGTTAGTTTTTCAACATTAAGCCAGCATTGTTAGGATCTTTAATTGAGAGAATAACAAGTACATCAATCAAACACAAGAGATAATGAACACAGTGTTTTTCCTCGAGGAAACCATAAAGGAGAAAACACGACAACTTCCTCAGAGATTGAATCAGCACCAAAATAGTAAAATCCCCAAAACAGTAAGTGATCTCTCGACAATAGTAATCTTCTTCTTATCTAGCCCCAATGTCTTCTCCTTCCTCAACTATGCGCTACACTTGAGTGTGGATGAGTTGTGTGTTAAATAGAGATTCCAGTTCTCTAATTATACTAATCCTGACATGACTAAAACCCTACCAGGTCTGACCTCTACTAGGAGAGTCTAATAACCCTAGTGCCCCAGAACTGCAGAGACTTTAACCCTTAGAAAATCGAAGGGTTACCCACTATGACTTGACATGACTTGTTTACATTATTGATTCTCCTGATCGAAACATCGGGTCATGACAACATGACTCAATTACATTATAGATGCATCCCGGAATAAACATCGAGTTACAATACATAAGATACATAGATGAATACATTTTGAAGTTACAAATACATCAACAAAATCATCTATGTTTATCATTATAAAATTGGATCTATAAATAGGCTTATGCCTTTGCCTCATGGGTCCACTTTTAACTAATTTCTAACCGCTACTGACCTATTACAACAAAATTAGGTCCACATATATATAAAATATTCAAAAAGTGGTTACTTCTCCACATATCACACTAAACGGCCCTTTCACGGTGCCGCGTGAGCTTGCGCAGCTACTGCGACGCTGCGCAACTCACTCGCCCCAACCCCTTGCCAACAGGCCCCCAACACAGTTTTGTAGCTCGTCCTCGAGCCACGTTAAGTTGACAAGGTGTATGCGACAGTCTTATCCTTAAAATCGGCAAATTGTTGGACAACTTCCTAAACTTGGAGCTACACTTTAGCAACGTTATTCTGACAATTGATCACCATTTACTAGACCAAGTGCTCCTCAGTAGCCTTGCTGTCGACCATTTGTCAACTCTCCTGAACAGCCTAAAGTGTGGCAACAACTTTAACAGCCAATTGGTCACCAATATCTTGGAATTCGTCAAGTTGCTCGTGGCACTTTTGCTGGTGCTCTTAGGCACAGGCAACGCACTGTTGGAGATCCTTCAGCTCAGTGGCCTGGGTGATTTGTACCATCAGCGGCATGGCCTTAAGTGCTGACTTCAATGTCGTCAATTGAACTTCTGCTTCCTGCACTTGCACAGTGAGCTGGTCCATCTACTCATCCTGAATAATACTATGCCAGAACAGCGTGGTTTCCTCCATAATAGCTTTGGCCTCTTGCTTCATGTGGCCAAACTGAGTAGCAAGTTCCTCGAGGGATGCCTTACACTCCGCAATGTGCTCCGACAGGGTAGTGGGCTACGCTTGAGCCTAAAACAACAAGTTATGGTCCTGAAGTTGAATCAAAGTCTGCCCCAATCAATGGGCCTTCTCTATTGGGGTGAGCTCGATGGGGTATCGACCATGTCCTAATAGGCTGTAGAAATAGCCTGCTCCAATTCACTATACCATGCACACAGCTGCACTTGCTCCACAATCAATCTATAATGTGCCTTCTTGAGATCCGTAATCTCCGCAGTAGTCTTCCGCTGCATCTCAACCTATGCTACCCTAAGCATGTTGATTTCTTGCAATTTTTCTTTGGCCAACTACACACGGACCTGATGCAGCTCTGCGGCATCCTTCTTCAGCTGCTCAACAGAATCTCGGGCTTCGATATAACCTGCCATCAATGCCTGTTGTCATGCCACCAACTCTAGTGCGGTGCCATGCTGCAACTCAATCAATTTTGTAGTGGATAGCTTGTTCAGGTCTAGATTCATGCTTTGGATTGGGTGTGGCTACTGAGAACCTTCTACATTTCCCGCGTTGATCACAGTTGGGGGAACTTGCACATTCCAAAAGCGGGGCTTAGTGTTGATCGATGGGTTATCTTGCAATAGAGGTTGTGTCAATGGTTGCTTGGAAACAATACCAAAAATAGATTCTAGCGTAGCTCTTACCATACCAAATTCTTCCTGGTTTGATTCGCGGATTACCACAGTCACAGCTATGGATGAGTTCATGACAGCCTTGATAAGCCCCTGCAATTGATCCTCTAAGCTGGATTTAGTACCACTACCAGCCTCATACTCTTGTCGCCACTTGGTGCAAGTCTCCTCCCACATCCACTGTGCTGCATCTTCCGGATCAGTGGATGACTCATTGTCAGAGTCATGGGTGCTTAATTCCGGTGGGACAAGGTCTTCAGGGGCTTCTGAGGGTATCTCCTTATCTAACTCCTCTTGAATCATGGGGACACGCCAATCCCCTAGCCATTCTTGCACAATCACGTCCAAATCTTTCATGGTAATCTTGTAAGGCAATTGTAGTTACTGCTTATCGAGATCATGCCTAGCCTGAATATGAATGGAGTGGGGACCAACAGAAAACCAAATGATCCTCTGGTACTTGGCCACAGTGTAGGGAGAGATCATTGGAATAGCTATAGCAGCCACCTGTAGTGCCTCCCAATAGATCCAAAAATGAATTGCGCAATTTGTTTGGCGACTAGGTTCTTCGACCCACCACAAGTTTTAATAGAGGGAACCGTGGCAAACCTTGATTGCCTCAACCGTCATTGGCTGGTAGTGCTCTGGCTCCATCCAATCAACCAGGGCAATTAGGATCAAAATCCAACTATAAGAAAAGGGGAACCTGCTCTGAGCAGCGAGCACATCGTCGAGCAACTGATTTAACAGAAATAAAGAACAATTCATCTGAACTCCTTCCACACATTTTTGAGCACAGGAGACAACTCCTGAATTGCATTGCATCAGTCAATTGTTGCAAACAACTTTATTAGCCTAAATTCTGGCACCAATTTGCACCATCTGCGAGTTGATACTATCGATGCAATAGCCACGACCATCCCGTTGTAACTCGAAGCTCAACTTCAGCTGCTTTGCAATCCTTTTGTTTGTATCTCGTCCACGAATATATTGCATTGGGTCCTCCCCAACCTTAGGCAACCTAGTAATAATGGAAATCAAGTTGACAGTAATGGAGATCAACATGGTCAGCCAGAGCATCCCTCCATGGAAGCATGCCAACAATTTCTTTACACATGCATGCGCTTCGTTCAACCAGCCAAAGTGGGGCATATTGATGAGCCTCGGCAATCCAGATTTCTCTAAGCCACTGGCCCATGGCTTTGGAATTCGCTGAATGGGTCCACCAGACACTGTCATGACAGACTCATAAGGCTTGTCCCAGACATCTTTTAGAAAAAGCAAGTCATGGTCATCGAACTTGAGCCTAATCAACACAGGGATGATATCTAAGGAGCATTTCATCGCTTCTGGCAATGGTGGCAACTGGGGCGGGTACTTCTGGTTCTTCGATAGTTGTCGTGGCTTAGCACTTGGATGCATGGGAGAAACATATCCCAAAATATCGTTCACCGAGACACCCCGGGGTGCCACAGACTCAACCTCTCCTGAGCTTGATGGCCCCATCTGGGAAATGCCTTCTCACCGCATTCGCACAGAGGTACCAGTTTATCACTTCTCGGGGGTTGTCAGAATGGGTTGCTAAGGCTGGAATTTCTGCTTTGGAATGGACGACGAACCCACTGGAATACTTATAACTTCCTCTTCCACAACCGTGGGCCAAACAAGGGGCTCATATTCACTCAAAATTTCAATGACGTCAAGGTCGCTTAGTATCCCTTACCCCACAGAACCAAAAGATACACTCAACAACACAAACTATGCTCAACACTTACCTCAATCTGCACTAAATTCATCTTCTCCTTCGGCTGTCACAACTGAATAATGCCAACCAACGGATCCCATGCGGTGTTTTATAGCTACTACTAATTCCAAATCCATCATTACCAAATATAACTGCATCATATTGCCAAATTGGGTAGTAATGACGTTGAATCCATCGGTGATCGCATGCAGCTAACGGTCGGACCTCCCATTAATGCAGGTCACTTCAACAAGCACCGCTAGCCAACTGGTTTAAATACCTGCATTTATTACCTGGTTTGACCATCTCGCAGCTCGGCAATTATCGTGAATGGTCGACCGACTACTGCCAATGACTGTATCTGCTTTACGCAGCCTTGCTCCTTAGGCTCATCTCTTTATGCTGAACTCAGAAATGTCTTTTTTTTTCATTACTTTAGGTAGTGTGCATCACTGACCCCGTTCTATAGGGATTCAAGCGACTCCCATTAATGAGCTTTGGCAACATGACACCATCTAATTGCTACAACTGCACAATGCCTCAAGAGGTAATAGACTGAACAAGATAAGGACCCAGCCCGTGAATTTGTAGCTTACCTGGATGGTTAATAAACTTATTGTCATATAACAGCACCAAATCTCCTACGGCGAATTGTTTGTGCTTAATATGGCGATCATGCCATGCCTTCTACCGATCTTTCACAACCTAATGCTATAATCCTATGATGAAATGATCCTCGTCAAGCTGAAGTAGCTGCGCAACATGTTCTTCTAATGCCTCGACATCTACCATGCCCATTTCCACAGCAATGTGCAAGCTGGGAACGATGTACTCCATCGGCATGACTACCTTGTTCCCATAAACCAACTTAAACAGTGTGTGACCTATGATCGGTTTGCAGGTAGTACGATAGGCCCATAAAAATGCAGGAATTTTCAAATCCCAGTCATTGCGGTTGGTGTTACATACCTTGGTCAGCGTTGTCTCCAAAATTTTGTTGAAGGCCTCAACATTACCATTGGCTTGCAGATGGTAGGGAGTACTTTGCTTATGTTGTACCTGAAGATCCTTGGTTAGTGCTTTTATTTTTTGGTTAACAAAGTGACTACCTTGGTCAATCATCAGGATGAATGGACGCCCAAAGCGCATCACAATTTTTTCAAAAATAAACCGTGTTGATGTCACTGCGGTGCAATCAACGACTGGTGCAGCCTCCACCCACCTAGTTAGGTAGTCAGTTGCAGTGATAATATAACGGGTGCCAGTGTGCTTATCTGGAGGATTGATGGGACCTACAAAGTTGACATCCCATTTATCAAATGGTTGTAAAGTCACCTGTAGTACCAGTGGCATCTCGTCTCTTTCCAATGGTTTACCAACCCATTGACATACATCACAACTCTTGGCATAGTCTATGGCATCATTATGCAACATGGGCCACCAAAGCCCAGCACGCAGCACCTTTTAGGCAGTGGCACGGCCTCCGCAGTGACCTCCTACAACACCTATGTGTGCTTTTTCTAGAATAGGGCCCTGCTCGTGCGGTAAGATGCATCATTGTAGAATCTCATCCGGTCCAAGCTTATAGAGTTGTCCTACAATGAGTGAAAAATCAGAAGCCTTGATGACCAGCTGCTTCTTCTGGATAATTGACATGTCTACAGGGGCGAAGCCAGTAGATAAAAATTGAACAATGGGGCCATAGTAATTGTCTACGATTTCAACTCGAAATAATTGCACATCAGGAAACCCATCTTCAATATTAGTGGGTTCTTCACCATTCTCAATATGTGATAGATGATCTGGGACAGTGTTCAACCGTCCTGGCTTGACCACGATTTCAAAATCAAATTCTTGGAACAAGAGCAGCCACCTGCAGATTCTCCCCCCCAACACAAGCTTATTTACTAGGTATTGCAAAGTTGAATGATCAGTGAACATCTTAAAGTGTCCACCCAACAAATAGTGCCTAAACTTTTGCAGAGCATACACCATCGCCATGCCTTCCATTTTAGTCATTGTGTAATTCCGTTCAGCAAATGATAACTTCCTATTGGCATATGCTATGGGATGATCCAAGTCACCTTCACCTGGTTGCACAAGAACAACCCCAGCATAGTAGAAGAGGCATCGACATGCATATGGAATTCCTTCTTCCAGTTAGGAAAAACCAGTGTGGGTGCGGAGGCCATCTTGGCCTTCAGAGTGTCGAAGCTGCCTTGACATTCCTGAGTCCATGCAAATGTAGCATCTTTCTTTAGCAGCTTTTCCATGGGAGCGGTAATCACATCATATCCCCTGATAAACTTGTGATAGTAGCCGGTGTGGCCCAGTGTTGCTCAGAGCATTTTTATATTCATCGGCGGTGGTAAGTTGAGGATCAGTGCAATCTTTGTCGAATCTACCAACAGACCTTCTTTGCAGACGATGTGCCCAAATAATATACCAAAGGGTGCACATAAAATACATTTCTTGGAATTCAATGCAATCTGATGCTGTTGACACCATTCCAGCATTAATCGCAGGTTGTCCAGGTGTTCTTTAGCTAAACCGTAGACGGTCCAGTCATCCATATAGACCTGTAGGAACTTATGAATAAAATCCTTAAAAACTGTGACCACGATAGGGGAATACTGGAAACTACCCCATTCGGTGACAAATGCAGTCTTATGGAAATCCTCCTTCATGATCCGGATCTGGTGGTAGCCTAGAAAACCATCTGTGAAGGAATATACCTCCTGGCTACCTACACCTTCCAGGACTTCATCTATAAAAGGGTTTGGGAATGGATCATGCATACATGCGTCATTCAATTTTCTTAGATCGACACAGATGCAGATTTCTCCAGTCTTCTTGTCTTGGATGACCATCGGGCTTATCCACTCTGATTCTTCTACCAGCTCAATGATCCCAACATCAAACATTCGATCAAGCTCATTTTTCACTCAATCCTTATATCATAGGTTCAGTCTATATGGCCTCTGGCGGATTGGTTTTGCATCTAGCTTTAGCGGAATCTTCATTTCTCCTAAATCGCCAAGGATCCCCTTCATCTTGGAAAACCACGTGGGGAACAGATCTTGGAACTCATGCAGGAGATCCATGACTTTGGATATCATTTCTTCGCCCCAATAGTCCTCAACATTGGCAAATTTTGGGTTTTCTGCCATCCCAATGTCAACTTTCCTAATGCGCAATAGCTAGTTCATCGAGTCAGTCGGTATGTCAGGAGCTGCGACACCATGACTTCCCTTAGACTCTGGGATATTAACATTGTGCAGCTCATCGTCATCTTTAGGTTCCCCAGACAAGTTGTAGCACATCATCATGGATTGGATGGAGCAATTTGCATTGGGATCAACTGGGTATGCGATAGGGGTGACTTTTAGTACTATGTCACGAATAAGGTGTAAAGCATTACATACCTTAGCATCGGCATCCTGGAAATTAAATGTCTACACGAAGTGAGTTGACAACTCCTCCCACATGGTAATAGTTCTGTGCAACTCTGCTGCTACATATCAGGATCGTGGCATTTCTTTAAGAGTATGAACAGAAATGTGAACCCACTCATCTCTAGGTCATGATGTCCATAACGTCTGACATTTGATCAAATGACTGACAGGTTCATTCTGTCCATCATATCTCCCAGCATGGTAAACCTCTACATCACCAAAACGGACCATCATCAATCTCTGGCACTACTCCCAGTCGTGGATTGTGCGTTTGTGTTGCCCACCAACGGGACAGGGTAGCCTTTAGTGCTATGTGAAGAGCCAATATCCTTTGCAGTTCCAACACTTTCTTTTCAAATTCTTGAAAGAATTCATAGAGTCCTGGTAGTCCTTCATAAATGGGAAACTCGACCATCTTAGTTGCTACACGTCGGAGATACTGCATAATTAACCCACACTTTCGGAATGATACCTCATGCAACCGATTCTGCCAATTTTCTAGAGCATCATCAGAATATGAGGACGTGGAACTTGTGCTGCACCATCCAAGTTCACCATCGACAATGGGATGGATGTAGTCCTTGGAAATGTTGTATGCCTGATCCCAGCTTCTCCCGACTTCATCCTTCACTGGTTCAATATAGCGTCATCCTTTCTAAGGGTCCATAGGAGCAATGACCCTAACATATTGGTTCTCAAACGTCATAACTTGGTTTTTGAAATTGATAACTGCCATGCTGTCATTCACCCACCCAATTCCTAGTAGCACTGGATAGGAACCACCATATTCTACAACTTCTATCACATTAAATTCAACACATGTTTTCATACCTTCAATGTCAACAACTAAATTTGAAACCCAACCAATGGGCTAAACCTTCGCCTGATTTGCTAATCGCAGCTACACTGGTGACCATCCTAGCGTTGGCTTCCCCACCGACTGCCAAGTTTGTTTTTTCAGAATGTTGACATCATATCCAAGGTCAAGAATGATCGAGTCAACCTCATAATCTCCAATCTAGATTTTCAGTCTCATTTCCTTGCCTGTCTTTCCTTTTTGCAAGGAATTCACAGCATAATCCTTTTTTGTTTTATTCGGAAGGTGCAACAATGTCTCAAGCTTGACAAGGGCATCCAAGTCTCTTGCCAACGATAGACAACTTTCAAAAAACTTACGCAGAGTACCATGCTGCCACGATGGTCCTGCTTCTATAGATGGGTCAAAAGCAAAAGGCATGTCAATAATTGGCATCTTACCTGGATTCCTTCCAATCGCCTGCTTCGCTTCAAAGAAAGTGTCTTTTTCTATTGCAATATCAAATGCAACCTTTTTCTTGCCAGCAAGTCGAACAGGTTGTCATGGTCCATCATCACCAGTTGTCGCACCAGCACGAGTGACAATCCCGACATCGAAATCCTTCATCCTAGGCTCTACATGGATTGCTGCAATTGGCGATCCTTGATGCAAGTTCTGGGCTTGAGATCCCGGCTAATTCATAGCTTGATTCATATTTTGAGCCTGGGGTGGATTTTGAGTCAGAATTTGATTCCACGGCGGGATCTAACCTTGCATGGGTGGATGATTCTACACCTGGAACAGAGGCTGATTCTGATTCTGAGTGTTATGTAATTGGGGAATATGGCTAACCTGCCATTTCATGATCAACTGAGGACAATTTTTGACGTTATGATCACTGGCTACACAGTAAGTACACTGCACATGAGGACATTCTCTTTGATAGTGCCCAAATATCCCACATGTATAACACTAGATGGATTCCCAACCTCGTCCACTTCCTCGAACAAAGCCTCCATAGAATCCTCCTCGGGATCCTCCCTGTTAGAAATGCGGTTGATCCTGCTACTGCTGAAAAGGTTACTGTTGAACATATTGCGCATCTTGAGGCTGACTATACTGTGTTCGCTGCACCTGGCTATACTGTGGTTGTACAACTATTTGTGGCTATAGTGCAAAATGCAGCTGACGTTGCACAGGGATGAACTGCAACAGAGGTGGTGGTGAGTATGGTGCCTGTATTGCTGGCTGTGCTACTTGCAGCAGTGCTTGCGCTGTTTGGGGTTCCTCCCTTTTCATAAAATATGAACCGTATGTCATTTCTTGAAGCAAATCATAAGTGTAGCAGTTTGTGTCGTCATGTCCAACTGATCAACAAAATGTATAGTACAAGTTTTCTACTTTGGTAACCATCTTCTGCATGTAATCATAGTTCTCATGTCAATTCCCATAGACCTGGAAAATACGACACCATGGTGCACCAGCACTACTCAACAGATTAGGGGCTCCTGATAGCAAATAATTTTGAAATGTCAGACATGTATCCTTGGTATGTCCTCCTACATGGCACCGATTACACCAAACATCATCACAATCCTCCTTGGACTTTTTGATCTCTTGCAGATGTAGCATTAGATTGGCCAGTTGCACCTGAATCTGATTCATCCTGACAACGGTTTCTCCATAGGGGCTTCACTTGTTGACCAATATCCTATCACGTTAGTTCATAAGAACCAATACTATTCTGAATCATCAGTGCCATTTCCATTGAACATTGGTAACTTCATCTCGTCTCCCACCATCCTGAGCCTTCATCCTCTTGCTAGTGCTCTATTACTAGACTGTTGTTGACACGTCGGGCAAGTCGACATAGAATGCGTGTTCCTTCCTTGTGGTGGAGTATTGCGCGGAGGGGTGGGCACACTACTGCTGGGGTTCGATCATGTTGTTCCTTCAGGTGTAGCATGGGCTTGTATATCCTCATCGTCATAGAAAGGTCGCTTCATCCCGTATGGTTGTTCTTCACAGTATCGTACTTTGAATTCAGCAAGAACTTCTCCTGTCCTTTGCCTCTTTTCTCGAAGCCTTTCACCTCCCCTCGTACAACCACTTATTTCTCACCAGAACTCATGCCATATACCCCTTATTTCCTTCTACATTTCCCCCCCTTTTCAATTGCAGTGCCTACATCCCCCACACACCAGAGGTCCACTTGTGTTTGTCCATCTGTAGGATACCCTTTCCACAGATTAGTTGCTTAATCGACAGCTGTAGCGACAATAAGAACCAGCCACGAGGTCCACTAAAAAATTCCCTTTCTGCTTCACTGAAATATTTATTAGTATCAACAGCAAATTCAGTGATGTATCCCTCTAAGATACTATCCAACCATACCTCAATTTCCCGCGACACCTTGTTGCTAGTTTCCTTTAGCACCTAGATTAATTCTGGGGTCTAGGATGTCGGCTCTCCTCCTTGGAAATTTGTCTTCTGCTTAGCAAATTTGGTCAACCATTCACGCAAAAGTACCAAAAATTCACAAAATTACCACTCATGAGGACCATCATGGATATATCTAGCCAGCCATTGACTTGTCGACAATTTTGGGTTCTGGTTTTTAGTTTCAGCAAACTCCCGCAACTTCTGATCAAACCAATACTCGATCTTTGATTGAGTCGGATTCCAAAACATATCCCCCTCCTAGTTGCATTTTAGTCCTGGCAACAGAACCGTTTGTTGCTGCAACCCACCAACAAATCCTCATCGATAGGGGTTCCAGCTCTTTCTACGCCCTGCTGCGCGATCTCCCTGAGCACCGGCCTGAACAAGTTTTACCCTTCCTAGCAATGTCTGTGAAATAGACGGGGTCTCACCCGAGGTGTTCAAGGGAGATCTGTCAGAACCAAGTTTCCAACAGTGGGGAAGGAGGACATGGAGATCCGACTGGGTAAAATCATGACTTATGCTATCACCCTATATTATCACAGCTTCAATCATGAAACACCATACTGCATTCAACAATTGCAGAGATTTAATAGATGGCATTATCAGAGTAAGGAGAAACTAAGTTGCATCCTTATATCAGAAGCAGAATCATAGCATCATAACAGATCTACCTAAATCGCATTGCATCATTATAACAAAAAGCAGTACTGCCGCATCATAACAAAAATCAGATAGAGATTGAACCATACTCAGTACATCTTATATTAATCTTGCACAAACATGCCCCATTACATCATTCTTCTCCAAAACTAGAGAGTTCATCAAAATAAACCTAGACAAAATCGCAGTGAAGACAGAACAATCCCTAGCATGGAGTGCGCCAGTTACAATGCCAAAATCATATATGTTTATCATTACAAAAGTGGATCTATAAATAGTCTTACGCCTTCGCCTCATGGGTCCACTATTAACTAATTTCTACCTACTACTGACCTATTACAAAAAAAAAGGTCCATATATATATATAAAATATTCAAAAAGTGGTTACATCTCTGCATATCGCGCTAAACGGCCCTTGCACGGTGCTGCATGAGCTTGTGCAACTACCACGACGTTGTGAAACTCACTCGTCCCAACCCCTTGACAACAGGTTCTTGAAGGGTACAATTGAATATGGTCTCATATATGCAAGAGACCAGAGAATCCTCCTGCATAGATATGATGACTCTGATTGGGTTGGAAGCACTACAAATAGAAAGAGCACTCCAGCATGTTGCAGAAAGCGGACTAATATTTCTCTCAGTGCAACCAAGGAAGAATATATTGCAACTAAGAATAAAGCATACGAAAATTCCTCAAGTTATGAGGAATATGATACAGAATAATTATACTAATGAAGATGAATATCATACTCTTATCCATTTAAGCATTGGATAAGAAGGGATGCATTTGTAGGACACACAGATTCAACGCCAATACACAAGTCTATTTGATCTGTGGTGTAAGAAGACTTGCTCAGTCTTTCTGATCATGAGAAAGATATGAATAGGTCCTCAGATCAGATGATGAAGTAGAGCACCTTGTCATAGAATCCAATAATTCATGCAAGGAGACCGAGATCAAGATGGAGTCTACTAAACAAATAAAGATAAGTATTTGAATTGGCATTTCCTATATATCTAGTTGTTCAGTTGTGTACATAGATATGTTTATAGATTCAGGAAATGTATTATGCATAATCGAATATTTGTAGTTTATACAGGTGATGGGTAAGTAACTTATGTTGTTGATGTTGTATTAGCGTAAATAGTTGCATTATTATATGAAATATATCTTTATGCATAAGAATTTGTCATTACATGCTATTAAATGGTTCTAATCATACAAATGTATTTGACTTGTAGGGAGTATTGTATGCAATCACATACAAGAGAAGAATGAGGCACGTGTTTGGATGTACGATAAAGTTACAGATGTATAAAAGAAGAATGATGCAAATTTTAGATGTACGATGCAGTTGCGGATGTACAAGAGAATAATGATAAACAACAAGTTGCATAAGGGAGATGTAAAGCTCATGTATGTTACTACAAAGGAACAAGTGGGAGATGTGTTGACTAAGTATCTATCTCATGTAAAGATTGAATACTTTAGAGACAAGCTTGGTGTAGTCCGAAAGGACCTCCCATGAAAGAGGGAGTAATATGGTAGAAGTTTTTTCTGTTGCAGTGGTGTGGTAGCCCAATCTAGGGTAGGGTATGTTGGTCTAAATAGGCTTGCTGGTATGAAAGAGTTAGTAACTCAGACATGGCCTATTTACCCTAGGGGGATTAGTATGTCTGGCTAAGCTTGTTTGGCTCGAAAGGGTTAGTAAGCCAGACAAGGATTTCTTTGTCCCCAGGGATATCCATTTGTCTGACTAGGCTTACCAACCCGAAAGGGTTAGAAAGTCAAACAAAATTCACTGATGGATCTACCAGAGAACCCACCGAGGTCCTGCTCCAAGATGGCCAGTGGGAAATTTGTGGTTTCAGTATTTTGATATTGATGTGGCGGGTTCAATATTTTCATATTGATGTTCAGTATTTTCGTACTGATGTTGATGTGTAGGTTCAGTATTTTCATATTGATATTGTTGTGGCAGGTTTAGTATTTTCATACTAATATTGTTGTGGCAGGTTCAGTATTTTCATATTGATTTTGTTGTGATGTTGATGAGACAGTTTCAATATTACTATATTGATTATGATGATGTTTTTTCAACATTTTTATGTTGTTGATGATGATGATGATGATGTTCTGGCATCTCAATTTTGATGATGTAGATGATGATCCAACATTTTCTTTATGATAGTTCTAATGATGTTGTTGTTGATTCGGTATTTCAATACTGATGTTGCAGATGATGAGCCAGTATTTACATACTGATTGTGATGATGATGATGTTCCAATATTCACATACTGATCTTGTAGATGATGATCCAATATTCACACACTGATGTTGTAAATGATGATGATGTTTCAATATTCACATATTGATGTTGAAGAAGAAGATTCAATATCCACATACTGATGTGGCAGAAGAAGATTCAATATTCACATACTGATGTTACAGAAGGTTCTTCGGTTTTCACATATTAATGCTACATAATAACGTCCAGTATTCACATATTGATGTTATAGAAGAATATTTTGTATTCACATGCAGGTGGCCCAACTCGTAAGAAGACCATAGTAAGAATGTAAAGGTTTTAAGTAAATAGGAAAAGTAAATAAGAAACAAAAGAAGAAGGGAAGGGTTTGAATAGTTCAGCCTAGTAACCCTCTTAAACAATCAACTCACAAGTTAATCTATCTCATCAATTATCAATATGATGCATGGTTTGATGGAAATCGAAGACGCAGTAGTTACCAGGAGTCGTGTTGTGGAGGAATATGACTTACTTTATTTCAAGCCTCTCTTTTAATTTGAGGCATTCTCTTCAGCCTCGTGTCAACAAGTGCCACAAATCCTTAGCCCTGCTCGAGAGACGATGTTTCCAATATTTCTAGGACAACTTGGATTGATCTTGCAGAAGAAGATTCAGTATTTACATATTGATATTATGGAATAATATTTGTATTCACATACTGATGCTATAGAAGAAGGTTTAGTATTCACATACTATTTTTGCGGAATAAGATTCAGTATTCACATACTAATATTGTAGAAGAACATTCAATATTCACACACCGATGTTGCAGAAGAAGATTTAGTATTCACATACTGATGCTACATAAGATGATTCAATATTCACATACTGATGTTGTAGAATATGATTCAGTATTTACATACTGAGGTTGCAAAAGATGATCCAACATTCTCATACTCAGATTGATGATGAAGATGCATGATGTTGTTCCAAAACTTAATATGACATATAGAGACTCACCAGTCAGTTGTACAGTTGTGGTAGTGGTTGTTGTTGATATATAATACCTTCCTAGTTAAGAGGGAGTGTTAAAATATTGTAACTGTGGAAGATATTCTATTTTACTTTTATTGTATTCCTCCTTTGAAGATGTTATTCATTTTTTTAGAGATGTCCATGATGTAATTGGTCATGTAAAAGTCGTGAGGTAAAACCTTTGTTGTAAGTCAGGGCAATAGTACCCACAAAAGTATTATATAAAATGTATTTTTAGTCTTCTTAGGTAGGTCGGCCCTAATTAGAGAACCCAGTCAGCCTAGTTAGTTGTTTGAGTCACTCACCTGATGAATATAAATAGTTGAGGCACCTATCTCATTCACACACACCTTTCACTCAAGAATTGCGCGTGCGCGCGCGAGAGAGAGAGAGAGAGAGAGAGAGAGAGAGAGAGAGAGAGAGAGAGTATTGAAAACTTGGTCAAATTCTATATAAAGGATATTTTGTTGGGTTTTCTCCCCCATGAGGGTTTCCTAGGATAAATCTATGTGATATTTTGTGTGGTTGTGCTTCTCTTTTGTTCTGTGATCCTTTTCTTGTTTTTATGATGTTATGATGCTAAATGTTTTTAGATATTTTATAACCATTAAAATTCTAACCCAAGTTGACTATTGATAACAACAACACTGATAATTTAGTTTTTGTAGAAATGGTGAACAATTTGGAGTTGGAAAGGATGCTACATCCTTCTCTGTACAAAGTTTCTTGGTTGAAGAAATACCGTTGTTACGGAGAGAAATTCCTATGGCTTGGGGTACCACAACAGACAACTTGACTCCAGAAATCAATCCTTTCCTATATGCAAGAGAAACCAAATAACTAACACTAAAGGATATCGATTCGTATCTTATTCCGGATGGTTGATGTAGATCCCCATTGAGCTTTCCATCTCTAGCTTGAATTGATAAATTGCTTCCTCAACATTCAATAAACAAGACAAGCATATTATATATAATTGTGTTAGCTCTACTCTAGAATATAAGTAATAACATATAAGCATTTGAAATCATCCATGGATCAAATATTCATTCAAATACACATTATTGGACAGGAAAAGATATTTCTATTAATATAAAACAGAGATTACAATAGATACAACCTCTGTCGACCTGTCTGCGAATCGGAGAAACTGAGTCCCCCACTTGGGCCTCCACCACTTCAATCCTCCATCTCTCGATAGCAAGCTCACAAGAAAAGGCAAGCTTGGGAAGAACACAAAAGTGCTCCAAGGGACAAAGGGATGCAGACTCAAGTATAAGCTCCGGCAATAATGGACTATAGTTCTCTTGCTCTCAATTCCTCATGCCTTCAATGTATCCAAAGGGTTCCTTATATAGCTCTTCAATGGGGTAATGAAAGGTCGAATCCAAGCAATATCAAGGCATATGGAAGGCCAGGAGAGAAGTGAGTCGGATCCACATCAAGGAAAACTCCAAAATAACTTGGCCTTTTTCACACATCTCAATGTACGTGGTTTTAGGGGTCAAATCCGCGTATATACATGAGAAAGGGATTAAAAGTCATGTATGGAAATTTTTGCATATTTTTATGGATGATATTGGAAACATCAAAGGTACAAAAATGGTCCATGGGGTCTAAGGAGTCTGCAGAGGGACAGGGAAGGCCATAAAAATGTGATTCACCATGTGTGGTAAAATCAGCTATAACAGATGCCCCCTAATGTGTAAGGTCAAAGGGGTCATACGATGGTCAAAATACATTATAAGTCCATCCCAGAAATGGATTGATGAAGAACCCAGTGGAAGAACCAGCCATCCAACCAGCACTATACAATGATACAACTCTGCACATAGCTGTAAATAGATATAACAGTCCCGGATACATAAGAGTACAATGGCCATGAATAGGCATGATACAATATAACATATGTGGTCATCTCCACATACAATATAAATAGATCAGAATCTCCATGATGAAGACATACAAAGGATCATGATCTCCATGAAGGCTGAAGATATATAATAGATCAAGATCTCCATAATAGCTGGAAATGTCTGGCATATACTGGAATCAAGTCACGAGAGCTGAAATCTCATGAACACTGGCATGGTAAAGGAGGTACCATATAAGAGATGCCACCAAACTAGAAGGTCTTCTACATGAACCACTATGAGTACATGTCCTACTATGTGAATAGAGGTGTCGAGGTTGAAAATAGTAGTCCATCATCTGATTATCGATCATTGATGTATACCGTTAACAGATGCAAGATCACCATCGATAATGAAAATGGGAATCAAGGTACTAGAATGCAAACTAACAAGTGTGAATAAATGTGTTGAGGTCAAACACTTGAGAGAATCCATTGATCAGGGGACATTGATGTATTCCCAAAAAACTGTCGATGGCGAGAGAACCTGCCACTGATGACTGAAAGTCTCAAGGCACTAAAAAATGACTCTAGATTCCTATCCCATAATAAATGATCTGAAGTCGATGGGATGAAATCCGTTGGAAGGAGGGAATTAAGGCATCCCCCATCATCCAACATGAGGTACTCAGCAAAGATTTATAATGTGGAAGGACTCGACCATAAGGTGCACTAACCAGTAACTGTACCGGGAATGGCCGACATGCAATGTCAAGATAACTGAGGAATGGTCGACTCAGGTTTCAAATTCCTTCGAACAAGAGCATAAAGGTGAATGGTGACTGCATGTAGGTAGCATAGACTTGATATGCAAAACTAGGACATCTCTATGAAATAGGAGGCATCGACAAAGGCTCCATAGGGACTGGAAGCTTAACCAGTCGGTGGAGATAAACTCAGATAAACGAGTACAGCTCCTAAATTCAAACTATTAACCCAACCAATGGATGTGATATACAGTGCTCTGTTCAAAGGCGACATGACTTGACAGCTTCCAAAGATAACATCTTTTCTTGTCCGACTTTTTGGTTTTTTAATTTTTTTGTACTTTTTCAAATATTTGAAAAGCTTGAAAAAGAATAAAATTGCTTTAAAGTTACAGACTAGGAGGAGATGAGTGTCTAATAGGAAAACAAACTAGTTCCAAGCAGTGGAACATACCTATGCTCAATGCAAGGACACATGTGTATGAAAGCAACACTCGGGGGAAAGTCCCCTCCTGGTAAAAATAGGGAATCAAGTTGCAAAGGATATATAAAATGGCTCTGCATGGCTAGACATGAGACAAGCTCGCACTATATGGCCGATACTCAAAGTCAGGGAAGTCGGTGTAAGGCTTAATGAGGAAGGCAAAGCTCATGATAATGCAATTACAACTTGACATAACGGAGTCCTGGGGAAACAGACCAACAAAAGATCAAGAGGAGTATGAGGCTCTTGTGAAATGTCATGGAAATACTATACAATGGACTCCCACACCCTAAAGGACAAAATATCGGCATGGGAACCAAATAAAAAGAAGGAGCTAACTAGGGTACCCATGTAAGGTCAAGCTCTACCATTCACATCATGCCACTTATAAAATAGCAAGAAGGTTCCGTGACAAGATAGAATGGGTTCGTACCCAAGGTCATCATGAAACGGTCATAAGGTGATGAAAAATGCAAATGGAGGTGAAACCTCCCCTATATGTCAGTTTAAACATCATACTTGAAATCGGCACGAACTGGTCAAAACAATGGTCGAAACGGCGCTCAAAAAGGTCTCCTACATCATATATTAGTAAAAAACGGCCCAATAGGATTAGAAACAGTCCAAACTATAGAAAAAGGGGTAAAAATTTGAAAAAATTTGAAAAAATTCTATAAATAGTAAAAAATTCAAAACATTATATAACATTTGAAATTTTTACCCAATTGAGCTCAGAACTTCAAATGCGAATTCCGGGAGATCCAGCAGATGGAATTTGACACCATTTTTTCCAGGTAATTTCCCATGCCCTGCTCTTTCATTTTCATGTAAAATTTTCAATTTTCCATGGTCCAATATTATTTCTAGGCCATCCTAAAGTATGTGCCACGGCCCATGCGAAAATCGAGGATTTTTCCATGTATAGGGCTGGATATACGTGGAAAAAGGTCTCAAAGTCACGTACATACAGGGTTGTTTAGCAAACAGTCGCGTATGCGGCTGCGTTCAAGTTTTTCTAAGACTTATAATGACCCAAACTTGAATTAAATGTTCAATATGGTTCTAGAATGGAGGGAGAGTGAGCACAGGGATGTAGAAGAAGCAGTACGGGGTGATCTAATGGCACAACAGGCTCTTCGTGCATGTGGGCTCTACAAGTTTTGGTGTCTTGGTGGCTTAAGGGCCAAACCAAGACTGCTATAGATGCTAGTAGACTACTAGGATCCTGAATCAGAGTCTTTCTAGATCGATGGGATGTCCCTCACCATAGAAGTGGAGGACATATACTTCATTACTAGACTGTCCCAATGGGGTGAAAGTGGTGAACCTACGTTCTCATGGGCCCGGAGGTGGCCTCACCATAGATGAGTACATAGGAGTGTATTGTTATCTAGACATGGAGAAGGTTGGGAGTCAAATCCCAACTAACTCCATACAATTGTTAGGCCTAAAGGCCATACTACTGACACTTGGCAGGATAGCAGGGCTAGCCTCACTCCACCAAGCCTCGTGACCCTTGATGTTCTATGCCATGGAGTGCATAAGGCCCACAGTTTCCAATTGGAGCACTGCACTATTGAGCAACATGAAGGACCAGCTCAGCGAGTGCAAGATGGGCAGGGTACGAAACTTCGGTTTCAGCAGCATACTGAGCGCATTTTTTGTTGAGCGTGTTCCGGGATGGAGCCCTAGAGTTGACGTTCCTCTTCACGGGGTTCGAGATCCAGCCCAACGACGTTGAGAATATGCGATGTACAGAATGGGTGGAGGTAGGGTTTCCAACCCCTATCCAGCTGATTTCTTTCCATGGTGCCAGTGACAAATAGTTGCCATCAATGATTACCCCTATGTGGGAATAGATTTTCGGGGAGACCCCGATATGCCACTACCACCATGATTGACATACGGTGACAATGGTAATGAATCCCAACCCTTTTTTTAATATTTTTGAGTTATTTAATTTTTTGTGTTTTTTGATATATGGAATCAAAAAGACATGTTTTTGCGTGACAACACATAGTGATGATCTGTCATATGCATGCAGATGTAGGACTACGGCGGCCTGAAGGATTCCCACGTCATAGACTGAGGGGAAGAGGAGATGACATTATGGATGTGGATGCGGAGTGGATGCTCCAAAGCATTCATACCAACTTCGTGCGGCTAACACATAGGGTACCTATGGCACAGGTTGAGGACCTGCCTGAGGCCATGCAGCATCAGGTGGTGGGTGTGCCATGAGCATGGGTGCGGTTGTTTCGACGGCTAGCTATAGTCATGGTGACATTCCACGATTAGAACCCCCTCTCCTTCTCCCCAGGATTAGCTACCTAGGAGTGATACATTTTGTACTACCATGTATTTATGTTTTGGTGGCTCGAAAGCTCCATTTTTGTATTATGACACTATGTATTATCACATTCTGGATGTTTAATGAAAAACTTTTATGATGATCAATTTATTTATTTACATGTGTAAAAATGTATGTTTGTGATAAGCTTACTGTCTATGAAACAAATGCCAATCTAACGCGTAGTTAGCATATGAGTCAGCAACTTGATTATAAATTCTTGGAACATGTATATATGTTATGTTGTCAAATTGTCGTTCTAACAATCTCACATGTAAAAATCTCCGTAATAATGTTGGATCCCTAACATGATACAAGAAATTAAGCTGTGACACTACTAACTACGAATCAAGATGTACCTCAAGAGAGAGAACACCATGTGAAACGGCATCCCCTAGAATCTCAATAACGACACTATATTCAGCAACATTGTTTGAAGAGGGCCATAAACATATGCCTCTTGAATACAATACCTAAACTGTAGGAGTATAAATCACCCAAGCAGTAGAGGCTGAGTGTGAGTGTGATGGCTTGCACCATCCAGGAATCCTATATAGATGGAAGACTCCATTAACATCTACCATAAGAAACAGAAGCTAATCAACAAACCTGATCACCATAAGAAAAACCTAACTATGCAAAATATTGTACAATAATATACAATAGTCAGCCCTGGCTGAAAATCATGCATAGTACTTTTTAAGATAGAGCCCATTTCTAGGCTCCGCCAAGGCCATCCCCTCGTAATCTACTAGCTCATAAAGCGCCCTTCTTTAACACACATTTAACCACATAAGGAAAATTCCAAATGGGGTTGAACTTTCCTGCCCCCAAGGATTATTTAGCTTGATCCCACGAAAGGACCAAATCTCCTTCACTAAACTTCCTTGGACAGATAGCTTTATCATACTGGACCTTAACACGACACTTATTCACTTCTAAAGCCACCAAGGCATCTCAGCGCTACTCATCAAGCTGTGCGAAGTGGACCAAACGTTCCTCCAATGGAGAAGTGTCTGGTAAGAGCTCTATGGCTAGCTTCAAAGAAGGGATTTCACACTCAACCGGTAATACAGACTCCACTCCATGTGCAAGCTGATATGGAGAAAAATCGGTGGCAGTCTTAACCGCGGTCATATAAGCGCACAAATCAGGATATAACATGATATGCCAATTAGTCTTGTTTTGTGTGACGGTTCATTGGAGAATAGACTTGAGTGATTTGTTCACTACTTCAACATGTCCATTCTCTTGAGGGTAATAAGAAGAATAATGCTCCTGCTTATACCCTAACTTCGAGGCCAACTCTTCCATCATGCGATTCTGAAAGTGCCTACTATGGTCAGTGACAAACTCTTTCAGAATACCGAACTGAGTAATAATCTAGTTGGATACGAAGTGTGCAGCTGTCTTACCGTCGGATTTAACTATAGGCATAGCCTTAGCCCATTTCGTGAAGTAGTCAATAGCCACGATAATATGATGATGCCCCCTAGCTGAAGCTCGGTTGCAATCCATGAAATCAAGCCCCCACTTAGTGAAGGGACCAACGGTGATTATTGGATGTAATGGGGTAGGACGCAAGCACATATTACATGCGAACACCTAGCAAGGGTGGGACTTCTTGACCGCATTGACACAATATTTAAAGATAGACGGCCAGAAATAACCTACTCTCAATATTTTTTGGGCTGTAGAAATCCCAGATAATTGACCACCACATGCTCCTCCATGGCAATCATTCAGCACAAGCTCATCCTCCTCATGAGTTAAACAACAATGTAAAATGGAATCTACCCCATGGTGGTACAATGTGTTATCCACTATGAGGTAATTCTTGGATACGTGACGTAGTCGTCATCGTTCATCCTGTGAAAGGTGAGTAGGGACCTTCAATGTTTGTAAATATATGATAATATCCCCATACCATGGACCCAAAGTTGAGATCAATAAGATGTGCTCATTGACAAATGTATCTTCACAAGCCTCCTCCTCCTCCTCACTCGGGAAATCAAATATAAGCTCTGCAAAAATCAACGATTTCTTCAATTTTGCCGAAACAAACTTGAGATTGAATTCTTGCAAAATGACAATCCACTTATTGTATTTTCCCCCAATCATCCTTCTAGTGAGGATGAACTGAAATGGATTGACATGGGCTACAACCAAGGTCTGGCGAAGGAGAATACAGTGTCTCAATCTTTGAACTGCATGAACAATAGCTAAGGCAAGCTTCTCCACATGGGAATACCGGATCTCCGCATCTATAAGGTTCTAGCTTAGATAATATATGACATGCTCTTGGAGCTCCTCATCCTCTTGAACCAAAACCATACCAATCGTCTCCATGGACACGGCCACATAAAGTAGAAAGTCATGGCTATAGTCGAGTGGACTAATCACCGAGGCCAATGCTAAGGCTCGCTTAAGTGCATCGAAGGACTCCTGGGCTCGCTCATCCCAGCAAACGGTAGTGTCCTTCTTCAAAAGACACATAAAGCCTCTAGTCAAATTGGCAAAGTTCATGATGAATCTCTGTAAGAAGTTTGCCACGCCTTGCAAACATTGAAGATGTCAAATGTTTCTTGGGGGAGACAATTGAATTATTGCCTCAACCTTCAAAGGGCCGATTCTTATACCCTCCTTGGAGACAATGAACCCTAATAAGCGACCAGACTTCACGCAAAATATGCACTTGTGAGGATTTAACCTGACCAAGTAATGGTGGCACCTTTCAAACACTAATCTCAAATGGTAGGAATGACACCTCTCATACGAGAATGAGCAGCAAGGTCATCCAAAAAGACTTCAATAATCGATTTGAGATCATGGAAGATCAAGGTCATAGCCCGCTGAAAAGTGGCTCTGATGTTTTTAAGGCCAAAAGGCATCTTCCGATATGCAAAGGTACCCCAAGGACAAATGAAGGAATTTTTATGTTGGTCCTCAGGTTTGATCTGTATTTGATTGTATCCGGAAAAGCCATCCATAAAGGAAAACACCTCGCTTCCCGCACACTCATCCAAAATTTGATCGATAAATGGTGTGGGAAAATTATCCTTAGGATAGGCACGATTCAAGTCACGTAAATCAGTGTATATGTGGATCATTCCCTTCTTCTTATCAACCGAAACAAGATTTGAAACCCACTCCATCAAGGGAATGGATAGATAAAACTAGCATTCAACAGCTTTTCTATCTCAGCCTTAATCATGGGTGCTTTCCTACGATTCACCACACGCAAGCATTGTCGAACAGGCTTATCATTGGGATAAGTTTTAATCTCATGCTCAACAATGCGAGGGTCGATACCTGGCATTTCTTTGTATAACCAAGCAAATACATCACAAAATTCTTTAAACAACTTGGTATACTCTTGAATCTCAGCATGGGAACATTATGCCCCAATATAGACATTCTCAATCTTTCCAAGATCACGAGAGATATTGATAGGGATGGTAGGAGATATATTCACCATGTTTCCATCATCCATCAGACTAGGAGAGCTTAATGGAACCACGGGACTACCAATTCTCTCACTAAGAACCTCCCTAAAGTCCTCATGCTCCAAACGGTCAAGCTCGGGAAGAAAATAAGATCTATGATGCAACTCTTCCCAAGGTGACTCAACCCCAGACATGGCCTCAATAATAGCTTCATATGAAGGAAAAACACTATCAAGGAAGTCATGTGTGTGAGAAGACTAAATTGCCCATGTACGCAGCACATATGGGTCCTCCTCCTCCGTCTGTGAAGAGGAAGGACTAGGCTCTGCAACACATTCAAGATTAGCTTGATACACTATCATAGTTGCAGGAAATGGCATGTCCATTCCAATAGGATCACATGAAGGACTCAGTGTAGGAAGAATCCAAGGATCTTCCATTTGGGTTGTGTGAAAAGACACCGATCTCACTGACGATGAAGCCTCATCGAAACTAGACCTGATCATAAGAACAGGTGCAGGACAACTAAAGCTTCCCATAAGGGATGGATACATGCCAACACCCACACTCCCAGTTGCCAGATGAGAGTGCTCGACAATCAAGATAGAAGCTCTCGAAGATGCGATAACAGGAAGATTCTTGAATGACGTTTGATCAATCGTAACCATCTTCCCATTAAACAAAAATCATACGACTTGAAATAGAGAAGAAGCTATGGCTTGCATACTGTACATCCAATTCCTACCCAGCAACAAATTGTGGTCAAGGGGCGCATCAACCACCTCGACCTCTATCGCAACGATCTTCCCTCCCAAACAGACTTTAAGAGAAGGAAGAATTCCATGCGGCCGAAATGATATACCATCAAAAGCAGTCAACATGGTAGCGGATTTAGACAACTTGGGGGAACCCAAACCCTTCCAACATTCCAAAGACATCACGAAAGAAGTAGCACCTTCGTCAATCACAGTGCATTTGACGGTCATGTTAAGACATTCTACATGAATCAAGAGAGGCACATAGTAAGGCAAGCGAGGCTATAGTCCCGCTGTTTCAAATTTGATGACGGAGAAATAATTATCATCGTTAACACAAAGAGCAGAAATCAAAGCTTTCCTCTGTGACGGACAACTCTGAAGTACTTCGAGTGCAGACATCGTACAAGGAGTGTGGCCCAAATCCTCAACAACAGAATAGTTCTAGGCGGCTCGAGCATTAGGATTGTGCCCTGAATGCTTAAGGACTCCCTTAGGAATGCGAGGAGCAACTTCAGGTTTATCCACAGGGATTTCAATACGCAAAGGGCTCCCAGGTGGGGTAGGTTCCTTTCCAAGGTCTGGTTGTGATGAACCATAGTCCTTCGCACGAGTCACAACCTTAGTAGCACGCACCATATTGATGCAGCCATGACCACTACTAGCTTCCGGTGGATCTTGATCACCACCAAACTAATCATGGGTCCTTGAGTTCATGTTTTGATTATGAGGTAAAGGGTTATTCAGCACAGCTGGGACCTCCGTTATGAATCTTAAGGCTTCTTCTATCCGAGGGCACAAGTGAGTGAGGTGGTCCTTCTTACACAACTTGCAAGGAAACTTAACCTTACGTTTAGGCTGCTTGTCCCCCCCAGCATTTTGGGGGTTCTTGTCATTAGAATTGGCATTTTCATTCCTATTCCAACCCTTACGATTGTTCTTACACTTCTTCTTATTCCTTCCGGATTTCTGGTTACCCTTCTGGTCTAACGGTTGCACCAAAAGCACACTCGCCATTTGGGTGGGTTGAGATGAATCCGTGTCTTGTCCCAGGGAAGATTGGTTTATAGATAATTGGCTGACCTGCTTGACAACCAAACTTGTAGGTTTGGCACTCATACAACCAACAATGCCATCGGCATGTGGTCTAGGTTTTATCTTAGGGTCAAAACTAGAATGCAGAGCATTAGGAATGATCTCATATAACAAACCGGATTGAGCATAAATCAAGTCCAATTCCTACGCCATAAAAATGGCTTGTTCCTCATTCTGAACTCCAGATGTAGAAACATCCTTCGCTATATAGGGTAGTAACAATTTAAGGAACCATTCGAGGAGAAACTATGGTGGTATGAAGGCTTTAATAAATCTCTTTTGTCTACGCCACTCTTAGATATAGTCCGACATATGCGTGGTTTTGTCTTGCCGAAATGTCGGCAAGATTTTCGTACCAATGTCGTAACGCACTAGTAGCTGGAAGTGGTTGAGAAAAGTCATAACTAGGTCATTGAACAAACCAAATGCCCCCCTAGATAGCTCTATGTACCATTTTGTGGTAGGCCTGGTGAGGGTGCATTGAAATAGCCTTAAACACATCGAATCCTCGTGTAAGGAATTAGAAGAGCACCATAGGTGAAATGTAGTAACATGTTCACTCGGATCTTCTCCTGGTTTGCCCTTGAACTTGGGAATGTCTAAGGGAAGCCTCGTAGGGATAGTTGGCCAAGATGGGTCATAAGATACTGGATCGTTCGTTAGTCTCGATAGGTCAGGAAGATTTAACATTGTGAGGAAAGGGAGCCTAGGTTGAGCTGGTCAATGAGGCGCTCCCTGATAATGTTGGTTCACATAGGACTCATTTAACCACCATGGCCATGGCCATAGTATCCTCCTCTCGTTTGACCCGTGTAGGGTGGCATGGAAGCACCATAATGTGGTGTACCTTGACTAAGTGGGGGTACAAAGCCATAATTCGAAGAGTAAGCGGGTTTTTGATACCCATACCCATATGGTGAATAACTCTGTGCATACTGCGGTCCATAATATGGTCCATGAGATGTCCCATGAGATACTCCATAGGTAGGGATAGATGTTTCGGAAGTAGGAATATGACCTCCAGAAGTAGGAATACGACCTCCTGAAACAACAGGAGGTACTTGACTCTGAGACACAACTACACGAGTAGCAATAGTACGCACATGACTCGTAGCAACATTCTGGCCCAAAGGAACACGTGAATGTGGGGGAGGAACAACATTCGAAGAACTAGGAATAGAGGACGAAGGGACATGTGAAATTATGTAAGTGGTATTCCCTACCGTCACTCTTCTTGGCTCTGGTATCCGAATAGGACTACTAGCACTAGGTCTAGGATGAACATGTGATGTGACCTCCACTGCTGGGATGGAGGGTGCAATGTGACTCGTGTTCCCAAATCTCTCCACATGGAAGTGACTAGGAATGCCCCCAGGCATAGTGTTAGGTTCAAACTCCAACTCGGCATGCAGTATCGAATCATGTGTAGGAATACCAGACATATCATAACTACCATAACTAGTGCTCGCAGGTTCATGATGAGTCTCGTCGCCCGGCATCCAATACCGACGACCTGTGGATGAGGGATCATACCTAAAGTGTGTAGGTATATAATGTGAAGGGTCATACCCAGAGTGTGTAGGTATATCAGGTGAAGGATCATATGTAGGAGTAGGCTCTTCTTCTTCAACCTCAAATGAAGAAGGTAGCATAGGAATTTCATCTTCATGATCTCCCATCGTGTGTGAATCAATGTGAGAAGTAGTCCACCTAGACCATATATTTCTCTCTCCCAAAGGGGAAGGAGATGTAGAAGGTGGAAGTCCTACTAAACGATGAGAATGGCAAGGTGCCGCACCCAAATCCACAATGACTCAAAAAATGCAAAAGACTCTCTAATTACGCAAACCCTAAGCAAGCTAACATGCATAGAGCATACACCAATATAACCTAAATCCAATTACAAGCAAACAAGGGTAGAATATGTGAGCTCCCAAATGAAGCAGGTATGTCTCACCTAGGAGATGCTTGAGACTCCCATACACAACAAGCAGAGGTTCGTAACCAATTATTGTGGCCCTTGGCTTTAACGCATATAGAGACTGTGCTGTTCAACCCCAACCTGGCCAAGACACCTGCAGAATAACCCCTGCAAAATACCCCCTCGATAACCTAGGTAAGGAAACTAAGGTCACCTCAATATAATCAATGCTTAGGTGGATAGTCTAAGGTGGGATTGACCATATGGGCAGGGTAGCAAAGCCCGAAACTCTCGAAAGAGCACCCAGATATGAATACAATTCTGGAAATATCTTCGGTGCATATGAATACAATCCTGGAAATATCTTCGGTGCTACTCAGTTATGACTAGGGGTCATTCCAATCAATAACCGCTCACACTGCCTCGTGCTTAACACCCTTGTAAGAGGAGGATCCTGAGATACACTAATTATACCAAGGAATTTCACACTCTCACCTAGACAGACACATACATGTTGTTGTTTAGTGGTCTTGGAGAATTTACTCACAATGAACTATTCCAAGACACTAAAACCTAATCTTGTTGGTGTACCCTATCAAAGAAAATAGTGTAATCCATTTTAATTAAGCGTTGATTTTATTTGGCTTTATTACTCAAAAAAGGTAGATGACCGTGCAACCAATGGTGTTATGACACAACATGAAGTAAAATGCACACCTAACAATCAATGCAAATGCATTGTGTCGAATGAAAAATAGGGCATGCTACTACATGAAATGCAAAATTTTCTTCAAATGACAAATGTAATCATTCCTATATGAAAACCTAACTAATACTTCTCTAAACAAACCTAGTGCAAGTACCATGCAAAGTGCAAAGTGCAATGCATAATGATTCAAAGAAGCAAATATTTTTGGATTTTTTGAATAAAAATGAGATACCAAAGCAAAAGAATGATTCTACCACCCCCAGGCTCTACAAGCACAATCAAACAGCACTCACGCAAAGTACTAAGGTAAAATAAATCTAATGCACTAATCCCAAAACAAAAAATCGAAAATGCAATGACAAGAACATTCTTAAAAAAAAATTTACCCTAAAAAGGGTGTCTCTGGTCAGAAACAGAGGTGTATACAGACTCTAGCAATATCAAAGGAGACTCAACAATCATCAAAATTCACCCAGCAATAATCAATCTTCCTCTAAAATGAAAAACTCAGGGAATACGCGACTATTCACAGAAAAACCGCGTATGTACGTCAAAACCGCGTGTATACGCGACTGTGAGTTAAAAAATCATGTACAGGAAGAAAAATGTATAAAAATGAAGG
The DNA here is from genome assembly GCA_001517045.1 of Pseudotsuga menziesii. Lineage (NCBI taxonomy): Eukaryota > Viridiplantae > Streptophyta > Pinopsida > Pinales > Pinaceae > Pseudotsuga > Pseudotsuga menziesii. The sequence continues at coordinate 291,646 of LPNX010511422.1, read as the reverse complement.
CAAATAGATAAGTTGAGACAAAATTCACACCAATCAAACACTACTAGGTAAACATGCCCCCAGACCCGACTCAGAAATAGAGAAATAAGAGCAATTCAAGAACATTGAATGCCGATAAAAACCCCCAAAGGACAACTACTAGGAACTCCCAAGCAGAGTCGCCAATTTTGTTACGGAGAGAAATTCCTATGGCTTGGGGTACCACAATCGACAGCTTGACTCCAGAAATCAATCCTTTCCTATATGCAAGAGAAACCAAATAACTAACACTAAAGGATCTCGATTTGTACCTTATTCTGGACGGTTGATGTAGATCCTCGTTGAGCTTTCCAACTCTAGCTTGAATTGATAAATTGCTTCCTCAACATTCAATAAACAAGACAAGCATACTATATATAATTGTGTTAGCTCTACTCTAGCATATATAATCAATAACATATAAGCATTTGAAATCATCCATGGATCAAATATTCATTCAAATACACATTATTGGACAGGAAAAGATATTTCTATTAATATAAAACAGATATTACAATAGATACAACATATGTTGGCACGTCTGCAAATCGAAGAAACTGAGTCCCTCACTTGGGCCTCCACCACTTCAATCCTCCATCTCTCGATAGCAAGCTCACAAGCAAAGGCAAGCTTGGGAAGAACACAAAAGTGCTCCAAGGGACAAAGGGATGTAGACTCAAGTATAAGCTCCGGCAACAATAGACTATAGTTCTCTTGCTCTCAATTCCTCATGCCTTCAATGTATCCAAAGGGTTCCTTATATAGCTCTTCAATGGGGAAATGAAATGTTGAATTCGAGTGATCTCAAGGCATATGGAAGGCCAGGAGACAAGTGAGTTAGATCCACATCAAGGAAAACTCCAAAAGAATTTGGCCTTTTGCACACATCCTGATGTATGTGGTTTTAGGGGTCAAATCCGCGTATATATGCGAGAAAGGGATTAAAAGTTGAGTATGGCAGTTTTTGCATATTTTTAGGGATGATATTGGAAACATCAAAGGTACAAAAATGGTCCATGGGGTCTAAGGAGTCTACAGAGGGACAGGGAAGGCCATAAAAGTGTGATTCACCATGTGTGGTAAAATCAGCTATAACAACCATAAATTTTTATTTAATGAGCAACGCATAATGGAGTTTCAAATAGGAGGGTACAAAGATTTAGTGTTGTGTAATATTATTCCCATGAATGTTTTCCATGTTCTTCTAGGAAGGCCTTAGTAATATGACAAAAGTGTAAGCTATGATGGAAGAAATAACACCTATACTTTTGAGAAAGATGGTAAAAAGCACACCCTCATACCCCTTAAGGAAGAACAAACTGAAGAGCAGATCATTCCAAAGGTGCTACTAATTAGTGGAAAGGAATTCTTGAAACAAATCTAGGAAGAAGAGGTAAGCTTCACTTTGTTTGGAAATCCTAGAGTTATTTTAACAAATACAAAGTCAGATGATTTTCCAGTTGAAGTTCATAAATTATTAGATGAATATGTTATTATTGTAGTAGATGATTTACCAAATGAATTACCACCCATTTAAATCATAATCCATCACATAGATCTGATTCCTGGAGCAAGCCTACCAAATAAAGTAGTGCACATGATGACCCCAAGAAAAAATGAGGAAATCAGGAATCATGTACAACAATTATTGGATAAAGGACTGGTTAAAGGGAGCTTGGGCCCATGCAATGTACCTACAGTGTTGATCCCAAATAAAGGTGGAGAGTGGAGAATGTGTACCGACTCCAGATCCATAAACAATATCACCATCAGGTATATATTTCCTTTACCACGCATTAATGATTTCATGGATTGTTTAAGTGATACTAAATATTTTTCAAAAACTGATTTAAAAAGTGGATATCATCATATTAGGATAAGGGAAGGAGATGAATGGAAAAAAACATTCAAAACTAATCATGGACTATATGAGTGGTTAGTCATGCCTTTTGGTTTGACTAATGCACCTAATACATTCATGAGGCTCATGAATGAAGTTCTTAAGGAGTTTGTAGGGAAGTTTTTAATTGTGTATATGGATGATATTCTTATATTTAGTCAATCAAAAGAGGAACAACTTAGACACTTGAATTGGTACATAAGAAGTTGCATTAAGAATTTTTTTAATAAATTTGAAAAAGTGCTCTTTTATGAAACCATAATTGCTTTATTTGGGTTTTGTAATTTCATAAGAGGGTTTGAAAATGGATCCAAAAAAAAGTGAAAGACATTCGAAGAGTGGCATTCACCAAGAAATAACTTTGAAGTCAAGAGTTTTCAGGGATTAGCAAACTTCTATAGGAAGTTTATTTGAAATTTCAATAGTATATGTGATCCAATAGTTGAAACTATCAAGAAAGAGGATCATCCTTAGGTGGATAGTAGAAACTGAAAAAGTTTAAAATTGTCGAAGAAAAAGATCACTAAGAATCCTATATTAGCTCTCCCAGACTTAAACAAGTTGTTTCAAGTTATGTATGATGACAATAACAATTCCATAGGTGTTGTTCTTAAGTCAAGATGAGAAACAAATTACCTTCTTTAGTGAGAAGTTGAATGAGGCAAAAAATAAGTAATCGACATATGCCAAAGAATTCTATGCAGTCATCCAATCTCTAAGAAATGGAGGCATTACCTCATGCCTAAAGATTTTGTCTTATATTCTAAAAACCATGATTTATAGTTCATTGCTAAACAAGAAAAGCTAAAAAATACATGTCAAGTGGGTAGAATTTATGCAGAATTTTATATTTTTTCTAAACCATATTAGTGGAAGTACTTACAAAGTTGCATATGCTTTGAGCAGGAGGTGTTTAATTTTGCAAGAACTACAAGTAACTATTTTGGAATTTGATCATCTCAAATAGTTGTATAAAGATGATCCAGACTTTAAAGAAGCTTATGAAGCATGTCAGAATCCCATGAGCAGGTATACGAGTCCTTGGATGGACTATATGCAGCAAGAAGGACTATTGTTCAAGGGAAGCCAACCATTCATACCAAAGTGCCCAATGAGGGATAATCTACTGCATGAAAAACATAGAGGAGGATTGGGCAAACACTTTGGAAATAACTAGACATATTCCCAACTGAGTACCTATTATTTTTAGCCATGAATGAGAGCTTATGTTCGAAAGTTTGTGGAAATATGTATAGTATGTCAACATACCAAAGAAAGACATTAAAACACAGTCTTGTACTGGCCACTACCAATTCCAAATAGACCATGGGATGTGGTAAGTATATATATATATATATTAGGATTTCCTAGAACTCAAAGAGGCAAGGATTCCATATATGTTGTAGTGGAGAGATTTTCCAGGATGACGCATTTTATTTCTAGTACTAATACTAATGATGCAACACACATTGCAAATTTGTTCTTTAAATAAATAGTAAGACTACATGGTCTTCCCAGAAGTATAGTTTCCGACAGGGATGCAAAATTTGTTGGTCATTTTTGGAAAACATTGTGGAAGAAACTAGGAACTAAGCTTAGTTTCAACTAATCCTATCACCCTCAAACTGGTGGCAAAACTAAAGTCATCAATAGGAGTTTGGGAAATATATTCAGGAGATTAGCAAGTGAACATCCACATAAATGGGATCAAGCCCTTCTATAGGATGAATTTACTTACAATGATTCACCAAATCGAAGCATTCGATTTATCCCATTTAAAATTATTTATGGAATACACCCAAAAGGAGTGTTCAAACTCAAAGATTTGGGAAAAGAAGAGGTAAGGAGTACATCAATTATTGGATAAAGGATTGGCTAAACAGAGCTTGAGCCCATGTGTTGTACCTACAGTGTTGACCCCAAACAAAGATGGAGAGTGGAGAATGTGTAGAGTCCAGATACATAAACAAGATCACCATCAGGTCTAGATTTTCTTTAACATGCATTGATGATTTGATGGATTGTTTAAGTAGTACTAAATATTTTTCAAAAATTGATTTTAAAAGTGGAAGGATATGAATGGAAAAAAACCTTCAAAATTAACGATGGACTCTATGAGTGGTTGGTAATTCCTTTTAGTTTGACTAATGCACCCAGTACATTCATGAGGATCATGAATGAAGTTCTTAAGGAGTTTATAGGGAAGGTTGTAATTGTATATTTGGATGATATTGTTATATTTAGTCAAACAAAAGAGGAACATCTTAGACACTTGAATTTGGTACTGAAGAAGTTGCATCAAGAAAAACTTTTAATTTTTTTTGAAAAAGTGCTCTTTTATGAAACTAGAATTGATTTATTTGGGTTTTATAATCTCACAAGAGGGTTTGAAAATGGATCTAGAAAAAGTGAAATCCATCAAAGAGTGGCCTTCGCCAAGAAATATCTTTGAAGTCAGGAGTTTTCATGGATTAGCAAGCTTCTATGGAAATCTTATCATAAATTTTAGTGACATATGTGCTCTGATAGTTGAAACTATAAAGAAAGATAATCAACATTTTAGGTGGACAGTAAGAAACTAAAAAAAGTTTTAAATTGCTGAAGGAGAATATCACTAAGAATATTGTATTGGCTCTCCCAGAATTAGAAAAGTTCTTTAGAGTTAAATGTGATGCCAATAACAATTCCATAATGGTTTTCCTTAGACAAGATGAGAAACCAAATACCTTCTTCAGTGAGAAGTTGAGTGAGGAAACAAATAAGTATTCTAAATATGCCAAATAATTCTATGCAGTCATCCAAGATCTGAGAAATGGAGGCATTACCTCATTCCTAAAGAGTTTGTATTATATTCTGACAACCATGCCTTATAATTCATTTCTAAACAAGAAAAGTTAAATAAAAAACATGTCAAGTGGGTAGAATTTATGCATAATTTTACATTTTTTCTAAATCATATTAGTGGAAGTACTAACAAAGTTGCAAATGCTTTGAGCGGGAGGTGTTTAATTTTGCAGGAACTACAAATAATTGTTTTGGAATTTGATCATCTCAAAGAGATGTATAAAGATGATGAAAAATTTAAAGAAGATTATGAAGCATGTCAGAGTCCTGTGAGTAGGGATAGAAGTCCTTGGATGGACTGTATGCTTCAAGAAGGACTTTTGTTCAAGGGCAACCAACTATGCATACCAAAGTGCTCAATGAGGGATAATCTACTATAGGGAAAACATAGTGGAGGATTGGGCAGACACTTTGGAAATGACAAGAAATATGCCAAGCTTAGTACCTATTATTTTTTGCCAAGAATGAGAGCTTATGTTTGAAAGTTTGTGGAATTATGTAGAGTATGTCAACATTCCAAACAAAGACATAAAAGAACAGGGTTGTACCAGCCACTACCAATTCCAAATAGACCATGGGATGTGGTAAATATGGATTTTTTTTAGGATTACCTAGAACTCAAAGAGGAAATGATTTCATATATGTTGTAGTGGAGATATTTTCCTAGATGGCACATTTTATTTCCTGTACTAAGACTAATGATGTAACACACATTGAAAATATGTTCTTTAAATAAATAGTAAGACTGGATGGTCTTCCCATAAGTATAGTTTCCGACAAGGATACAAAATTTGTTAGTCATTTTTTGTGAACATTATGGAAGAAACTAGGAACTAAGCTCAGTTTCATCTCATCATATCACACTCAAACTAATGTCCAAACTAAAGTCATCAACATGACTTTGGGAAACATATTAAGGAGCTTAGCTAGTGAACATCCACATCAATGTGATCAGGCCCTTCTGTAGGATTAATTTACTTATAATGATTCACCAAATTAAAGCATTGGATTTAGCCCATTTAAAATTGCTTATGGAATGCACCAACAAGGAGTGTTCGAACTTAGAGATATGGGAAAAGCATAGGTAAGGAGTGTTGATGGAGAATACTTTTCTACAACCAAGCAGTCATTACATGAACAAGTTAAGAGGATGTACTACATGAAAACACTCAAAAAGATAAACATAAGGAAGATTTGAAGAGAAGGTAGGTCAAGTTTGAAGAAGGGGATCTAGTATTGGCACACTTAAGGAAGTAGAGGTTTCCTACGAAAGAATATAACAAGATTAAGTTGAAAAAGATCAGACCGGGCCAAATTTTGAGGAACTTTTCACCCAATGCTTATGAAATCAAACTTCCAACTGGCATAGGAATATTTCATATATTTAATGTAGCAGATCTATAGGATTATGTGAAGTATGAAACAAAAACACTAGCAAGTGAACCAAACAGTGACAAAAACCAGTTAGCCCAATGGACGAAGTAGCTACCTACAACCAATCCCATGAAAATGGAAAAGATTTTGGACAAATGATTGATAAAGAAAACTAGAAACAAGGAATACTATGAGTATTTGATTAACCAGGAAAGATCACTGAGTAGAGGATTCTACTTGGATAACTATTGAAACATACAGAAAAGTAACAAAACAATTAAAGAACTCATGGATGGGAGCCCATGAATATTTTTGTTCCTTGTGAATCTCATGCAGGGGATTTGAGTAGTTCTCTCGCTTGGACTTCTAGAAGCATAAAATGCATTTTTTTTTAAAAGTTATTCAAATATTTGAAATAAGAATTTTGTTGTAATAGATTAGCAGAAAAATAAATGAAGGGATTTGATCTCTTTAGCAGAGAATAATTTGAATAGTTTTATTAATAGTTGAGCGGGAGCAGGGTTGTTTAGATTTGCTACTAAAAATAGAAACTTAGATTCTATTGTTTTGGATCTCAATTATCTAATGTTTGTAATAAAACTCTCAAAATCAAGCTTGTCAAAGGTTGGATTGCAGATGGTGAAGATTCACTAGTACAAAATGAGAAACTAGTGACTAAAAAATGACTGAAATTTGCATATAAACAATTATTTTTGAGTCAGCGACTAATAGTAGCTAATTTGCAGTATCTTATAGCACGACTAACTTAGTCATATTTATTTAGTCATTACTAGTTTCCTTATTTTGTCATATATTTAGTCATTAATTTCCACAATTAATGACCAAATATGTGACTAAATAAGGCAACCCTTAATGACTAAAATGCATACAACTAAGTTAGTCAAGCTATAAGATACTGCAAATCAGCTACTAATAGTCGTTTATATGCAAATTTTAGTCATTTTTTAAGTCACAAATTTATCATTTGTAGTAGTCATTTATATATATTTAATAGTTTCATATTCATTACATAAATGACTAATTTAGCACTTTTTATATAATTTCATTTTATTTCATTATTAATCAATATAAATGAGTAATTTAGTTGTTTATTAATTTTATTTGTGTTCAGTATTAATCAATATAAATTAACTAGTATAATATTGTCACTAAATTTAAAATATGTCATACAATATTCATGCTAATCTAATATGAATACACATGTGAATCATGCAAATTCACATTAGTTAATTACAACACTAAATAATATCAAGTACAAACATATATAATTTCATTAATAAATTATATTATATTAATTTTTAAGTATTACAATATATATGAGTTTACAACCGAATATCCACTAATTGACTAATATTGATCCATCAAAAAAACTATCTCCATACTTTACATGAAAATCATCTACATTGATGACTTTTCAAAATATTATAATGGCCACTGAGTGAAACCTTGGAGATGCCCACATAAATCCAGTGATTCCTTATTGTCATATAAACAACACCCATTGCACTCTCTCACATCTTGCTACCCAGCATGTGTCCTCTATTTTCCTTGAAGTCTTTGCCTCTTCCTATGTAGAATCCATCTTCTGACTCTATGCTTTGAGACTTGAAATTTTCCATCCTCTAAAAAATCAACACTGCAAAGGTGAAGCGGCAAAGGAGCTATTAATATTGAATTAAATAATGTTGCAAGACACCTATGAAGTGAAGAGACAAGGTATCAATTAATATTGAATTAAAGAATGTTTCAAAACACACTACTAACATAACCAAAACTTTGTCATGAAGGAGCTGTAAGAAAATTGTTCATTCCCAACATAACAATGGTAAAAGAAATACTAAAATAGAATGCATAGTTAACTAAGAAAAGAGCAATTTTTATAGTAACAAATAGAAGACTTATATTCAAAATTAAATATTATGGTTTTTCATCCTTCTGGCATAACATCATGTTGCTGCTGCAACTGCTTCCCCAATTTTTTTTATATTTTAGGGCCCCTCCTTTTTTGTTTGCATGCTTACTTATACTAGTTTTCTAACTTAGGGAAGTCCATATTGCACACTTAGTTTTTCAAAAGACTATTTTTTGAGCCAAGTAAAACTCACCGTTTCGCTCTGATATTTCAAAGAAACTTGGCCATCTTCCCCGATGAATCAGAGGAACTCGGTCAGTTGCTCCGATATGGTTGACAGAGTCTTTTTTTATTTCGCACAGTTTCGGATAAACTTGAACATCTCCACCGACATGGTCAGAAGGAACTAGCAATATCTAGTCGAAACCATCGGTGAAACTCATGCTTTTACACTGGAATGATTGGATAGGTTTGATGGATGTTGTTGATGTTTTGAAGGTTACCAAGTTTTTGGGGAAACTTGTAATTCTCCGCTGATACAATGAAGTGGATGAATAGACTGAGCGTTGAAGAAGCCAATTAGAGGAAATTAGGGAGACTCAATATTTCTTGTTGAAACAGTCAAGAGAACTCACAGAGCATCGTCGATAGTATAGGAGGGTTTCCCAACTTTTTGCAATGATCGATAGAGTTTCGCGCCAAACGACATTTTGTCACCCGCTGTTTTCAATAACCCATCGAACGCATTAATGATGCTTTTGTTATTTTTCTATATATGGGTGATTTTGTTTCCACATGCATAATTCCTTCACCTAACTCTTTTATTTAAACTATGAGTAAAAACCACTTCACCTCGACAAGTTTGAAAAATGCATAATGAAACAGATGATAAGGTGCTTAGTTGCAGTCTTTTGGAAAATTATTGTTTCTTTAATAGGGCCTTGTTTAAATATTATTTCTAGTTCAGATTCATTTCTGACTATGCTTTCATTCATGTATTACAGATGTTTTTTATTCGTCGAGTTTGATTAACTCACTAATAAGAGTACGAGATAGATTCCAAAAGGCCTAAAATTAGAAGCAGCACTTCTAGATTTTTGTAGGAATATCGCTCAAAGGTTGAGCAATGAGATTGCTAAAACCATTGAAAATGCCTAGAAAATTCCAAATTCCTTTGGTTCCAAAGATCACTGATATTCCCGGGAAATATCAACATATGGCACATCTATAGGATAGATTACAAGAGGACGCAGAATACATAAGGAAGAAAGAATCTTTCAATGAAGAAGATATTAACCATTTTTGTGGGCAGGCTTCTGTCGACATTTATCTCTTAGAAGGAATGTGCAAGAATGCAACAGAAGAGGTGACACACGTGCATACACAACTGACGGTGCATGAATTGATTGTACAAGTACTTGATCCCATAAAGTACAAAACTATTGCTGAGGAATCCAATGCATGGGCTGCGTATGTTTCCAGCAAGGCAGGTTGTTATAGCAGATTTCACCACACTAGGTGAATCACACATTGTATGGCCTTCCCCTGTCCCGCTGCAGACTCATTAGCCCCTATGGACCACTTTTTGTCTTTTGATGTATCATTGACCATCCCTAAAAACATTATAAAAGTGATATACGCGGCCTTTTCCCCGATAACCGTGTACATACGTGGATATTCCCCTTATAGTTGCGTACATCGGGATGTGTACATAATCCAAAATCCTTTGGAGCGTTCCTTGACTTGGATCCGATTCATATGACTCCTGGCCTTCCATATGCCTTGAGATCGCATGGATTCGACCTTTCAGTATACCTTTGG
>LPNX010511422.1:250331-280741 GCA_001517045.1 Pseudotsuga menziesii | reverse complement strand
ACAAGCTTAGGTTTTAGGATCTTGGAATAGTTCATTGAAAGTTAATTCTCCAAGATCACTAAACAACAACAACTAGGTGTCTGTCCAGGGAGTGTGTGAAGTCCTTGGTATAACCAGCGTTCTCAGGAAGCTCCTCTCAAAAGGGAGTCAAGCACTAGGCAGTGTGAGCGGTTGTTGATTGGGATAACCCCTGGTCGAGAACTGTGTAGCACCGGTGATATAGCCAGGATTGTATTCGTATCTGGGGGCTCTTTTGGGAGTTTCGGGCTTTGCTACCCTGCCCATATGGTCAATCCCGCCTGCGACTGTCCGCCTGAGCGTTGATTATATTGAGGTGACCTTAGTGACCTTACCTAGGATATCGAGGGGGTACGTGTAGAGGTTATTTTGCATGTGTCCCGGCCAGGTTGGGGTCGGACAGCACAGTCACTTTATGCGTTAAAGCTGAGGGCCACAATAATTGGTTTCGAACCTCCACTTGTGGTGACAAGGGCCTCTCAAGCCTCTCCTAGGCGAGACATACCGGCCACATTCGGGAGCTCACTTATCCAGCCCTTGTTTGCTTGCTTTTAGCTTTAGATTTTATAGTGATTGCTCTATGCACGCTAGTTGGCCTAGGGTTGACGTAAATAGAGAGTCTTTGCCTTTTGTTGAGTCATTGTGGAGTCAGGTGCAGTTCCACGCCATTCTCGTCGGTTAGCAGGACTTCCGCCTTCCACTTTTCCTCCTCCTTTGGGAGAGGAGCCTAGATTGTCTAGGCGGGCTATGTCACACACTGATTCACACACCATGGAGGATCATTCAGAGACTATTCTTGAGCCACCTCCTCCTATTTGTATTGACGATGGGGAACTTACTCCTACATATGATCCCTCACCTGACCTAGCTGAGATCGGTCCTGTGATTTCCAAGATAGGATCTTTTCATGATAGACCTACTCACACTAGGGAAGATTCCCCATTGACCCGTTACCGGTATGGAATGCCGGATGATGCTGAGACTCACTTTGACCCTCCTAGCACCAGCTATGGTAGTTATGTTATGACTGGTTTTCCTATGCACGATTTGACATTTCATGTTGAATCCGACTTTGACCCTAACACTATGCCTGGGGGCATTCCCATGCCTTACCTTCCAGAGAGGTTTGGGATTACTAGTCACATTGCACCTTCCATCCCAGCAGTGGAAGCTCCATCTTATATACCTCCTAGGTCTAGAGTTAGTGATCTGATAGGGATACCAGGTTCTAGACGAGTGACGATAGGCACTAGTACATTTCTTCTTACAGAGATTCCTTCGTCCTCGCTTTCGAGTTCTTCAAATGTAAACCCTCCACCTTACTCTCGTGGTCCTTCGAGTCGGCATGTAGCTACGAGTCAGATCCGTACTGTGATTACTAGACCAATTGTGTCTCAAGCCTACATACCACCCGTGGTTTTGGGAGGTTATGTTCATGTCTCTAGAGGTCAGGTTGCTACTTCCTCGACATATATCCCTACTTCCGGTATGTATATTCCTACTTCCAGAACGTATCTTCCTACCTATGGAGTTTCTCATGGGGCTTCGCAAGAGATGACCTATAGACCCTACTATGGGGCGCAGTATGGACATGTATCTCCACCTTATGGAGGTGGGTATTCACAACCTGCTTACTCTCCCAACTATGGCTTTGTAGCTCCTACTAGTCAAGGTCCACCTCAGTATGCTACTTCCACACCACCCTATATGGGTCATACAGGAGGAGGTCACTATGGCCAAGGTCATGGTGGTAATCAATCCTATATGAACCAGGGAGCGATCCCTAGACCTCATCATCCTAGGCTCCCTTTCCTTGTGACACTCAATCTACCTGACTTATCGAGACTTATGAACGATCATGTGGCTCATGACCCGGCTTGGCCGGCTGTCCCTACCAAGATTCCTTCGGACATTCCTAAGTTCGAAGGCAAACCAGGAGAGGATCCAAGTGAACACGTTACGACATTCCACCTATGGTGCTCTTCCAATTCCTTACATCAGGACTCAGTCCGCTTGAGACTATTTCAACGCACCCTTACAGGGCCTACGGCGAAATGGTACATAGAGTTACCTAGGGGTGCCTTTACTTTGTTCGAGGACCTTGCGATGACTTTCCTTAAACACTTCCAGCTACCAGTGCGCTATGATGTTGGTACTGAACTCTTGTCGACATTTCGGCAGGATAAAGCCACCCATATTTCTGATCATATTCAAGAGTGGCGTAGACGGAAGAGATTAATCAAAGCCTTTATACCGCCGGAGTTCCTCCTTGAGTGGTTCCTCAAATCTTTATTGCCATATATCGCGAAGGATGTTTCCACATCCAGAGTGCAGAATGAGGAACAAGCCATCTTTAGGGCGCAGGAACTAGACTTGATCTATGCTCAGTCTGGTTTGTTATATGAGATTATACCCAACGCTCCTCGTTCTAGTTTCGATCCCAAGGTCAAACCTGGACCACATGCCGATGGCATTGTGGGTAGTGCAAGTAAGAAACCTACAGGATCAGTTGTGAAACAAGTTTCTCAGTTGTCAATCAACCAATCTACCTCGGGACAAGCTACGGCTTCGTCTCAGCCCACCCAAGCGGCGAATGTACTTGTTGTGCAATCGTCCGACCAGAAGGGTAACCAGCAACCCGGACGGAATAGAAAAAAGGGTAAAAACAATAATAATAAGAAGGGTGGGAATAAAAATGAGAATGCCAACAATAATGACAAGAACAATAAAAATGTTGGGGGGGACAAGCAGAATAAATGTAAGGTTAAGTTTCCTTGCAAACTTTGTAAGGATGATCACCTCACTTACTTGTGCCCTAGGATGGATGAAGCTTCGAAGTTCATAGCACAGGGCCCAGCTATGTTAACAAACCCATTACCGCATAACCAGAATATGAACTCAAAGTCCCATGATCAATCTAGTGATGAAGATCCAACTGAAACTAGTGGTCGTGGGTGCATTAATATGGTCCGTGCCGCAAAAGTTGTGACGCGTGTGAAAGATTATACTTCGTCAAAACCTAACCCAGGTAAAGAACCTGATCCACCAGGAACCCCTTTGCGCATTGAGAAACCTGCGGATAAACCTGAGGTTGCACCTTGCATTCCTAAGGGGGTACTTAAGCATTCGGGGCATAACCCAAATGCCCGAGCCGCCCAGAATTATTCAATTGTCGAGGACTTGGGTCATACTCCTTGTGCGATGTCTGCATTGGAAGTGCTTCAGAGTTGTCCATCGCAAAGGAAGGCTTTGCTTTCCGCTCTTGGTGTGAATGGTGATGATTCTTCCTCAGTGATCAAATTTGAAACCGCAGGACATCAGCCTCGCTTGCCCTACTATGTGTCCCTTTTGGTGCATGTAGAATGTCTTAATATGATCGTCAAGTGCACTGTGATTGACGAGGGTGCTGCTGCTTCTGTGATGTCTTTGTCTTGTTGGAAGGGTCTTGGTTCTCCTGAGTTGTCAAATTATACGACCATGTTAACTGCTTTTGATGGGAGATCATTTAGGCCGCACAATATCCTCCCTTCCCTTAAAGTCCGTTTAGGAGGGAAGACCATTTCGATAGAGGTTGAGGTGGTTGATGCACCCCTCGACTACAATCTCTTACTGGGAAGGAACTGGATGTATAGTATGCAAGCCGTTGCGTCTTCCGTATTTCGCATTGTATGCTTTCCTCATAATGGGAAGATTGTAACGATTGATCAAATGGCATTCAAGAATCCTCCTGTTAGTGCATATTCGGAAGCTTCGGTTCCAAAAGTCGAACATTCCTAGCCGGCAACTGGGAGTGTGGGTGTAGGTATGTATCCGTCCCTCATGGGAACCTTTAGTTGTCCTGCACCCATCCTCATGATAGGAGCTAGTTTCGATGGTGCTTCCACGTCTACGAGATCAGTGCCTTTTTGCACAAGTCATATGGGAGATCCTTGGATTCTTCCTTCACCGAGCCCTTCGAGTGAGGCCATTGAGACGAGTGTGCCGTTGCCTGCAGTCATGATTGCTTACCAAGCTAATCTTCAGTCTGCTACAGAGCCTTGTTCTTCTTCTTCACGGACAGAGGAGGAAGACCCCTATGTGCTTCCTGCATGGGCAGTATAGTCTTCTCATGCCCACGATTGCCTTGATACGGTTTTCCCTTCAGATGAAGCGATTATTGAGGCTATGTCGGGAATTGAGCCACCATGGGAGGAACTTCATCATAGATCATATTTCCCTCTAGAGCTTGACCTTTTGGATCATGAGGATTATAGGGAGATTCTTAGACAGAAAGTTGGTAGACCCATGATTCCATTAAGCTCTCCTGGTCAGATGGCTGATGGAAACATGGCGAACATATCGTCAACTATCCCTATCAACATTTCTCGCAATCCTGGTACAATTGAGAATGTCTACATTGGGGCAGATTGTTCCCAAGATGAGATTCGCGAGTATACCGAGCTGTTCAAGGAATTCCGTGATGTTTTTGCTTGGTCTTACGATGAGATTCCAGGGATTGACCCTCGGATTGTCGAACATGAGATTAAGACTTACCCCAACGCTAAGCCTGTTCGACAGCATTTACGCGCGGTAAATCCTAGGAAAGCACCCGCCATAAAGGCAAAGATAGAAAAGCTATTGAAAGATGGCTTCATCTATCCCGTTCCCTTGACGGAGTGGGTTTCAAACCCCGTTCCGGTGGATAAGAAGCAGGGAGTGATCCATATATGCACTGATTTCCGTGATTTAAATCGTGCCTGTCCTAAGGATAACTTCCCCACACCGTTTATAGATCAGATTTTGGATGAGTGTGCGGGTAGCGAGGTGTTCTCCTTTATGGATGGTTTTTCCGGATATAATCAGATTCAAATTAAACCCAAGGACCAACACAAGACCGCATTTATTTGTCCTTGGGGAACATTTGCATATCGGAAAATTCCTTTCGGCCTTAAAAACGCCGGAGCTATGTTTCAGCGGGCAATGACCTTGATTTTCCACGATCTCAAGTCCATTATTGAAGTATTTTTGGATGACCTCGCTGCTCATTCTCGTATGAGGATGCGTCATTCTTATCACTTGAGATTGGTGTTCGAAAGATGCCAGCACTATGCTGTTAGATTGAACCCTCATAAGTGCATCTTTTGCGTGAAATCAGGTCATTTATTAGGATTTATCGTTTCGAAAGAGGGTATAAGAGTCAACCCCTTGAAGGTGGAGGCAATACTTCAGTTGTCTCCCCCACGAAATATTCGTCATCTTCAGTGTTTGCAAGGCATGGCAAACTTCCTACGAAGATTTGTTGTCAATTTCGCCAATTTGACTAGAGGTTTCATGCGTCTCCTGAAGAAGGATACTCCCTTTGAATGGGATGAGTGAGCCCAGGAGTCCTTCGATGCCCTTAAGCGAGCCCTAGCATCGGCCCCGGTGATTAGTCCTCCGGATTATAGCCGCGATTTCCTATTATATGTGGCTGTGTCTTTAGAGACGATTGGGATGGTTTTGGTTCAAGAGGATGAGGAGCTCCAGGAGCATGTCATATATTATTTGAGCCGAAACCTTATTGACACAGAGATTCGGTATTCTCATGTTGAGAAGCTTGCCTTGGCTACTATGCATGTGGTGCAGCGTTTGAGACATTATATTCTCCTTCACCAAACCTTGGTTGTTGCGCATGTCAATCCATTTCAGTTCATCCTCACACGTAGGATGATTGGGGGAAAATATAATAAATGGACTGTCATCCTGCAAGAGTTTGATCTCGAATTTCTTTCGGCAAAATTGAAGAAATCTTTAATCTTTGTAGAGCTCATATCGGATTTTCCAAGTGAGGCTGAGGAGTCGGTATGTGAAGATACATTCGTTGATGAACACATTTTCTTGATCTCAATGGCTGACCCATGGTACGGAGATATCATAGTATATTTGCAAACGCAGAGGACCCCTACTCACCTCTCGTGGGATGAGCGACGTCGATTACGTCACGTTTCCAAGAACTACCTCATAGTGGACAATACTTTGTACCGCCATGGAGTAGATTCCCTTTTACGACGTTGTTTAACTCATGATGAGGCTGAGGTAGTGCTTAATGATTTCCACAGAGGGGCGTGTGGTGGTCATTTATCTGGGCTTGCTACAGCTCAAAATATTTTGAGAGCAGGATATTTCTGGCCATTGATATTCAAGGATTGTATTGAAGCAGTCAAGAGGTGCCACCCTTGCCAGGTGTTCGCACGTAACATGCGCTCGAAGCCTGCCCCGTTACACCCTATTATCACCGCCAGTCCCTTCACCAAATGGGGGCTCGATTTTATGGATTGCAACCCAGCTTCGGCTGGGGGGCACCATCATATCATAGTGGCTGTCGATTACTCCACGAAATGGGCTGAGGCAATGCCTACAGTAAAATCCGACGGTGAGACAGCCGCTCACTTCGTATTCAACCAAATCATTTCTAGGTTCGGGATTCTGAGAGAGCTTGTCACTGACCATGGCTCACACTTTCAGAACCGTATGATGGAAGAGTTGGCATCCAAGTTAGGGTATACGCAAGAGCACTCCTCTTCTTACTATCCTCAAGCGAATGGATAGGTTGAAGCAGTGAATAAATCACTTAAGTCCATTCTCCAACGAACCATCGCACAAAGCAAGATGAATTGGCATATTATGTTGTACCCTGCTTTGTGGGCTTATCGAACCGCGGTAAAGACTGCCACTGGTTTTTCTCCATATCAGCTTGTTCATGGAGTGGAGTCAATATTGCCGGTTGAATGCGAGATTCCTTCGTTGAAGTTAGCTGTGGAACTCTTACCAGACACTTCACCTTTGGAGGAGCGTTTGGTTCACCTTGAGCAACTCGATGAGCAGCGTAGAGATGCCTTGGTGTCTCTAGAGGTTAATAAGCGTCGCGTAAAGGCCCAATACGATAAGTTTGTCTGTCCGAGAGTGTTTTGTGAGGGAGACTTGGTCCTTTTGTGGGATCAATCAAAAGAACCCTTGGGGGCAGGGAAGTTCAATCCTATGTGGCGTGGTCCTTACGTGGTCAAGCGTGTATTAGAGAAGGGTTCCTACGATTTAGTGGATTACGAAGGGACAGTCTTGGTGGAGCCTAGAAATGGGCTCTATCTTAAGAAATACTATGCATGATATTTAGCCAAGGCTGTTTGTTGTATATTATTGTACAGCTTTTTTGCATAGTTAGGTCTTGTTTATCGTGATCGGGTTTGTGATTAGTTTCCATTTTTTGTGGCAGATGTCAATGGAATCTTCCACCTACATAGGATTCGCGGATGGTGCAAGCCGTCACACTCAACACTCAGCCTCAACTGCTTGGGTGATTTTTACTCCTATGGGTCACGTACTGTCTTCAGGAGGTGTATGTCTACGACCATCTTCCAACAATGTTGTTGAATATAGTGCCTTTATCGAGATTCTACAGGATGCCATTTCGCATGGTGTTCTCTCTCTTGAGGTACGTCTTGATTCAGAGTTAGTAGTGTCACAGCTAAATGGTTTGTACCATGTTAGAGATCCGACGTTATTGAGGAGATTCTTACGTGTGAGATTGCTAGAATGGCAATTTGACAACATAACATATATACACATTCCAAGAAATTATAATCAAATTGCTGACTCATATGCTAACTATGTGTTAGATTGGCATTTGTTTCATTCATCATAAATTAATCATAAACACAATTTGTACACATGTAAATAAATAAACCGATCACCATAAAAAAAAATTATATACATCAAAATGTGGTAATACATAATGTCATAATACAAAATTGGGGCTTTCAAAGCCACCATCATATACATGGTAGTACAAAATAGATACACTCCCAGGTGTCTAGTCCTGTGGAGGTGGATGAGGGTTGTGATCATGATATGTCACCATGGCTCTAGCTAGCCGCCGGAATAAACACACCCATGCACGTGGTACACCCACCACCTTTCTCTGCATAGCCTCAGGCAAGTCCTCGACTTGCGCCATGGGAATCCTGTGAGTCAGTCGCACGAATTTGGTATGGATGCTTTGGAGCGTTTGCTCCGCATCCACACCGGTGATATCGTCTCCGCTTCCCCTCCGTCTATGACATGGGAAACCCTCTGGTCGCCGTGGTCCCACATCTGCACATGAATGGTAGATGTCATTATGTATTGTCACCCAAAAACATGTCTTTTTGATTCCATTAATCAAGAAAACACAAAAAAAATTAAATATTTCAAATTTTTTTAAAAAGAGTAAGGGTCGAGATTCGTTACCTATGTCTCCATATGCTGATCCTGGTGGTAATGGCATGTCCAGGTCTCCCCGGAAGTCTATCTCTGCATAAGGGTAGTCCTCTATGGAAACAATATGTCGTCGCCACCATGGAAAAAAGTCTGTTGGATAGGGGTTGGCCACCCTACCACCCCCCAGTCTGTGCATCGCGTCTGCCCAACGTCGTTGGGCCGGATCTCGAACCTCGTGGAGAGGAACATCCACTCTAGGGCTCAATCCTGGAACACGCTCGAAGAAAAACGTGCTCAAGATACTGCTGAACTCGAAGTTCCGTATCCTACCTGCCTTGCACTCACTGAGCTGATGTTTCATGTTGCTCAACAGTGATGTGCTCCAGTCATAGATGGTCGGTGTCATGCACTCCACCGCATAGAACATCAACGGCCGAGAGGCCTGATGGAGTGATGCTAAGCCTGCTATCTTGCCCAGCATCAGTAGTATGGCCTTTAGGCCCAGCACCTGTATAGTGTTGGTGGGAACTTGGCTCCCCACCTTCTCCTTCTCTGGCTAGCAGTACACAGCTATGTACTCGTCGATAGTCAGCCCATGACCTGGCCCTCCTCGGGCATGAAGGTTCACCATCTCACCTCACCATGATAAACCTGTGATAAAGTAGATATCCTCCACCTCAATGGTGAGGGACATACCGTCTAGCCGAAAGGACTCTGAGTCCGGATCCCAATAGTCTACAAGCATCTGTAGTAGTCATGGTTTTGCCCTCAAGCCTCCTAGGAACCAAAACTTGTAGAGTCCGCATCTTCTTAGAGCTTCTTGAGCCATTTTGTCAGCCCTTACTGCTTCCTCTACATCACCATGCTTGCATTCTCGCCACTCTAGCACCATCCTGCATGAAAATTTGACCAAAATGTCCATTAGATTCATCAAAATCTTAGTGCGCAGCGTCATATGCGACTATTTTCAAAACAGCCGCGTATCTACGCGGTTTCTGGCCCCTTTTCTACGTATAGCCAGCCCTATACGCAGAAAAAGCCTCGATACCCGCGTGGGCCGTAGTGCTCATGTAAGTTTGGCCTTTAAAAATTCATTTGACCATGAAAAATTATAAAAATTATATTGAAATGCAAGCAGAGAACATGAGTAAATACCTGGAATAATTGGTTGTGAATTCCGCCGGCTGGATCTCCTGGAAATTGCAGTTGAGTATCAGAGCTCAAATGGGTAAAAGTTTCAAATGATTTCTATTTTTTACTATTTATAGAAAAAATTTCAAATATTTGAAAATTTTTACCCCCTTTCCTATAGTTTTGACCATTTCTAACCATTTTGGACCATTTCTGACCTAATTGGTGATGTAGAAGACCATTTTCAGCGCTGTTTCAGCCTTTGGATTGACCCGTTCGTACTGATCTCAGGTATAACATCTACACTGGCATATAGGTTAGTTTCACCACCGTTTGCATTTTGCATGACCTTATGACCATGTCACTATATCCTTAGGTACGAACCCACTCTATTATGTCATGGAACCTTCTTGCTACTATAGAAGTGGCATGATATGAGTGGTATAGCCTCACCTTACATGGGTACCCTAGTTAGCGCCTTACTTGTATTTTGGTGCCCATGCCGATGTTTCTCCCTTTAGGGTGTGGGAGTTCGTTGTATAGTATTTCCATGACATTTAGCAAGAGCCTCATACTCCTCTTGATCTTATGCTGGCCTTTTTCCCTCCGGACTCCCCTTGTATCAAGTTGTGGATGCATTATCATGAGCTTTGCCTGTCTTATTGAGCTTTATGCCGGCTCCCCTGACATTGCGTTTCAGCTATATAGCCCGAGCTTGTCTCATGTCTAGCCATGCATAGCCTTTATTTATATCCTTCGCAGCTTGATTCCCTTTTACCCGGAGGGGATTTTCCCCCGAGTGTCGATATCCTACACATGTATCCTTGCATTGAGCATAGGTATGTCCCACTTCTTGGAACTAGTTTGTTTGCCCTAAATGACACTCGTCTCCTCCTAGTTTGTAACTATAAAGCTAGTTTATTCTTTTTTCAAGCTTTTCAAATAACTGAAAAAGACCAAAAAAATCAAAAAACCAAAAAGCCAGACAAGAAAAGATATTATCTTTAGCAGCTGTCGAGTCGTGTCGCCTTCGAACAGAGCACTGTATATCACATCCATTGGTTGGGTTATAGTTTGACTTAGGAGCTGTACTCGTTATCTAAGTTTTATCTCCACCAACTGGTTAAGCTTCCAGTCCCTATGGAGCCTCTATTGATGCCTCCTGCGTCATAGAGATGTCCCATTTTGTATATCGAGTCTATGCTGCCTTCATTCAGTCACCATACACCGTTATGCTCTTGTTCGAAGGAAGTTGAAACCTGAGTCGGCCATTCCTCAGTTATTTTGACTTTGCATGTCAGCCATTTCCAGTACAGTTACTGGTTCGTGCACCTTATGATCGAGTCCTTCCACATTATATAGCTTTGTTGAGTACCTCGTGTTGGATGATGGGGGATGCCCTAATGCCCTCCTTCCAACGGATTTCATCCCATCGACTTCAGATCATTTATTCTAGGATTGGAATCTAGAGTCATTTTGAGTGCCTTGAGACTTGCAGTCATCAGTGGCAGGTTCTCTCGCCATCGACAGTTTTGGGAATACATCAATGTCCCCTGATCGATGGATTATTTCAAGTGTTCGACCTCAACACATTTATTCACACTTGTTAGTTTTCACTCTAGTACCTTGATTCCCATTTTCATTAATGGTGGGTGATCTCGCGTCTATTAACGGTATACATCAATGACCGGTAATTAGACGATGGACTACTATGTTCGACCTCGACACCTCTATTTGCATAGTAGGACATGTACTCGTAGCGGTGTGTGTAGAATACCTTCCAGATTGGTGGCATCCACCATATGCTACCTCCTTGATCGTGCCAGTGTTCATGAGATTTCAGCTCTCGTGACTTGTTCCAGTATATGTCAGATATTTCCAGCCACTATGGAGATATTGATCTATTGTATATCTTCAGCCTATGTGGAGATCACGGTCCTTTGTATATCTTCATCATGGAGATTCTGATCTATGTATATTGTACGTGGTGATGACCACATATGTGTTATCATGTTTTATGCCTATTCATGGCCATTGTACTCTTATGTATCCAGGACTGCTCTATGTACTTGCAGTTATATGCAGAGTTGTATTATGGTATTATGCTAATTGGGTGGCTGGTCTTCCATTTGGGTACCTTTATCACTTCACTTCTGGGATGGACTTTAATGTATTTTGGCCATCATATAACCCCTCTGATCTCATACATTAGGGGGCATCTGTTATAGCGGATTTCACCACACTAGGTGAATCACACATTGTATGGCCTTCCCCTGTTCCGCTGCAGACTCATTAGCCCCTATGGACCACTTTTTGTCTTTGATGTATCATTGACCATCCCTAAAAACATTATAAAAGTGATATACGCGGCCTTTTCCCCGATAACCGCGTACATACGCAGATATTCCCCTTATAGTCGCGTACATCAGGATGTGTACATAATCCAAAATCCTTTAGAGTGTTCCTTGACTTGGATCCGATTCATATGACTCCTGGCCTTCCATATGCCTTGAGATCGCATGGATTCGACCTTTCAGTATACCTTTGGAAAGCTATATAAGGAATCCTTGAGACATTGAAAGCATAAGAGAGAATTGAGAGTACCGAAACTATAGTCCATTGTTGCCAGAACTTATGCTTGAGTCTGCATCCCTTTGTCCCTTGGAGTACTGTTGTGTTCTTCCCAAGCTTGCCTTTTGCTAGTAAGCTTGCTATCGGAGTGATGGAGGATTGAGGTGGTGGAGGCCCAAGTGGGGGATTCAGTTTCTCCGGTTCGCAGACGTGCCGTCAGAGGTTGTCACTTGTAATCTCTTATTCATATTAATAGAAATATCTTTCCCTGTCCAGTAATGTGTATTTGAATGAATATTGTTTCCATTGGAATATGTCAAATGCTCATACATTATTGATTTATATATGCTAGAATAGATCTAACACCATGAAATATAGTATGCTTGTATTGTTTACTTGTTGTTGAGGACGTGCTATAACAATTCAAGCTGAATATTGGAAAGCTCAACGAGGATCTACTTCAACGGTCCGGAATAAGGTACGAGGTTCGATCCTTTAGTGTTAGATGTTTTTATTTCTATTGCATATTGGGAAAGATTGATTTCTGGAGTCTAGCTGTCTGTTGTGGTACCCCAAGCCATAGGAATTTCTCTCCGTAACAGAATTGGCGACTCTGCTAGGGAGTTCCTAGTAATTGTCCTTTGGGGGTTGATTTCTTGGCATTCAATGTATTTGAAGTGCTCTCTCTCTCTTGTTTCTGTGTCGGGTATGGGGGCATGTATGCCTGGTAGAGCCTGATTGGTGTGAATTTAGTCTCAACCTATCTGTTTGCCTTGAATTTGTGCATCTTTTTCTTCCTGTACGCGGGTTTGTCATTTACAGTCGCGTATACACGTGGTTTACCCTGGGATTTCCACGTATACACGCAGGTTCACTGCGCACAGTCGCGTATACTCTGGTTTTTACCTTTTTGTGGAAGATAGTGGATTGCTGGGTGAATGCTGTTAGTTGCTGAGTCTCCTTTGGCCCTGCCTGAGTCTGTTAATACCTTTGTGTTTGACCAGAAACGTTTTTTTTTAGCCTAAATTTTTTGTTTTAGGAAAGTTCTTGTCATGGCATCTTTGATTTTTTGTTTGAGATTAGTGCATTAGAGTCCTTTTGCCTTAGTGCTTTACTGGAATGCTGTTTATGTGTGCTTGCAGAGTCTGGGGTGGGTAGAATCATTCTTTTGCTTTTTATATCTCTTTATTTTCAAAAAATCCAAAAACATTTGCTTCTCATCATGAATTGCATTTTGCACTTTGCATTGTACTTGCATTAGATCTAGATTTGCTTTGGAGTAATAGTTAGGAATTCATATAGGGAAATTTGCATTCAACATTTGAAGAAGAAATTGTGCATTCACGTAGTACGCATACCCTGTTTTCATGGACACAATGCATTTGCATTGATTGTTAGGTGTGCATTTTGCTTATTGTTGCGTCATAACACCATTAGTTGCATGACCATATCCTATTTTTGAGTAATAAAGCCAAACTAAAATCAACGCTAATTAAAATGAATTACACTCTTTTCTTTTCTAGGGTGCACCAACAAGCTTAGGTTTTAGGATCTTGGAATAGTTCATTGAAAGTTAATTCTCCAAGATCACTAAACAACAACAACTAGGTGTCTGTCCAGGGAGTGTGTGAAATCCTTGGTATAACCAGCGTTCTCAGGAAGCTCCTCTCAAAAGGGAGGTAAGAACCTGCGCACCAATCTTGAGGGTTCTGCTTATCAATTATATGCATTTAGGCACTTGCATCTCATTTTTAAAAATAAAATTACATAAACGTTGGACCAGTTCATAACCGGTAAATATTTAAACAACTTAATCTACGGTAGTCAGATCGTTAACTAGGGGGATTCCCCACACCAAATGGTGGATGATCTAATTGGTATTGTTTATCGAGGAGAATCCCTGCTGTCGGTACCTAGTATTTTTCTAGGCATCAACATATTTGGTGCTAGAAGGAGGAAAGCCAGTGCATGGCTGGAAAAGGAATTTCATTTGTAAGGAAAGATTCAATGGGAATGACATCTGAAATGAATTTCCCTAAAGATTTTATTCTTGAATCTGAAGAACAAGATAGGTTAATTTATGAAGAAGAAGATTCAGAGCATTTGTACGTTGTCCCATTTGAGGAAATAGATCATTTTTTAGGCATACAAGATCTTACGTTAGGAAAATTGGAGGGTTAAAAGTAATTCATGCATTACACAAGAGGAAAGCTCCCAAGAAAGAAGTCTCATATACTAAAGATTCATTACTTGTGGAAAATTTGGAAGAATTGGTGGATTTATCTATCCAAGAAATCACTCAACCTCTTGATCAGTTGGGACCAGAATCTCCTATAGCTGACGTTTTCCTACATTCTCCAATACCACATTCTCCACCTCTAGTTATGGTAGTTGTTAACCAACCCGCATAGAGGGCCAGGACACCACTCAACTTGGCCACACCTTTACATGATTTACCCAAGGACCCAGAACGAGTGCTACCAAAGTTTGATCTTGGAAAGGGTATCTCTGTTGAAGATCATCTGAAAATATTTTATCTCACACTAAGTCTTCTCAATGTTGAGCATGAAGACGTTGTCTACAGACTCTTCCCATATAATTTCAATCCCATAGCGTCTTCATGGTATTTCACTCTACAAGCTAGCTCAATAGAAAACGGGGATACATTTGAGAGAATATTTAGAAGTAAATTCGGCAACTAAAAAACCGTATCCACCCTTATGAAAGAGTTACTATCTATGAGGATGGAAAGGAAAGAAAAAGTTCAATATTTCGATCAAAGGTTTACTACTCTTTTAAACAGTTTTAGTGTTGCAACAAAACCATCTGAAGTCTTTGGTAGAATATTATACTACAACACTATACCCACCTATAGAAATGTTTGTGAAAAGGGAATTTAATCCCACGTTGGTAGAGAATTATGAAGAATCCAAAAGGGTGGAAGATGATATTGATAGTACCATAAGATGTACTTCAGAACCAGAAATGGAAACAACAACCAGTAAAAAACCTTTGTTGTTAACTAGGCCTAAAGAAGAACATTCGAATGAGCTAAAAAAT
Organism: Pseudotsuga menziesii; assembly: GCA_001517045.1. NCBI lineage: Eukaryota > Viridiplantae > Streptophyta > Pinopsida > Pinales > Pinaceae > Pseudotsuga > Pseudotsuga menziesii. The sequence goes on along the minus strand of LPNX010511422.1, from coordinate 265,750 downwards.
GGGGTGAAAATGGTGCATAAATTATCAAACAAGATAGTATATTTGGAAAAGGAGAAGGGAGCTAGTTCATCGAGAAAACCATTCAAACCTTACTACAAAGAAGGAGGAAAAAGTGGACATCCTCAACCACCTCTAATTAATTATGCTATGTTAAATTTTAATGAATTGGGCATGGATCATTTTGTTGATGCCTAGAAAAATAATAGGTACCGATAGTAGGGATTCTCCCCAATAACCATTCCCAATTAGATCATTTGCTATTTGGAATGGGGAATCCATCCGGTTAGCGGCCCGGCTACCATAGAATTAAAGAAAGTTTTAAGCATGTTTTACTGGTTGCGACCCGATCCACTGTTTATATGATTTTAAATTTTAAGATGAAATGCAAGTGTCTAAACTAAATGAAAGTGACTGATGAGTAAGAGCCTCACTAGAGCTGTGCAGGTTCTTGCCTCTCATCTTACCACTCTTGGCTCAGAGTCACTCTACAAAAGCAAAGAAACAGCTAATCTATTCTATCTAACATATCCATAGGGAGTAAAGTTTATATCAGAATGAGTAACATATTGTATTGTTTCCATGTATAATCCTACAGGTATCTGTTAAATTATTCATACATAAACACAATAGAAAGATAACACAAAGATAGCTTTTTTAAGTTAAAACATCCATTACTCATTTATTGCACAAGATTCATAACAGAAAATAAAACCATTCATAAAATGCAGAAATAATTCAAGAAGGTTGGAACGATCTCACAGTTATGTAGCAAGCTTAAACATAAATAGTTCACTTTCAGCAAGCCACATAATCCATCTTAAAACTCGTATAGTCCTTTATCCAGCCAAAATTTAGTTCTCTTTATTTATAAAATAAGTAGTTCCCATACAAATAGCTTCAGCATATGTGTGCTAGAAAAGTCCCTTCTAATCTCTATTCTACCCCTATTTATACAAATTACATATGAATTTTCAGCTACCCTGGCCTCTTAGGATTCCTTCACTCTTTGATTACAAAATTTTGTCTTCTAGTGTGCCCACTAGGAAAATTGGAATCAATATAACATATTACATAAAGTTGCCACATGGAGATAAAACAAATTCTTATGTGGGCCCAGCTGGTTTCTTATGCATGAGCTTCTTCCCTAATGACTTGATAGTCTGTTGGCTCTAGCAACTGTGCATTCAATTCATGTTTAGCTAGTTGGGATTCTATATCTTTTACCTTTGGTGAAGCTTGCCTTAACAACTCTTCAAAGCGATATTTATGGACCGAAGCTTGCACAAACCAGATAGTACCCTGCATGGCCACGTAATATATCAAAGGTATCCACCTTATCTTATAAAATTTTCCATTGTCCCGACCGAATATCCGATTCTGCATCAAAGCTAAGATTCGGTATGGGGTGCGTAGGCTGCCAGATTCGTATTCTTTGAGGGTTTCTGGCGAAACTGCTTCCCGAATACCATCATTTTCTTCACACAGTGAAACACATTTAATTCTAGATCCTTTATCCATTTATCTATCATGTAGACCCAAGGTGTAGGTAGCTTACATGCTTTAGTTATATATGCAGGGTTGTAAGCAGCAAAACCCTGTTTTTTTGTGTTTGCTAGGATCATAGTATTCGTATATTCTTGTGGTAGAATCCAACTGATTACCTCGACACATGGGAATATTTCAGAGCGTGTAGATACTTTCATGATAGCTGACTTCATTATATTTGCATACAATGGTATATCTTTGAGGCTGGCCTTTGGAACAGCTTGGTCCTTGCTCATCTAATAAATTTGACCCCATCTGAATTCTGGCTCAACCCTCGTGATAGCCTTCATGTCTTCATAGATGATTTCCATTTTGGACACAATATCTACATTTGGATCATCTCCTGTGGCCTAGGCCTTGTTCTTTCCTTTCTTAGGCATGTTGTTGTACGAAGAAAGGAAGTGGCAGAAACACACCAAAACAGGTTTTAAAGTTATTTAATCTTCAACATGCATGCATCATTAAATAAAATACTTATATGAACAAAGAAAACGTAAGATAATGAGTGAAACTCTAGATGATCATCATGAGATCTTAATCAATAAAATGCATTTACCAAATCATCTTCAAGCATCTATGCATTATGAAGAGAAATTTATTAAACTATTCCAAAAACTAGAAGGAGAATATTAAGTCACGGCTAGAACATTCTAGAAGCAAAAAGAAAATTTACGTCACACGAGTTTTAAAACTCGGGTTTTGGAAACACAACAGCCACCCAAGGCTTTCTGTTGAAATCGTTATGTTCACCATATGGTTTCTACTGGCTTGACACTCCCATGTTACTCTAAAAGAACAGACCAGGAAATATCCCCTCAGTAACCAATGGAAAACCTTACAGCGGCTCATTTGCTTTGAAAACAAGGGACAATCTAAACCTTAACGTCAATCAACCGGGGAAACCTCTTCAACCCTAGTTCGGCCAATGGTGGTATCCTACCCATAGAAACATCAACTAGGGGAGGTGCAATTGATGAAACATTCGATTGGTGAAAACCCCACCAATGCTTGAGTCTGACATGGCCTGAGAGGTGAGGCCGAGTGGAGCAGAGCAGGTGGGAAATCCCTCTAAAACTAGGTAATCTTCCCGAGGTCAGAGAACCCTACAATATAAATGGAAAGACTCTATATGGGTGTGTATGCGACTATAAATACCATGGACTAGGAAACCCTAATCCCATTAAACCTAAACCTGTTCACCCAATTAAAACTAGCAACAATGCGAAAAGGACGGATTTGGAATCCTACCTAGAAGAAAAGCTCAATGGTTGGTGAGAAAGAAACTTGTGTGTTCAGTGAATTCCGGGTGGCGATCGACAACTCGAAGTGCTCCAAATGGTAGGTGAAAATAATCATAAACAAACCCTTGAGGCTTAAATAGAAAACAACCACAAACATGCATTAAATGTGATATATGGGTGGTTAAATGACCATGGGAAGAAAACACTGTTGGCGCCAAAGTTAAAAAACTTATCGGCAAACCATCCACATCAGCGAAAAAAACTGAGGAGGTATCGATAGCGTCGAGTAGGCTCACTGAGCGGATCCAATGTTATCTGATAGAATTCAACCCTCCTTTCGATGATAAGCCTATCGGCAGGATTCTTTAATCCTTATCGGCGGTGAAAAGCGAGATCACTCACGACGACATCGGGTCCGATACTAGATTTCTTCTGATACCATTGTGGGAACTCAATCAAAACTACCACAAATGTTATCGACCAAACCTCAAAAAAGAACATCGGTCGCAAAAAATAAAAAAACATCGGCTTAAAAAAACGAGTTCCACAGATGCTGTTGGTGGATATCTCTGAAAAGGCTTGTCGGCAAACTTACAAAAATTTCTTGACAATGGACCAACGGATAAGAAATAAAAACCCTCCCGAAAGAATCGGTTAAAATCTCCGAGTTGGCTCGATACCGCCGAAAAAACTTGACGAGATGTCTCGAAAGCATCCACAAATTCTTTCAAAAAAACTATTGAAAAGAAAAATAAAACTTCGCCGACAATATTGGCTCTAAGACCCGAGTTTTTTCGATGTATTGGCAAACTCAAAAATTCCTTTCAAAACTTGATAAACGTAAGCAATAAATTGGGTGAAAATCCTGATATTCTCCAATGTGTCGGCCTGATTTAATGAGTGCAGCCCACTTGTCGAGTCAAAAACTCAAGTTTCAATATTTCAACAAAAAGCTTCTCTAACTTGTGAAAAATAAAACTAAGTTATGAAAAACTCTTCAAAGAGCAAAGTGTAACTGGGGAAGCATAAAAGTTAAAATTCAAGGGGGGGGGGGGGGCAGGGGGGAATCACAAAAAATTTAGGGTGGTGGTTGTAGAAGCAATAAAATTGCGTTATGGAATTTCATTAGAGTAACTCATCCCCGTCCCTTCCCAAGATTATTTAAAAATCCATACTTCTCTAGGAATGTAAGATTTAGAACATCTCATTAATTGTAGCCCTATGGGGTATGGTAACCAGGATTTAAAAGTAGTGATAACTCTTTTGGGGATAGAATGTGAGATTTATTTACCTCTGTATTTGGTTACCTCTGACTGTGACACCACAGGATGGTAACAGAGTTGAACAGGTGCATTTGTTTGTTCCTCATTCCCATGCATTTTGCATTCTTTTGATGCTTAAGACTTTTGTTTTTTGAGTCTTCCCAAATTGCTTCTTTTGTATTTGAGATTTGAGTTAGGTTCTTCCATCCATGGTGTCCTTTTGTGTGAGTGATAATTTGTTTCATCTCACGGATGGAGAATAACTTTTTTGAGCAATCCAATCATTTATTGATTTATGTCTTCAGCATATCCTTTTGATATATTTTTCTTTCTTGGAAATTTGACTCTTTATATTAGGCCTTTTGGCTTTCATTCATGGCGTGGGATTATTTTGAATACCATACACCTATTCATTCTGCTTCCTTTCTATGGATATTTTGTAGTAAGCTTCCTAGGATAGATATTAATGTGAGAGTGGATGAAGCCCCAAAATAGTATTCTATACATCTCCTACCTCAGTTATTTTACAGGGTTTAAAATAGGACTTCAGTGTGTTCTTAAAATAACTTCCCTTCAGCAGTCTATCAAATTAAAGAATCTTTTTTTGATAGAAAATTTGACATAGATGAATTCCAATGATCAGTTCTTGAATTAAAATATTTCCAATTTTTCCAAATTACAATGTCCTCCAAGCACCAAAAGATGGAGTTGGATGATTCTGAGATAAAAACTAAACTAAAGCAAAATACTGAAATAAATCAAATGCAAATAAAACTAAATCAGTAAACATAACTAAAAGAAATAAAAAATAAACAAAAAAAGTTTATTTAAGTACAAAGGACCTCTAAGGTATTAGGTAAAATAAGGTTTGAGAACCAAACCATTAACAGGAAGATTCTCCTTCCAACCTTGCAAATTCTATAACTTATAAGTTGAAGGTTCTAAGTTTTTTCAGCAATATGAAATGGGCCAACCCATAGGTGTTAAAACTTCGTATGATTTCCCTTTTCATCATGTGGGTGATCCCACTTAAGAACCAAGTCTCTGACTTCAAAGATCCCCTTCCTGGACATATGTTTATCAAATCACTTTTTAACAATCTCTGCTGGTGTTTAAACCTCTCCTTAGACTTGACCCTAGACTCCTCCAGTTTCAACAAGGTATTAATTCAAGCTTGTAAAACTTCACTACCAGACCCTCATGACACTTGGGATAACTAAGAAGATAGGAGTAAAATGTTCAGGAGTAGAATAGCTTCCTTCCCATAGACTAGAGTATAAGGTGACACGCCTAAGGAATTCTTAGGGGTGACCCTATCTTCCCATAGTGCATTCAAAAGAGGTGCATGCCAACTTCTCTGATTTTCTATGACAGTCTTCTTTAAAATTCTGATAAGTTTTTTATCAGTTGATTCAGTTAAATCGTTACCTTGTGGATAATAATTAGTAGAATAGTGCAATTTCATTCCCCTTTCATTAGAAAATTTGGTAATCTTAATCGATGAAAAATAAGACGCATTATCAAAAACCAGTGAAATTGGAACCCCAAACCTGGTCATAATATTTTCTTGTAAGAAGTCTATGACCGCGTCTTCGTTCACTTTACGTAAAAAAATTGTTTCCACCCATATTTTGAAGTAATCAGTGGTTGTGAGGATGTATTTGTGTTGCAATGAAGAATTTTTATTGATTTCTCCAATGATGTCAATTCCCCATTGTTCAAATGGTTCTGAAACAAGGACCGGTTGCAATGGTCCAGCTGCTTTTGCTAGTCTCCCACCACTTCTCTCGCATGTGTCACACTTCCTTACATAAGCATGAGTGTATTTAAACAAGGTTGGCCAGTAATAACCAGCTCTTAGAATCTTCTGGGCCGTAGTGTCTCCTGAAAAATGTCCTCCAACAGGACCATCATGCAATTCTTTAACAACTTTAGATGCATCTTCTTGTTCCAAGCATCTCAGAAATAATCCATCATAGTTCTTTCTAAAAATAACTCCATCAATTATCTAGTAATATACTGACTTTAAATGAAGTGCTCTTCTTTGTTTATAATTCCAGTGCTTTGGTAAATATCCTTGTTGGAGGTAATGTATCATATCTCTGTACCAAGACTCTAAAGTTGTAAAGATAGGACACATATCAATCATCTGCAACTCAGCTTCATTTTCCCAATCATCATCTTCATTGTTTTTAATTTTGGCCATTAACTTGCAGAGCCCTTGTCATTTGAGAATGGTGGCTGGTTTAAATTCCAAATCATATTCTTGCAAAGCTATCACCCAATTTCCTCTCCATTCTCCCAATTCCTTTTGTATGAAAATGGTTTGAACCGTCGGGTGAGGGATAATTACTTTGGTTCTATTTTTAAGAATGTAAGGCCTGAATTGTGTTACTGCTTTAAATACTACATATGCTTGTTTGTTGATAGCAAGGTATTTCAGTTCAGCACCTTGCAAACCAGTTCTCATAAATGATATGGGATACTCATCTCCCCTTTCTTTCTTCTGTGTAAGCACTGCTGCGAGTGATTTATCAGAAGCAAAAGTGTACAGGATAAAGTCTTTTTCTAAATCGGGACTTTTAAGAGAAGGTGCGTGAGCTATTGCTGCTTTGACATTGTTAAATGCACCCTTCTCTATGTCATTCCATTTAAATTGTACACTTTGCTTTACCATTTGTTACGAAGGCTTTACTATTTGTGCAAAATTGGGAACAAACCTTCAAACAAAATTTATAGTCCCCATGAAGGACTGCATACCTTTTTTATTGTGGGGTAAGGGAATCTGTGCTATAGCCTCTATCCTCTCTGGTTCTATGGAGATTCCCTTTTCAAAAATAATGTGTCCCAACAGATTTCCTTCTAATACTGCAAAAATTCATTTCTTAGGATTTAACGAGATACCATATTTTCGACAGCAATCAAAAATTTGTTTCAAATAAAACATATTCTCTTCTCTCTTGTTAGAGAAAATGGTTATGTCATCTAGATAAACTACCACTCTGTGGAATACTAAACCCTAGAAATCTATGTCCATTGCCCTCTGGAAAGTGGCTCCAGCATTGATGAGACCCATGGCATTTTTCTGTGGTTTTCTAACCCTTTCTCTTTTTTAGGGTTTTTACCCTTTCTGGGAGAGAGTGAGGGTAAACAATAGTAAATAATGATATTTTGGACCAGTTATGGTGGAAATACAATTGTGAAGGTCAAAATTAAGGGAAATATGGTAGGAATATGATGTATGTATATGGTTTAGACCATGTAGAGCTAGGTGAACACTTTTTAGTGTTAACAACTATTTATCCCTAAATGAATATTAAAGGAAAATTTACAGTTTTCGGGGAAACTCGTAATTCTCCGTCGATATAGTGAAGTGGCTAAATAGACTGAACATTGAAGAAGACAATCATAGGAAATTGGGGAGACTCAATATTTTCGATCGAAACAATCAAGAGAACTCACAGAGCATCATCGTTAGTATCGGAGGGTTTCCCACCTTTTCGTGGTGATCGATAGAGTTCCGTGCCAAACAATGTTTTTCCACCCGCCGTTTTTAATAACCCATCGACCGCATTAATGGCGTTTTCGTTATTTTTCTATATATGGGTGATTTTATTTCCCCACGCATAACGCCTTCACCTAACTCTTTTATTTAAGCTATGAATAAAAAACCCTTCGCCTTGACAAGTTTGAAAATGCATAATGAAATAGATGATAAGGTGCTTAGTTCTAGTATTTTTGGCAAATTATTGTTGCTTTAAGAGGGCCTTGTTTAAATGTTATTTCCAGTTCATATTCATTTCTGATTATGCTTTCATTCATGTATCACAGGTTTTGTTGATTCACCGAGTTTGATTAACTCACTAAGAAGAGTACGAGACAGACTCTAGAAGGCCTAAAATAAGAAGAAGCACTTCTGGAGTTTTGTAGGAAGAACGCTTGAACGTTGAGCAACGACATTGCTAAAACCATTGAAAATGTGAGGCCTTTTATAAAAGATACAACAAGTCCTTGAAAATTCCAAATTCCTTTGTTCGAAAGATCACTAATCTTCCCAAGAAAGATCAACATATGGCAGATATGTAAGACAAATTACAAGAGAACCCATAATACATATGGAAGAAAGAATATTTCAGCGAAGAAGATATTAACCATTTCGTTTGGAAGGATTTTGTTGACATTTACCTCTCATAAGGCATGTGCAAGACTGTGACAAAAGAAGTGACACGCGTGCACACAAAGATGACGGTGCATGAAGTGACTGTACAAGTACTTGATCCAATAAAGTACAAAACTATTGCTGAGGAAGCCAGCGCATGCGATACGTATGTTTCCAGCGAGGCAAGGCCCACATAAATTTAGTTTCTTATGGAACTGCTTGTATTTTCCCATGTAAAGCACTAAAAGACAAATTGTGGGAATTTCTAGGGTTAGGGTAGGTCAAAGGTCACTAAATGACAAATTCAGATTGTAATAAATAGGGGTAGAAAGTACAATAGAAGGACTTTTCACTAGCACAAGGAAGGTTGGACTATTTATAAGAGAACTAATTTTCTGCTAATAAAGAAGGACTTTTTTTCACTGGGAAAGGCTGCACAGAAATTTTCTTGGAATGTTTAGAAGTCGCAATGTGGAATTACTTCCTATGGTTTCCATGCAACTGTGAGATCGTTCTAACTATTCTAAATTACTTCTTTATTGATGAATGATTTTTCTTTCCATATAAATGTCTATGTATGAAATGAGCAATGAATGTCTTATTCTGTCAGAGCTACCTTTGATATTATTTATGCTATAAATATGCATATGAAATTGAAACAACTATATCTGAGATTAATATGAATAGTTACAGTACATTGCTCTAAATTTAAGTTTTCTCCCTAGATAGGATAAATTAGAATAGGATAGATTAGCTTAGTCTTAGATTTAGAAGAATAATTGAGAAGGAAAGAATGATAAGACAAGAGGTAAGAGCCTGTGCATCACTTGTGAGGGTTCTGCTTATCAGTTATATGCATTTAGGCACTTGCATCTCATCTTTAAAAATAAAATTACATAAATGGTTGACCGGGTCATACCCAGTAAATATTTAAACAACTTAATCTACGGTATTCAGACCATTAACCGAGCGAATTCCCCACACCAAATGGTGGATGATCTAATTGGCATTGTTTATCAGGGAGAATCCCTACTATCGGTACCTTGGATTTTTCCAGGCATCAACACATCCTCGGCCTTTCCTAACTATATATTTTGAAATAAGAGATGTTTCAAATGATTGCTCTAATTTTTTGAATACGGCGATGCCCAAAGTACCATATAAAAGTCAATTTATTTATTTATCTTGGTCATTTGTTGAAAAACTAACACCATGCAAATAATTGTTAAAGATTCAAACAAAAATCAAAGTGGTTAGCCAATGTTAAGAAATCATTGATTACTTCAATATCTCCACCACTTGACCTCCCATTATAATCTCATATAAAACAACTTGCAGATGGCCACATATATACACGTTTTATCCTTATACAAACAATTTTTAACTATTAAATTTACAAAATCAAAATCTCAATTCTTCACATTTACCATTGATTTCAATAGAAAGCTTCCTTTGCATAATATAAATTACAATATCCATATCTAGCTTGTATTTGGATTGTTAGTTTTGGCGCAAGATCCATATGTGACAAGGTTTAGATATGCTTTCTACTTTATGCAAACAGAGTGGGCCTATCCCTTACAATTCTAATATCACTTCTAGTATACTAGGAATTTCTAGTAAAGTTGAAAGACAATATACAAACATTTAGGTTCGGTTCTCTCTAAAAACTGCATTGTTTGCGAGCATCTTGAATTGGAAGTGTAAAACCATTACTATATTCAAGTCCTTGTAGTTATGGTTCATCCTTTTCTCTTACCATGACCATCTACAATACCTAAATATTATTTAGCAAGCTACAACAAGTATTTGATGTTTAAACAAATTCCCCATCAAACTTTAATAAATACAGAGACACATCTTCCCAATACACTATGGTATGTCTCCTTCAAGAAAGGGAACAAATTCCATGTGGACTCCAAAGGCCTCTCCAAGAAGTGTGCTCCAAAGGAATGCCCACAAGACCACCCAAAATCTGTCTCCAAATTGGGGTCTTTAACCAATCAAATGCTCTAAGGAACCTCATGATGTCCACACTAGCCTCCAAAGGCTTCCTTAAAGATTACTTGATCACCAAGAAAAGTCAAAAGGGGGGTTTGAAACCACCAAGGTTTCCCACAAGCCATCTACCAACCAAGCAATTCCCACCTATTAGCCTCAAAGTATTCTTCAAAGATTACTTGTTATTCAAGCAAGGTCCTCAAAGGGGGTTTAAAATCATCAAGGACACATGGAAACAAACCATGTCCAGAAGGAAAATTAATCCCATCAAGATATGTCCATGTGGGAATCTCAACCAAGCACAAGTGTCCACATAAAATACCATTTATTGAGAATATGCCAACAAATAACAAAGCATCCCCCATGGATTCATTCAATGATCTTCACAATTATCCAAAGAAGACACACACACACACATATATATATAAATCTCATAACGAAAATAAAAATAAAAGGATGCACTAGGGTCTCCTCAAGAGTCTTCAACAGTTGTGTCCTAAGGCAGAATTAGGCTTGCAACTCCTCTCAACAAAGGGATGGACATTGCTAGGAAGGAGACAACCCCGCATATCTATACATAAACCTGCGAGATAACCTTTTCCAAGATGTCTTCCACTTCCAAAAAAGGGAAATGAAACACATGATAAGAAAGGATTATGGTGTGGCTTGCTCCAAATGATGAGTTTCAACTATTTTGATTCCTAGATTGGAATATCATTGTTGTTTCATCCCTTCTAGGTTTTCAAACAGATATGCTCTTGTCGTGAACTCTTGGTACAATTTGGTACAAGGTTCAAATCACTATTGTAGGTGACTATTATTGATTTTAAGAAGGTGGGATAGACCATAAATTGTGCCCAAATTTGTTTGTAGTACTACTGTTGATTCTAATACATGCCCATAATTGATATTTGTGTTGTTTGCATGTTGTTGGGTGGTGTATTTTGTTTCCAGGGTTGTTGTAGGTTACCCTTTTAAGGCTCCTACAACTCTAATATTATGCCCAAAACATTGATTAGAGGGCACAATAAGGCCAAACGGGGCCCCAAAATTTATTATAGGGCAAATTCATGACCGATTCCTAGCCTTTTACTGCCCACAATGGAGAATTAATCCCTAGAAAAGATTAGATGCTTCTATACTTCTATAGGTTACTAAGACTGAGGATGGGGTTGACATTTCCATTGCCACATAGTACCCATACCTTCTCTTATGCATCTCCAATGCCATCATCAACCCCTTACCATCTGAATGCATAGGACACCCATACAAAATGGGGTGCAATAGGCTCAATAAGTGAAAGAAGCTCCACACTCTCTAAACTTGGCCAAAAATGCATATTTCTTCATGATACCAAAATATTCATATTTCCAAGCTTTAGATATGTACCTAAAAATGCAAGATAACCTCCTCCAAGTTGGTGGCCTCTTCCAAAAAAGGAAAATGAAACACATGTGAAGAAAGGACTATGGTGTAGCCTTCTCAAGATGATGAGATTCAATATTTTTTATGCCTAGATTGGAAGATCATTGTTGTTTCATCCATTATAGGCTATCAAACAAACATGATCTTGTCATGAAGTGCTGGTGCAATCTACTACATGGAACAAATCACTGTTGTAGGTGACTATTTTTGATGTTAAGAAGGTATGACAGACCATAAATTGTACCCATACTCATCCGTACTTCTATTGTTGATGATGATACATGATCAAAATTTATATTTGTGTTGTTTCCATGTTGTTGGGTGGTGTATATTTTTTCCAGGGTTGTTGTATATTACCCATTCAAGGCTGCTACAGCTTTGATATTATGCCCAAAACACTAAATGGAGGGCATAATAAGTCCAAACATGCCCATAAATTATCCTAGGGTGAATTCATGGCTGATTCCCAGCCTTTTGACTATGGCAAAATCGATAATTAATGCCCATAAATTTTTAGATGTTTCTATACTGCTACATGTTGTTGAGACTAAGGTTGGGGTTAATTTTTCCACTACCACAAAGTTCCTAAACCTGCTCTTATGTGGCTCCAATTCCATGATCAACCCCTTACCATCTGAATGCATGCAGCTCCTTATCCATGCAGCAATTAAGAGTTATCCATGCATTAACTACCATTTATCCATGCATCAACTACAAGTTACTTTTATATTATTTTTCTTTTATTACACTAATCGGTGTTTTTACTTGAGATTTTTGGGTGTACAAACACCTATGCTTTTTCTAGATTGCACAGTTATAAAATAAGCGTATTGTTTTGATTGATTTTATGACACTCGTTACAAATTCAAAATAAACTATAATTATAAAATTATAAAAAAATTGATGCATGGATAACGGGTAGCTGATGCATGGATAATTCCTAGTTGATGCATGGATAACTTGCAGTTTGTGAGAGATAACTCATTTAACTAGAATAAGGTGAGAGCAATTAAGTGATTGCGCCGAAGAGGCACAGTCTACAACCTAATAACTCCTTTTGTGCTCATACTAGAATCACCAAGAACTTTTAAATTTCTTACTTTGAATTCAATGGCCTCTTTCAAGCCTTGGACTAGAGCTTCATATTCTGTTGTGTTATTAGTGCATTCAAACTCTAGTCTACAAGAGAGAAATTGTTTGTTATTTTTTGGATCAATCTGGAAACAACCGGCTCCTGATCCCTCTTGAGTTTGAGAACCGTCAAAATATAACAACCAAAATATATCTTCTAATTCTACATTATTAGTGTTATTTTCTAAGTTAGAAACTAAATTAACTATATTACAATCAATATTATCAGTCTATGAAAACTGAAGGTGTTCGAACTGTGTGTCTGACTCACTACTGGCTTCTTCCTCTTTATAGTTTTTAGGTTCAATTTCTATGAAATAGTTACCCAAGAATGACTGTGAGAAATTCACATGTTCATTTTTCCCTTCCAATTGTGTCACATTGTGTTTAATATGTGTCTCCCTCATCACCTCAATCTAATTCTGATTGTTCTTATAGGGCAGCCACAAGTGTGACCATTCAGTTGCAAAGTACCCATTTAGTTTTTCAAACCAATCCCTACTCAAGATAAAACCATATGCCTCTGGTATATCTACCACCATGATGTCTATAAAGAAACATACCCTTTCATTTGTAGATAATCGAATTAGCACATCCTTCAGTTCTCCTCCTACCTTAACTGTTGATCTATACAACTGAATGATATTACATGAAAAAGGTGTGGGTTGACCATTTATCTTTCTACAAACTGAAAGAGGCATGACATTAGAGGAAGCTCCAGAATCTACCAAACAATTATGCACATTATGATTGAAAATCTCAAAAGATAGTAAAAATGCCAAGGTTTGATATTTAGACTTCCCTCCAATGCTAGCTTAATTGATCTCTTTATCTGATTGAATATAATCTTGGGATTTACTGGTTTGTGGATCAAAAGCTTCCAAGAGATTCTTTCTTTGTTGAGGTAAGTTACACATTTCAAATAAAGAAATATTTTCCTTTGTTTTCTTGATATCTTCTATTATGTCATATCCCATATCATATTATGCTAGAGTTTTCTTGTTACTTTATGCTTTACTGTCCACAACCTTCACAGGATTATTGACTGTTGTAAATTTGTCTTTAGAGGTGACCAAATCAGACTTAGGTGGTGTTTGGGTATTACTGCTGATCTTTTTCATACTTTCTTGAATATTCCTAATCTTGAGAAGTAATAAACTTTCATCCATTATTGGTCCTTTGCTTCTGGTTGTGACATTAACCACTTAAAGTTGAATTTCCTCAGTAGGTTCCTCCTCATCTAACCCCAAAGTAGGTGCACTGTCCCATAAAACCATGCTTGTTTCATGTGATTCTTCTGGTTCATTTTTCTTTTCTTCTTCTACCTTGGGCTCTGTTATTTGAGTATCTAATATTTGTTTCATAACCAGAGTCATTGAATTAATCCATTGTAGACAAGGTTTTTCAGAATGAGGTTCTTGATAAAAAGTGTAGAAATGATCCATGCCCACCTCAGTAAAATATAAAATAGAAGAACTATACACAGGTAGTTGAGATGGCCCACTTTCCTCTATTCTCTTGAATTAAGGTTAGAATTGTTTCTTGGATGATTTGAATTCTTTATCTTTTTCCAGATCAACAATCTTGTTGGATAACTTTTGTACCATTTTAACCACATTTTCTAATTCACTTGAATGTTCTTCTTTAGGTCTAGTTAACAACAAAGGTTTCTTACTACTAAAAGTCCTTACATCTAGTTCTGCAGTATGTTTGTTTATGCTTTCAAGTTCAACTTCTACTTTGTTTGCTTCTTCATAAGTTTCCACTAAAGAAGGTTTTACTGACCTCTTAACAAGCATTGCTATATTGGGACAAAGAGCAGAAGTGTAGTATTCCATCAAAGTTTCTTGAGCAGGATTTATTGTAGTACTGAAATTATTCAAGTGAGCAAAAAACCTTTGATTAAAATATTGCACTTTTTATTTCCTCTCCATCCTTAGAGCTAATAAATCTTTCATGAGAGTGGTAGTGGTTCTTTGACTACCAAACTTGTTCTTGAATACCCTTACAAAAGTATCCCAGTTTGCTATCGAATTTGCTTATAAACCGAAATACCAAGCATATGCTTTAGTTTCAAAAGTATGTGGAAAGAGTCTGTATACTACATATTCATGCTCAATGGCTAAGAGTTCTAAAGCCAAGTAAAAAATTTGCAGGTGATCATCCACTGAAATGCCTTTTTTGGGGTCAAACTTAGGTAATGACTTTTTAGCATTCTGAGGCAAAGCATGCAATGGAGCAACTAGTTTGAGTGGTGTTCTGGCTCTCCAAGTTGGTGGTGGATTAGGATTCAAAATTTTATTAGCATTTGGGGGCTGCATTCCCATCCATGATTCTACGATGAGATTGTGGTGGAGACTGAACAGGTGACTAAAAAGGTGACTGGAAAATCGGGGAATCTGATCCCAATCGATCAAGTGGTTGAACAAACTCTTGTAAGGACAAATTCACTAACTCTTCCAACTTTCCCACCAAAATCGAATCTTTCATGTAAGTAGTTTTATGAACAGAAATTCCTATGGCTTGGGGTACCACAACAAACAGCTTGACTCCAGAAATCAATCCTTTCCAATATGCAAGAGAAATCAAATATCTAACACTAAAGGATCAGACCTCGTACCTTATTCCATATGGTTGAAGTAGATCCCCATTGAT
>LPNX010511422.1:77949-250137 GCA_001517045.1 Pseudotsuga menziesii | reverse complement strand
ATCCATGGATAAAATATTCATTCAAACATACATTATTGGACAGGAAAAGATATTTCTATTAATATAAAATTAGAGATTACAATGAATACAACCTCTGTCGACACGTCTACGAATCGGAGAAACTGAATCCCCCACTTGGGCCTTCACCACCTCAATCCTCCATCTCTCGATAGCAAGCTCACAAACAAAAGGCAAGCTTGGGAAGAACACCAAAGTGCTCCAAGGGACAAAGGGATGCAGACTCAAGCACGAGTTCCGACAACAATGGACTATAATTTCTTTGCTCTCAATTCTCTCATGCCTTCAATGTATCCAAAGGGTTCCTTATATAGATTTTTAATGGGGTAATGAAAGGTCGAATCCAAACGATCTCAAGGAATATGGAAGGCCAAGAGACAAGTGAGTCAGATCCATGTCACAGAAAACTCCAAAAGGATTTGGATTTTGTACACATCTCGATGTACGCGGTTTTAGAGGTCAAACCCACATATATACGTGATAAGGGGTTTAAAAGTCATGTATAGCAATTTTCACATGTTTTTAGGGATGGTCTAGGAAACATCAAAGGACAAAAAATGGTCCAAGGGGTCTAAGGAGTCTACATAGGGACAAGGGAAGGCCATACAAGTGTGATTCTCCTAGTGTGGTAAAATCAGCTATAACAGATGCCCCCTAATGTGTGAGGTCAGAGGGGTCATACGATGGTCGAAATACATTATAAGTCCATCCCAGAAGTGGAGTGATGAAGAATCCCAAATGGAAGACCAGCCACCCAATCAGCATAGTACAATGATACAACTCTGCACATAAATGCAAATACATATAGCAGTCCTGGATACAGAAGAGTACAATGGTCATGAATAGGCATGACACAAAATATGACATAAGTGGTCATCGCCACGTACAATATACATAGATCAGAATATTCATGATGAATATATACAAAGGATCATGATCTCCATAATGGATGAAGATATACAAAGCATCAAGATCTCCATAATAGCTGGAAATGTCTAACATATACTGGAATCAAGTCACTAGAGCTGAAATCTCATGAACACTGGCACGATCAAGGAGGTAGCATATAAGATATGCCACAAATCTAGAAGGTCTTCTACACAAATAGTTATGAGTACAAGTCCTACTATGTGAATAGAGGTTTCGAGGTTGAACATAGTAGTCAATCGTCTGATTACCGGTCATTGATGTATACCGTTAATAGACGCGAGATCACCCACCGATAATGATAACGGGAATCAAGGTACTAGAGTGCAAACTAACAAGTGTGAATATATGTGCTGAGGTCAAACACTTGAGAGGATCCATTGATTAGGGGACATTAATTTATTCCCAAAAACTGTCGATGGCGAGAGAACCTGCCACTGATGACTACAAGTCTCAAGGCACTAAAAAATGACTCTAGGTTCCAATCCCAGAATAAATGATCTGAAGTCGATGGGATGAAATCCGCTGGAAGGAGGGCATTAAGGCATCCCCCATCATCTAACACGAGGTACTTAGCAAAGATGTATAATGTGGAAGGACTCGATCATAAGGTGCACGAACCAGTAACTGTACCGGGAATGGCTGACATGTAAAGTCAAGATAACTGAGGAATGGCCAACTCAGTTTTCAAATTCCTTTGAATGAGAGCATAACGGTGAATGGTGACTGAATAAAGGTAGCATAGACTCGATATACAAAACTGGGACATATCTGCGACACAGGAGGCATCAACAGAGGCTCCATGGGGACTGGAAGCTTAACCAGTTGGTGGAGATAAAATCAGATAAACGAGTACAGCTCCTAAAGTCAAACTATAAACCCAACCAACAGATGTGATATACAGTGCTCTGTTCAAAGGCAACACAACTCGATAGCTACCAAAGATAACATCTTTCCTTGTCCGGCTTTTTGGTTTTTTAAATTTTTTTTGCACTTTTTCAAATATTTAAAAATCTTGAAAAAGAATAAAACTACTTTATAGTTAAAGACTAGGAGGAGATGAGTGTCATATGGGCAAACAAACTAGTTCCAAGCAGTGGAACATACCTATGCTCAATGCAAGGATACATGTGTAGGATAGCAACACTTGGGGGAAAGTGTTGAATTTTCATATGCTTAGCTAAGACATCAGTATTTCATTTCATTTTCATAACAAAAGCATATAAACAGGATCACTGAAAGATAGACAAGCACAACCATACAAAAGGAACACAAAATATTTATCCTGGGAAAACCCTAAAGGGAAAAACCCAGCAAAAGCTTCCTCAATATAGATGTCCCAAAAAGATAAAAGATAAAACCAGCAAGGAGATCAAATCCTGATCCTCCTCCTTCTCCAGCTACTTCTCTTCTCCACTAATGCGTTACACAAGTGAGTGTGTGTGTCTCAAATGAGGAGCACTACACCTCTATTTATATTCATCCGTTCACTTAAGTTAACTCATCTGTCATGTAGGCTCACGTTAATCATGTAGGCTCAAGTTACACATGTAGGATCAAGTAACCACACTGGGGTGCTAATGACCCACCTTTACAATTAGAGGGAACTGCCTCATGACTCTTATTAGTTCTTTCGATTAGGAGCATCGGGGTACAAAGTAATACAAGTAGTTCTCCTGGTAGGACCAATGAGGACCACAAAGAAATACATATAGAATATTCTTTGAAGTTACAATATTTCAACACTCCCCCTTAACGAGAAGGGTATTCTATAACAACATCAAAAACAACAATAATAAGAGAGAGATAGAGGACATCATCAACATCATCAGGGTGATACATCTATAAATAATTGGAAGCTTTCCAACATCATGTGGCCTTCATATTCAATATTTAGTCTTCAGCATCATCAGTACTTTGACCGCTTCGATTAGCAGCATCTTGACTCTTCAATCAGCAACAACATCTTCAGCACTTTGACCTTTCAATCAGCAACATCTTCAGCACTTTGACCTTTCGATCAACAACATCATATTCAACACTTTGACCTTTCAATTAGCAACATCATCTTCAACACTTTGACCTTTAGATCAGCAACATATTCTTCAGCACTTTGGCCTTTCGATCAGCAACAACATCATCATCATACTCTGATCTTTCAATCAGACTCATCATTATCATCAGCCTCTGATCTTTCGATCAGAACCATCATCAATCGAACATCATCATACTCTAACATCAACTCATCATCGTATTCTGATATTTTGATCAATATGTCATCATCATCATACTTTGATAATACGGCATCATCATCATCAATATCTCATCATCATCACATTCTGATATTTCGATCAGAAAACATCAGCATCATCAGCAACATCATAATCATAAGCAACTGTTGATCTTCCGATCAGAAAACATCATCATCATCATATTCTAATATTTCGATCAGAGAACATCATCATCATCAGCAACTTCTGATCTTTCGATCAGAGAACATCATCATCAGCAGCAGCATCTGATCCTTCGATCAGAAACATCATCATCATCATAAAACATCAACATCATCAAAACATCAACATGATCCTTCCTTTCAGAATTATGGGACTTAGGTCTTTACGGAGTTACCAATGATCCTTCCTTTCGGAATTATGGGATTTAGGTCTTTATGGAGTTACTAACGATCCTTCCTTTCGTAATTACGGGATTTAGGTCTTTACGGAGTTACTAACGATCCTTCCTTTCGAAATTACAGGATTTAGGTCTTTACGGAGATACTAACGATCCTTCCTTTCAGAATTACTAGATCAACACATTTGTGGAACTCAAACAATCCTTCCTATTGGAATTACGGGATCAACACATCTGTGGAACTCAGACAATCCTTCCTATTGGAATTACGGGATCAATTCAATGATCCTTCCTTTCGGAATTATGGGATTTAGTTCTTTACGGAGTTACTAACGATCCTTCCTTTCGGAATTATGGGATCAACACAGATGTGGAACTCAGACAATCCTTCCTATTGGAATTACGGGATCAACACATCTGTGGAACTTAGACAATCCTTCCTATTGGAATTACAGGATCAATTCAATGATCCTTCCTTTCGGAATTACAGGATTTAGGTCTTTACGGAGTTACTAACGATCCTTCCTTTCGGAATTACGGGATCAACACAGATGTGGAACTCAGACAATCCTTCCTCTAGGAATTACGGGATCAACACACATTCTCGAGTACCGAATTCACCGGATCCATTCTGAACCGAAGTTCAAGGATGATACAATCCTACCACATTCATGAGGACTGTGATCTCTAGATACATTTTGAACCGAGGTTCAGGGATGATGCAATCCTACCACTTTCATGGGGGTCGAGACCTCCAGATACATTTTGAACCAAGGTTCAGGGATGATGCAATCCACCACTTTCACGGGGGCCGAGACCTCCGGATACATTTTGAACCGAGGTTCAGGGATGATGCAATCCACCACTTTCACGGGGGCCGAGACCTCCGGATACATTTTGAACCGAGGTTCAGGGATGATGCAATCCACCACTTTCATGGGGGCCGAGACCTCCGGATACATTTTGAACTGAAGTTTAGGGATGATGCAATCATACCACATTCACGGGGGCCAAGACCTCCGGATACATTTTGAACCGAATTTCAAGGATGATGCAATCCCACCACATTCATGGGGGCCAAGACCTCCGGATACATTTTGAACCGAAGTTCAGGGATGATGCAATCCCACCACATTCACGAAGACCGAAGTCACCAAATTTATTTTGGACAGATGTCCTAGGATGATACAATCCCTCTTCATGCTCTAGGACCAAGGTCACCGGATCACGTTTGGGGCAGATGCCCCCAGGAATGATACAATCCCACTTCATTCTCTAAGATCGAGGTCTCCGGATCACTTTAGGGCAAGTGTCCAGGGATGATACAATCCCACTGCAACATCACTACTCCCCCTTTCGGGGAAGGTCTTTCTGAACCATACCAAGCTTGTCTCGAAAGTGTTCGAACTTTACTTGAGACAGAGGCTTTGTCAACGCATCATCATCTAAACCATCTTCATCTACATCTTCAGTATGTGAATACTGAACTATCATCAGGTCACCATCATCTACATCTACAGTATGTAAATACTGAAACATCATCTATATCTTCAGTATGGGAATACTGAAATCATCATCATCTATATTCAGTATAAAAATACTAAATCACCATCATCTGTATCTACAGTATGTAAATACTGAAACATCATCATCTGCATCTTTATCTTGAATGTAGAAATACCGGATTTATATGTGTTACGACGGAACACAGGGTTCTCTATTATCACAACTCTCGTTATCACATAGAATCAATGTAGTATCCATCTTCAGTTCAAAGAGACCTGATATTAGCTTCCGAAGCCATATGGCTTCACAACTTAGCAGAGCAATCTGCTATGTATTCTGCTTCAGCCATGCTACAAGAAACACTAGACTGTTTCCTGCTAAACCATGAACTCATAGCAGACCCCAAACAAAAGCATCTACCTAATGTTCTTTTCCTGTCTGAGATACTTCCAACCCAATCTACATCTGTGTATCCATACAATCTATACTCATGGCTACCATCATAATATAAACCAAAGTCTATAGTCCCTTCAAGATATCTCATCACATGTTTTGCAATTACTAGGTAAACCCGTATTGGTTGAACAAGATATTGACTTAAGGTGTTCACAGCAAAACAAATGTCTGGTCTGGTATTTGTTAAGTACATCAATGACCCAATGTTCTGTCTGTAATGAGTCATATCCACTAACTCTGATGAGTCATCAGCTAACAGCTTCAGGTTGGAGTCCATGGGTGTGGCCATGACTTTGCATTCCAACATATTGAATCTCTTCAATATCTCTACCGCATACTTTCCCTGGTTGAGAAAGATTTCTTCTGAACTTTGCCATACTTCCAGACCCAGGAAATAATGCATTAACCCAAGGTCTTTCATCTCAAATTCTTCTGCTGGTTTCTTCTTGCTTTCCATGACCTGTTTCTCATTTCCTGTCAAGGATAAGTCATCCACATATAATAACAGGATGACAAGTTCATCTTCTACAACCTTGAGATAAAGGTTAGGATCAGCTTTACCCTTGGTAAATCCCATGCTCGACAAGAAACTATCTATTCTTCCATACCAAGCTCTAGGAGCTTGCTTCAGGCCATAGAGGGCCTTCTTCAAATTGCATACGTGATTCCATCTGGCTTCAACTTCAAATCCTCGTGACTATTCAATGTAAAACTCTTTCTCAATCATACCATTAAGGAAGGCTTGTCTTTACTTCACCATGGAAGAAACTAACATGATAGTTCTGAAGGAAGTGTACCTTGCTTCCTGGAGTAAGTGTCTCTTCAAAATTAATTCCCTCTTTCTGAAAGAAACTTCTGGCCACAAATCTTGCTTTATACTTCTCGATGCTTCCGTCAGCTGTATATCCATTTGGAAGATACAATACTCTTTCCTTCTGGTTTGGGAACTATATCTCATACATCATTCTAGTATTCTTTCATAATAACATATTTCATGAGTTCGTCTTGTCAGATCATCAACATATCCTAGTCTTCTGCATTCAACTTTGAAGGTTGGAACCCACTTTACTCTTGGTAAAGTATCGATCCATCAAGAAGTTGTCCATCATGTCGTACTGGGTCAAACTCAGATATCTTCTGTAGTCACTACCCCTGAAGTGGAGTATTATATTCCTTCTTCATTCTGTACAGGTGGATATATACTGGTCAATAGAGTATGTCATGTCATAGTCTATTCTTTCTGAGGCAAATCACGAACCTTTCTTTGTACACTTATTCTTGTAGATCCATATGGAGGATACTATGTACTTCCCTTTATGTCTCGAAATCATATCGTATACATCATTCCCCATGATCAACTGTTATTATTTGATCATAGTTTCTTTCATAGCATTCTTTTCTTCATCTTGAGTTATCTCTCATACCCATGGTAGTCTTCATCCTTTGAGGTGGATCTACCGCTCTCTGAAGCTCTTTCTGGTGTCTTTGACCCTGGGAGCTTCAGATTCATGTTTATTGAATTTTCATCACTTGTTCTTCAGAACAAGTCTCATCCTTCTTTTCTTGTAGGAGGTTGTACAGGACCTTTCCTACAATTCAAATGCACCAGTTGCATGGTTAGAACTATTTCATAAAACATATGCATAATGACAAATTCTTATGCATCATGCAACTGTTTAGCCAATACAACATTCATCCATATCTCACAGAAACTTTCTAGATGCCTTCCATCTCTACCATGACATCATTGAGATTGTGCAATAATCCAATATGTCAGCAAAGAGGCTTGATAAGTAGCACTGGAAAGTTGTATAGCGCCATGAGATACTTGCCCATCACATGCATATTAGTAGTATTAATGTAAACAATCTATCATGCATAACACATCAACTGAATACAATCAAATGTATAACAAAACAATATCATGAAATGGCAATTGAATACTTATCTTTTATTTGTTTCGTGGGTAGACTCCATCTTGATCATTCTGCTTTATCATATTCTTCATTCATGAAATCATCATTTCTTATCCGAATGATAAGATGAATAAGAGGTTCTTCAAGAATTGAGTTTTTCATATTTCTCATCGCTTGAGGGATCTTCTTTGAATGGTGAGAGCTTGATCTTCAATTGCTCCCATCTTCTTCTTCTCTTCTTATGAGATGAAAGTAATCACTTACTTCTGGCATACATTCTTCGCATGAATGAATCCCATGATCATGGGAGGCCATTCAAGGTGGCTATCACCACTTCTGCATTCTCTGCTTCTTCTTCTACCGCTTCAAGATGTTATGCATTCTGGATCTTCACATTCTTCAACTGTTTTCTCAAATCCATCTTCTGAATTATGTTCTTATCTTCAAATATCTTGATCAAGGAATCAAAAATCTTCGGTGTCTTTAGGGAAGACACTTGTGGTACAAGTAGATCCGTGATTGAATCAACAATGATCTTCTTGGCCTTGATCAAGTTCTTCTTGTGTAAGGATTTGAGGCTCATCTCCCTCTAGAACTGGAACCTCTCTATTCATGTAGGTGTCCAATTCATTTTTTTCAGAGAGATCAAATACTTCCATGCTTGGAGGTTTTTCAAGCTTATCGTCAAGCTGATGTGATAGATCACTTTGAAATGAGAACCTCAAACGCAAATAGCAAAAGATTAGATCTCACCGATTTGAGGTGTCTGTCCTGCTTCTGGAGCTGGATGATCTAAGGTTTGTCAGAGAAACCCTAATTTTAAAAACTTGGCATCTTTTATATCTGATTGGATAGAAATATAGATATCTTCAAATGGAGCTGTCCAATGTAATCCTTTTCTGAAAACAGTGGAGGGAAGCTCCTGGAACAGGAAGCCCTAGTTTTCCAATTTCTTCTCCAGAAATTCCTATTACTGTTTCTATGATATCTATGAAATTAATGCTCCTCTATGTCTACAATTTCTCCATGAGGTAAGCTCACACGTCCCTGATCAAACACAATAGGTTTCATCAGAATTGGTTTCACCAATTGGGATTTATGATCATTTTCCCAAGGTGACCTGTTACAGGACTGTTCAAAATAGTGAAGTTGTATGGAATGCCACGTGTAACTGGTTCATCTTCAGGTTCTGAAATTAGTAAAAAAGAAATTATAGTCTGTTCTCTTTCTGGAACATCTTTAGGAATTCCATTTGGACCTCTGTATCCCACACTACAGCAATTATCCCCAGGTGTCTTGTTTAGGGATGAATTCTGGAAGAGGCTGGAACCCCAACTTGGAGGGGTCATATCTCCCAGAATATAGCGAATATGAGTCTGAATTTTGGACACAGTGTAAATCAGGATTTTATCTTTGGCCTCTACAATTTTAAACTCCTTATCCTTCACCAATATCAATATATAGCGAATGTACCAAAACTTAGCCGTTTTAGTATTTAGGGTTTTTCCACATCGGGGTCAAACTAGGGTTTGACTTTCCCAGAGTTTCACCCAACCAAATTTCTTGATCCAGGTCTCTAAACTTCGATTTTTATGAGGAGAAAAATCCTATTCTGGGCTCACTCAAAAATTCTTCTTCTGTAGAAAGCCCTAATTTTCCACACCAAAACTGAAAATGCTCGGAATCGAATTCCGCTTCGACAGAAAGATGCGCCCTTCAATGGAGAGTCAATCTAGCCTTCTTTTGCTGATCGATAATGAATAGAGACCCAAAAAATAATAAGCCCTAGATTATTTAGCTGCACAATGTCTTCTTTCAGGGTGGCTCTGATACCATGTTGAATTTTCATATGCTTAGCTAAGACATCAGTATTTCATTTCATTTTCATAACAAAAGCATATAAACAGGATCACTGAAAGATAGACAAGAACAACCATACAAAAGGAACACAAAGATTTATCCTAGGAAAACCCTAAAGGGAAAAACCCAGCAAAATATTCCTCAATATAGATGTCCCAAAAAGATAAAAGATAAAACCAGCAAGGAGATCAAAGCCTGATCCTCCTCCTTCTCCAGCTACTTCTCTTCTCCACTAATGCGTTACACAAGTGAGTGTGTGTGTCTCAAATGAGGAGCACTACACCTCTATTTATATTCATCCGTTCACTTAAGTTAACTCATCTATCATGTAGGCCCGAGTTAATCATGTAGGCTCGAGTTACACATGTAGGCTCAAGTAACCACACTGGGGTGCTAATGACCCACCTTTACAATTAGAGGGGACTGCCTCATGACTCTTATTAGTTCTTCTGACTAGGAGCATCGGGGTACAAAGTAATACAAGTAGTTCTCCCGGTAGGACCATCGGGGACCACAAAGAAATACATATAGAATATTCTTCGAAGTTACAATATTTCAACAGAAAGTCCCCTCCCGGTAAAAATAGGGAATCAAGCTGCAAAGGATATATGAAATGGCTCTGCATGGCTAGACATGAGACAAGCTCCGGCTATATGGCTGAAACTCAATGTCAGGGAAGCCATCGTAAGGCTCAATAAGGTAGGCAAAGCTCATGATAATGCAATTACAACTTGACATAAGGGAGTCCTGAGAGAAATAGGCTAGCAAAAGATCAAGAGGAGTATGAAGCTCTTGCGAAATGTCATGGTAATACTATACAACAGACTCGCACACCCTAAGGGACAAAATGTCGTCATGGGCACCCAATGCAAATAAGGTGCTAACTAGGGTACCCATGTAAGGTCAATCTCTACCATTCACATAATGCCACTTCTAAAACAGCAAGAAGGTTCTGTGGCATAATAGAATGGGCTCGTACCTAAGGCTATAATGAAACGGTCATAAGGTCATGCAAAATGCAAACGGTGATGAAACCTAACCTATATGCCAGTTTAGACATGATACCTGAAATTGGCATGAATGGGTCAATCCAACGGCCGAAACGGTGCTCAAAAGGGTCTCCTACATCATAAATTAGTCCAAAAACGATCCAAAAGAATTAGAAACGGTCCAAACTATAGAAAAGGGGGTAAAAAATTTCAAAAATTTGAAAAATTTCTATAAATAGCAAAAAATTCAAATCATTATAAACATTTGAAATTTTTACCCATTTGAGCTCAGAACTTCAACAGCAAATTCCAGGAGATCCAGCCGGCGGAATCCACTACCGTTTTTTCCAGGTACTTACCCATCCTTTACTCTTTCATTTTGATGCAAATTTTATCAATTTCCATGGTGTATTTAGGATTCTAGGCCAGTCTAAGATGCACGACATGGCCCACGTGGAAATCAAGGGTTTTTCCGCGTATAGGGCTAGATATGCGTGGAAAATGCCCTCGAAGTCGCGTACATACGCGGTTGTTTAGCAAACAGTCGCATATGCGGCCGCGCTCAATGATTTTTAAGTGTTCTAATGGATCAAACTCAAATTTTATGTGCAGGATGGTCCTAGAAGGGAGAGAACATAAACATGGTCATGTAGAAGAGGCAGTAAGGGCAGATCTAATGGCTCAACAAGCATTACGTGCATGCGGGCTTTACAAGTTTTGGTGTCTTGGTGGCTTAAGAGCCAAACCAAGACTGTTGCAGATGTTGGTGGACTACTGGGATCCAGAATCAGAGTCGTTCCAGATAGATGGGATGTCCCTCACCATAGAAGTGGAGGACATATATTTTATTACTGGACTTTTTCGACCAGGGGAAGTGGTGAACCTACACTCTCGCGGGCCTGGAGGTGGCCTGACTATAGATGAGTACATTGCAGTGTACTGCTATCCAGACATGGAGAAGGTGGGGAGTCAGATCCCAACTAACTCCATACAGGTGCTGGGCCTAAAGGCCATCCTACTGACACTGGGCATGATAGTAGGCTTAGCTTCACTCCACCAGGCCTTGCGGCCTCTGATGTTCTATGCAGTGGAGTGCATGAGACCCACTGTGTACGATTGGAGCACTGCGCTACTGGGAAACATGAAACAACATCTCAGTGAGTGTAAGATGGGTAGAGTGTGAAACTTCGGTTTCAGCAGCATACTGAGCATGTTTTTCTTTGAGCGTGTTCTAGGATTGCGCCCTAGAGTTGATGTTCCTCTACATGAGGTTCGAGATCCATCCCAATGGCGTTGGGCATATGCAATGCGCATACTGGGTGGAGGTAGGGTGTCCAACCCCTATCCAGCTGATTTATTTCCATGGTGGCGACGACAGATAGTTGCCATTGATGACTACCCCTATGCAAGGATAGATTTTCAGGGAGACCCAGACATGCCGCTACCACCAGGATCAACATACGGTGACATTGGTAATGAATCTCGACCCTCTTTTTAAAAATTTTGAGTTATTTAATTTTTTTGTGTGTTTTCTAATTATGTGGAATTAAAAGACATGTTTTTGGGTGACAATACATAGTGACATCTACCATATGCATGCAGATGTGGGACCACGGTGGCCTAAAGGCTTCCCTCGTCATAGACGAAGGGTAAGAGGAGATGATATCACAGGTGTGGATGCGGAGCGGATGCTCCAAATCATTCATACCAACTTCGTGAGACTAACACATAGAGTACCCATGGCACAAGTCGAGGACTTGCCTGAGGCCATGCAGCGCCAGGTGCTGGGTGTACCATAAGCATGGGTGTGGCTATTTCGACGGCTAGCTAGAGCCGTAGTGACATTCCACAATCACAACCCCCCTCCTCCTCCACAGCCTTAGATACCTTGGAGTGATACATTTTGTACTACTGTGTATTTATATTTTGGTGGCTCGAGAGCCCCATTTTTGTATTATGACACTATGTATTACCACATTTTGGATGTTTATAAAAACTTTTATGATGATCGATTTATTTATTTATATGTGTAAAAATTTTATGTTTGTGATGAGCTTACTGTTTATGAAACAAATGCCAATCTAACACATAGTTAGCATATGAGTCAGCAACTTGATTATTAATTCTTGGAACATTTATGTATGTTATATTGTCAAATTGTTGTTCTAGCAATCTCACACGTAAGAATCTTCTTAATAATGTCAGATTTCTAACATGGTACAAACCATTAAGCTGTGACACTACTAAGTCCAAATCAAGACGTACCTTAAGAGAGAGAATGCCATGTAAAATGGCATCCCATAGAAGCTCAATAATGGCACTATATTCAGCAACATTGTTTGAATATGGCCGTAAACATACACCTCCTGAAGATAATACCTGACCCATAGGAGTATAAATCACCCAAGCAGTAGAGGATAAGTGTTGAGTGTGATGGCTCACACCATCTGCGAATCCTATGAAGGTGGAAGATTCCAATGACATCTGCCAAAAGAAACGGAAACTAATCACAAACTCGATCACCATAAGAAAAAGACCTACCTATGCAAAATTGTACAATAATATACAATAACCAGCCTTGGCTGAAAATCATGCATAGTAATTTTCAAGATAGAGCCCATTTCTAGGCTCTGCCAAGGCCGTGCCCTCATAATCCACTAACTCATAAGCACCCTTCTCTAACACACATTTAACAACGTAAGGACCACGCCACATGTGGTTAAGCTTTCCTGACCCCAAGGGTTCTTTCAGTTGATCCCACAAAAGGACCAAGTCTCCCTCAGTAAACCTCCTTGAATGGGTAGACTTATCGTACTGGACCTTAACGCGACGCTTATTTACTTCTAGAGCCACCAAGGCATCTCGACACTGCTCATCAAGTTGCTCAAGGTGGACCAAACGCTCGTCCAATGGTGAAGTGTCTAGTAAGAGTTCTATGGCTAGCTTCAAAGAAGGAATCTCGCACTCAACCGGCAATACCGACTCCACTCCATGTACAAGTTGATATGGAGAAAAACCCGTGGCAGTCTTAACAGCAGTTCTATAAGCCCACAAGGCAAGATATAACATAATGTGCCAATTCGTCTTGCTTTGTGCAATGGTTCGTTGGAGAATGGATTTGAGTGATTTGTTCACTGCTTCTACCTGTCCATTCACTTGAGGGTAGTAAGAGGAGGAATGCTCTTGGTTATACCTTGACTTTGATGCCAACTCTTCCATCATACGATTTTGTTAGTACAAGCCATGGTCAGTGACAAGCTCTTTCAGAATACTGAACCGAGTAATAATCTGGTTGAATACAAAGTGTGTGGCTGTCTCACCGTTGAATTTAACTGTAGGCATATCCTCGGCCCATTTTGTGAAGTATTCAACAACCACTATGATATGATGATGCCCCCCAGTTGAAGCTGGGTTGCAATCCATAAAATCAAGCCCCCACTTAGTGAAGGGACCGACAGTGATGATGGGATGTAACAGGGCAGGTTTCAAGCGCATATTACGTGCAAACACCTAGCAAGGGTGGAACCTCTTGACCACATCTACACAATCCTTAAAGATCGACAGCCAGAAATAACCCGCTCTTAAGACTTTTTGGGCTGTAGAAAGCCCAGATAAATGACCACCACATGCCCCTCCATGGCAATCATTCAGCACTACCTCAGCCTCTTCATGAGTTAAACAATGACATAAAATGGAATCTACCCCATGGCAGTACAAATTGTTATCCACTATGAGGTCATTTTTAGACACGTGACGTAACTGTCGTTGTTCATCCCATGAGAGGTGAGTAGGGACCTTCAATGTTTGTAAATATATAATAATATCCCCATACCATGTGTCAAATTTGAGATTAAGAAGATGTGCTCATCGATAAACATATCTTTACAAACCAACTCCTCATCCTCGCTTGGGAAATCCGATATAAGCTCCGCAAAAATTAACGATTTCTTTGATTTTTCTGAAACAAACTCAAGATTGAATTCTTGCAAGATGACAATCCATTTATTATATTTTTCCCCAATCATTCTTTGAGTGAGAACGAATTGAAATGGATTGACATGGGCTACAACCAAGGTCTGGCGAAGGACAATATAATGTCTCAACCGTTGAACCGCATGTACGGTAGCTAAGGCAAGCTTCTCAACATGGGAATAACAGATCTATGCATCAATAATATTTTGGCTCAGATAGTATATGACATGCTCTTGGAGCTCGTCATCCTCTTGAACCAAAACCATACCAATCGTCTCCATGGACGCAGCCACATAAAGTAGAAAATCATGGCTATATTCTGGGGGACTAATCACCGGGGCCGATGCTAGGGCTCGCTTAAGCGCATCGAAGAACTCCTGGGCTTGCTCATCCCAACAAAAGGTGGTGTCCCTTTTCAAAAGACACATAAAGCCTCTAGTCAAATTGGAAAAATTGACAACGAATCTCCGTAAGAAGTTTTCCATGCCTTGCAAACATTGAAGATGTCTAATGTTTTTCAGGGGAGACAATTGAAGTATTGCCTCAACCTTCAAAGGGTCGACTCTTATACCCTCCTTGGAAATAATGAATCCTAATAAGCGACCAGACTTCACACAAAAGATGCACTTGTGAGGATTTAACCTGACCAAATAATGGCGGCACCTTTCGAATACTAATCTCAAATGATAGGAATGATGCATTCTCATACAAGAATGAGCAGCAAGGTCATCCAAAAATACTTCAATAATCGATTTGAGATCATGGAAGATCAAGGTCATAGCCCACTGAAAAGTAGCTCCGGTGTTCTTAAGGCCAAAAGGCATTTTCCGATATGCAAAAGTTCCCCAAGGAAAAATAAATGTAGTCTTATGTTGGTCCTCAGGTTTAATTTGTATCTGATTGTATCTGAAAAAGCCATCCATAAAGGAAAAACCTCGCTACACGCACACTCATCCAAAATCTGATCAATAAATGGTGTGGGGAAATTTTCCTTAGGACAGGCACAATTCAAATCATGGAAATTAGTACATATGTGGATCACTCCCTGCTTCTTATCAACTGGAACGGGATTTGAAACCCACTCCATCAAGGGAACCGGATAGATAAAACCGGATTTCAATAGTTTCTATATCTCTTCCTTAATACCGGGTGCTTTCCTAGGATTCGCTACAAGAAAGCGTTGTCGAACAAGCTTAGCATTGGGATAAGTTTTAATCTCATGTTCAACAACGCAAGGGTCGATACCTAGCATTTCATCGTAATACTAAGGAAAGATATCACGAAATTCTTTAAACAGCTCGGTGTATTCTTGAATCTTAGCATGGGAACATTCTGCCCCAATATAGACATTCTCTATCCTACCAGGATCAAGAGAGATATTGATAGGAATCGTTGGAGATATATTTCCATGTTCCCATCAACCATCAGACCAGGAGAGCTTAATGGAACCATGGGACTACCAATTCTCTCACTAAGAACCTCCCTAAAGTCCTCACGCTCCAAGTGGTCAAGCTCGGGAAGAAAGTAAGATCTATGATGCAACTCTTCCCATGGTGGCTCAACTCCTGACATGGCCTCAATAATCGCTTCGTCTGAAGGAAAAACACTATCAAGGCAGTCGTGCACATGAGATGACTGAACTGCCCATGCAGGAAGCACATATGGGTCCTCCTCCTCCGTCTGTGAAGAGGAAGGACTAGGCTTTGCAACACATCGAATATTATCTTGATAAGCTACCATAGTTGCAGGCAATGGCACATCTGTCATGATGGGCTCACTCGAAGTATTCGGTGTTGGAAGAATCCAAGGATCTTCCATATGACTCGTGCGAAAAGACACCGATCTCATAGATGTCAAATCCTCACTGGACCTAGACCCTATCATAAGGATAGGTGCAAGACAACTTAAGCTTCCCATAAGGGATGGATACATGCCCACACCCACACACCCAGTTGCCGGCTGAGAGTGCTCTACAATCGGGATCGAAGCTCCCGAAGATGTGGTAACCGATGGATTCTTGAATGACGTTTGATCAATCATAACTATCTTCCCATTAAATGGAAAGCATACAATGCGAAATAGTGAAGAAGCTACGGTTTGCATACTGTACATCCAATTCCTACCCAGCAAGAGATTGTAGTCAAGGGGCGCATCAACCACCTCAACCTCTATCGCAATGGTCTTCCCTCCCAAACGGACTTTAAGGGAAGGAAGGATCTCGTGTGACCTAAATGATCTCCCATCAAACACAGTCAACATGGTATCATATTTAGACAACTCAGGGGAACCTAAACCCTTCCAACATAATAAAGACATCACAGAAGCAGTAGCGCCTTTGTCAATCACAGTGCGCTTGACGGTCATGTTAAGACATTCTACATGAATCAAAAGAGACACATAGTAAGGCAAGTGAGGCTAAAGTCTTGCGGTTTCAAATTTAATCATAGAGGAAGAATTATCATCACTCACACCAAGGGCAAAAAGTAAAGCCTTCCTTTGCGAAGGACAACTCTGAAGTACTTCTAGTGCAGACATCGCACAAGGAGTGTGGCCCAAATCCTCGACAATAGAATAGTTCTGGGTGGCTTAGGCATTAGGATTGTGCCCTGAACACTTAAGGACTCCCTTAGGAATGCAAGGTGCAACTTCAGGTTTATCCACAGGTTTCTCAATACGCAAAGGAGTCCTTGGCGGATCAGGTTCCTTTCCTAGGTTGGGTTGTGATGAACCATAGTCCTTTGCATGGGTCACAACCTTTGTAGCATGCACCATGTTAATACAACCATGACCACTACCCTCCAGTGGATCTTGATCCCCACTAGACTGATCATGGGTCCTCGATTTCATGTTTTGATTGTGACGTAAAGGGTTAGTCAACACAGCTAGGCCCTGTGCTAAGAATCTCAAGGCTTCATCAATACGAGGGCACAAGTAAGTGAGGTGATCGTCCTTATATAACTTGCAAGGAAATTTAACCTTACGTTTAGGTTTCTTGTCCCCCCCAGCATTATGGGCATTCTTGTCATTAGTATTATCATTTTCATTCCTATGCCCACCCTCATGATTATTCTTACCCTTTTTTCTATTCCTTCTGGGTTGCTGGTTACCCTTCTGGTTCGACAATTGTACCAAAATCACACTCACCATTTGGGTGGGTTGAGATGAAGCCATGGCTTGTCACAAAGTAGATTGGTTGATTGACAATTGTTTTCCCTATTGTACAACCAAATCCGCAGGTTTAGAACTTGCACAACCAACAATGCCATCGGCATGTGGTCCAGGTTTAACTTTGGGGTCGAAACTAGAATGCAGAGCATTGGGAATGATCTCATATAACAAACTGGATTGAGCATAAATCAAATCTAGTTCCTATGCCCTAAAAATGGATTGTTCCTCATTTTTCACTCCAGATGTAGAAACATCCTTCGCTATATAAGGAAATAATGACTTAAGGAACCATTCAAGGAGGAATTCCGGTGGTATAAAGGCTTTCATCAACCTCTTCCATCTACGCCACTCTTGGATATGGTCCGAGATATGTGTGGCTTTATCCTACCGAAATGTCAACAAGATTTCCGTACCAACGTTGTAACGCACTGGTAGCTGGAAGTGGTTAAGAAAAGTCATCGCTAGGTCATCGAACAAAGCGAATGCCCCCTAGGTAACTCTATATACCATTTCGCGGTAGGCTCTGTAAGGGTGCATTGAAACAAACTTAAACAGATATAATCTTGGTGTAAGGAATTTGAAGAGTACCATAGGTGAAAGGTAGTAACATGTTTGCTCGAATCCTCTCTCGGTTTGCCCTCAAATTTGGGTATGTCCGAGGGAATCTTAGTAGGGATAGCCGGCCAAGCCGGGTCATGAGATACAGGATCATTCGTCAATCTCGACAAGTCAGGAAGATTTAGAGTTGCAAGGAAATGGATCCTAGGATGAGCAGGTCGGTGCACCGCTCCCGGATAGTTTTGATTCACATAGGTCTGATTACCATAACCACCATGGCCTTGACCATAGTGCCCTCCTCCCATTTGACCCATGTAGGGTGGCATGGAAGCACCAAATTGTGGTGTACCTTGACTATTCGAGGCTACAAAGCCATAATTTAGAGAGTAAGAGGGTTGTTGATACCCATACCCATAAGGTGAAGAACCCTATCCATACTGCGTCCCATAATAAGGTCCATAAGTCATCGCATGAGATGTACCATGAGATACTCCGTAAGTAGGAATATACGCTCCAGAAGTAGGAATATACATTTTGGAAGTAGGAATATATGCTCCAGAAGTAGTAACATGACCTCTAGAAGTATGAACATGACCTCCCGAAACAATGGGTGGTACTTGAACCTGAGACACAACTAGTCGAGAAGCAGCAGTATGGACATGACTCGTAGCAACAATCCGACCCAAAGGATCACGTGAATGAGGTGGAGGGTGAACATTCGAAGAACTAGGGACAGAGGACGAAGGGACCTGTAAAATTATGTACGTGTTGTTCCCTATAGTCACTCATCTTGGATCTAGTATCCTAATAGGATCACTAACCCTAGGCCTAGGAGGAATATGTGATGTAGCTTCCACCGCCGGGATGGAAGGTGTAATGTGACTTGTGCTCCCAAACCTATCCACATGGTAAGGAATGAGAGTGCCCCCAAGTGTAGTGTTAGGCTCAAACTCAGACTCGACATGAAATGCCAAATCATGTGTGGGAAAACCAGACATACCATAACTACCATAACTAGTGCTCGCTGGTTCAAAATGAGTCTCATCATCTTCCGGCATTCCATACCGGCAATGCGTCAATGGGGGATCAACGCTAGAGTAATTAGGTCCATCATGAAAAGTACCTATCTCAAAAATTACAGGACCTAACTCATTCATATCAGGTGAAGGATCATAAGTAGGAGTAAACTCCCCATCTTCCACTTGAATGGGAGAGGGAGGTTCAGGAATACCTTCAACATGGTCTCCCATCGAGTGTGAATCAATGTGCAAAGTAGTCCACCTGGACTATCTATCTCTCTCTCCCAAAGGATGAGGAGATGTAGAAGGCATAAGTCCTGCTAAACGACAAGAATGGCGAGGAGCCGCACCTAAATCCACAATGACTCAAAAAATATAAAAGACTCTCTAATTACGCAAACCCTAGGCAAGCTAATGTGCACAAAGCATACACCAATAAAATCTAAATCCAAACACAAGCAATCAAGGGTAGGATAAGTGAGCTCCTGAATAAAGCAGGTATGTCTCACCTAGGAGAGGCTTGAGACTCCCATACACAACAAGCGGAGGTATGTAACCAATTATTGTGGCCCTCAGCTTCAACACGTAAAGCGACTATGTTGTCCGACCCCAACCTAGCCGGGACACCCGCAGAATAAACCCTACAGAGTACCCCCTCGATATCCTAGGTAAGGCCACTAAGGTCACCTTAATATAATCAATGCTCATGCGGATAGTCGCAAGAGGGATTAACCGTATGGGTAGGGTAGCAAAGCCCGAAACTCTCGAAAGAGCCCCTAGATATGAATACAATCCTGGAAATATCTTCGGTGCTACTCAGTTATGACTAGGGGTCATCCCAATCAATAACCGCTCACACTGCCTTGTGCTTAACTCCCTTTTGAGAGGAGGATCCTGAGAAACACTGGTTATACCAAGGAATTTCACACACTCACCTGGACAAACACATACATGTTGTTGTTTAGTGGTCTTGGAGAATTTACTCACAATGAACTATTCCAAGACCCTAAAACTTAATCTTGTTGTCGAACCCTATCAAATAAAATAGTGTAGTTCATTTTAATTAAGCGTTGATTTTATTTAGCGTTATTACTCAAAAGAGGTATATGGCAGTGTAACTAATGGAGTTATGACACAACATGAAGCAAAATGCACACCTAACAATCAATGCAAATGCATTGTGTCCATGAAAAATAGGGTATGCTACTACATGAAATGCACAATTTTCTTCAAATGATAAATGCAAGCTTTCCTATATGAAATCCTGACTAATACTTCAAATCAAATCTAGTGCAAGTACTATGCAAAATGCAAGATGCAATGCATAATGATAATCAAATATTTTTGGATTTTTTGAAATAAAAATGAGATATGAAAGTAAAAGAATGATTCTATAACCCCTAGACTATGCAAGCACAATCAAGTAGCACTCAAGCAAAGTACTAAGGTAAAAGAAATCTAATGCACTAATCCCAAAACAAAAAATCGAAAATGCAATGACAAGAACATTCTTCAAAAAAAAAAATTACCCTAAAAAAAACCGTCTCTAGTTAGAAACAAAGGTGTATACAGACTCTAGCAGTATCAAAGGAGACTCAGCAATCATCAAAATTCACCCAGCAACAATCAATCTTCCTCTAGAAGGAAAAACTAAGGGCATACGTGACTGTTCATAGTAAACCCGCATGTGTTCGTCGAAATAGCGGTGAAACCCGTGTATATACGTGACTGTGAGTTAAAAACTCGCATACAGGAAGAAAGGTGCATAAAAATAAAGGCAAACAGACAAGCTAAGACAAACTTCACACCAATCTGACACTACCAGGAAAACATACCCCCAGACCCGACACAGAAACAGAGAAATAAGAGCAATTCAAAGTCATTGAATGTCGATAGAAAACCCCCAAAGGAAAACTACTAGGAACTCCCCAGCGGAGTCGCCAATTCTGTTACGGAGAGAAATTCCTATGGCTTGGCGTACCACAACAGACATCTTGACTCCAGAAATCAATCCTTTCCAATATGCAAGAGAAATCAAATATCTAACACTAAAGGATCAGACCTCGTACCTTATTCCATATGGTTGAAGTAGATCCCCGTTGAGCTTTCCAACTTCAGCTTGAATTGTTGAATCACTTCCTCAACAACAAGTAAACAAGACAAGCATACTATATATATTGGTGTTAGATATACTCTAGCATATATAATCAACAATGTATAAGCATTTGAAATCATCCATGGATAAAATATTCATTCAAACATACATTATTGGATAGGAAAAGATTTTTCTATTAATATAAAATCATAGATTACAATGAATACAATCTCTGTCAGCACGTCTGCAAATCAGAGAAACTAAATCCCCCACTTTGGCCTCCACCACCTCAATCCTCCATCTCTCGATAGCAAGCTCACAAGCAAAAGGAAAGCTTGGGAAGAACACCAAAGTGCTCCAAGGGACAAAGGGATGCAGACTCAAGCACAAGTTCCGGCAACAATGGAATATAATTTCTTTGCTCTCAATTCTCTCATGCCTTCAATGTATCCAAAGGGTTCCTTATATAGCTTTTCAATGGGGTAATGAAATGTCGAATCCGAACGATCTCAAGGCATATGGAAGGCTAGGAGACAAGTGAGTCAGATCCATGTTAAGGAAAACTCCAATAGGATTTGGATTTTGTACACATCCCGATGTACGCGGTTTTAGAGGTCAAACCTGCGTATATACGCGATAAGGGGTTTAAAAGTCACGTATAGCAAGTTTCACATGTTTTTAGGGATGGTCTAGGAAACATCAACGGACAAAAAATGGTCCAAGGGGTCTAAGGAGTCTGCAGAGGGATAGGGGAAGGCCATACAAGTGTGATTCATCTGGTGTGGTAAAATCAGCTATAACAAGTAGGTACCCTTCTGGGAGCTTTCCTTCTCGGTAATTCAGGGATTGTCTGCAATCCTCCAAGCTTCTTCACATAGGACCTTGTGTGTCTCCTCAAGTGGTTAACTAATTCAAATGGAATAGGGTAGAGGTGTTCTGGAACTTCTACTTTAGGTTTTATTTTTTCTTCGGGAAATTAAATATTCAGTGTACCTAGTCTCAAAGCTATCAACAATGGAATAGTTTCGAGTAAACGAACTTCCTCTTCCAGCCATGCACTGGCGGCCCTTCTTCTAGCACCAAAACTGTTGATGCCTGGAAAAATCCCAGGTACTAACAGTAGGGATTCTCCCAATAACCGTTCCCAATTATATCGTTTACTGTTTGGAATGGGGAATCCGTCCGGTTAGCAGCCCGGATACCGTAGAATTAAATAAATATTTATTATGTTTTACCTATTGCGGCCCAGTCCACCATTAATATGATTTTATATTTTAAGATGAAATGCAAGTGCCTAAACTAAATGAAAGTGACTGATGAGTAAGAGCCTCACTAGAGATGCATAGGTTCTTACCTCCCGTCTTACCGCTCTTGCCTCACAATCACTCTACGAAAGAAAAAATAGTTAATCTAATCTAATATGTTGTATCTAACATATCCCCAGGGAGCAAAGTTTATATCAGAATGAGTAACATACTGTAATGTTTGCATGTAGAATCTCACAGGTAGCTGTTAAATTTTTCATACATAAACACAATAGAAAGATAACACAAAGATAGCTTTGTTAAGTTAAAACATCCACTACTCAAATATTGCACAAGATTCATAACATAAAATAAAACCATTCATAAACAGCAAAAATAATTCAACATGTTGGAACGATCTCACAGTTATGTAGCAAGCTTAAACAGAAATAGTTCACATTCAATAATCCACATAATCCATCTTGAAACTCGTACAGTCGTTTCTCCAACAAAAATTTAGTTCTCTTTATTTATAACAGAAGTAGTTCCCATACAAATAGCTTCAGCATATGTGTGCTAGAAAATTTCCCTTCTAATCTCTATTCTACCCCTATTTATACAAATTACATATGACTTTTCAGCTACCCTTTCCTCTTAGGCTTCCTTAACTCTTTGATTACAAAATTTTGTCTTCTAGTGTGCCCACTAGGAAAATCAGAATCAATATAACATATTACATAAAGTTGCCACATGGAGATAAAACAAATTCTTATGTGGGCCCAACTGGTTTCTTAATAAAATAACTCCATGCATGAGCTTCCTCACTGATGACTTGAT
Organism: Pseudotsuga menziesii; assembly: GCA_001517045.1. Lineage (NCBI taxonomy): Eukaryota > Viridiplantae > Streptophyta > Pinopsida > Pinales > Pinaceae > Pseudotsuga > Pseudotsuga menziesii. The sequence goes on along the minus strand of LPNX010511422.1, from coordinate 226,941 downwards.
AGTCTGCTGACTCTAGCAACTGTGCATTCAATTCATGTTTAGCTAGTTGGGATTCTATCTCTTTTACCTTTGGTGAAGTTTTCCTTAACAAATCTTCAAAGAGATATTTATGGATCGAAGCTTGCACAACCCAAATTCTAAATACTTCCTCACCAATGTTTTCAATCTTCTGAATGCTTTTCTCATATGTCTGCAACTTGTCCTGGAGATTCTTTAAATGTTGATCTTTGTCTAGAAAATCATAAACATGGGTTGTTGCTGAAGCTTGACATTTATTGTGTGTCATGCACATATTATTATAGAATTATTTACACTTTTCTACAGTTTTTTCCACTATTGTGTTCAATCTTTCTGATTCTTTGTTGCTGAAATGCAAAAGTTCCAACTCCATCTTCAATCCTCCTATAGTATTTTGGGCATGTTGTCAGGAAAGGATGCATTAGTTCCAATCCAATCTAAGTGAATTTGCACAAGTTCTGTAACTTCTAATAACTGTTTATGAAACTCTGATGATTCATTTTCTATCTCCTTCAATTTGGCCTCTATCTGCTTATTATTATATATTTCTCCTGCCAATTTCAACTAAACCTAGTTTATTTTCCTTTGCAATAAACATGCTTGGCTACAGAATGGAGCAATATCAAGTTGCTTTTCATTAACTATCTTGAGTTGTTTCTCTAGCAAGTTGTTTTGTGTCTCTAATTCTTTTGCTCTCCAGTTGGTTGCATTTTTCTACGTTTCCAACTCTTCCACCTTTCCTTCAAGATCTCTTTCTTCTCCCTCGGTGATTGCACTTTATAGTATTAATGCATCCTTTTATGATTCTAGGGATTGGCATGATTCCCTGAGTCTTTCTAACTCTAACAAAGTATCATCATACTTTCTTTTTAAATCTTGTCCCTCTCCTCTTTCTTTTCTCATAGTTTCTTTCATCTAGGAAATCTTTTCTTTATACTACTCAGCATCCTCGACCATCTTACCGAGATTAACTGCATTGGCTTGGGATGCTGGTACACCTACCATTGCAAGAAGTCGAGGATATTCATTGGTCCTATGCATAACTGTCTATTCAGTTACCATGACTGCCACCAGTTGATCACCCATTTTCATCCTCTTTTATGTTCTCCCCACAATTCTTTTCTTTTCCTTATAAAAAAATATTGTGTCAAGGTGTTCTATAGCCTGTTCGCGGGATGGAGTAAAAGGTATTATGTAACACCCCATTTTTTACCCCATTTGCATTAAAATGTATATGATGTATATATTGTAATTAATCATGGTGTGGAGCTAAAGGAAAAATCCCCACCATTGATTTATCGTTTTATGTTCCAGCGATTAAAATCGTTGCCGAAGGTATATTTCGTGCTAGCCGGCACATTATAATTTTTACATCATGTAAATATGCAATTTAATTAAAAACCCCAACCAGCTATATTTATGCAACCATAATGAAAAGGGCATGATTTTCCTAAGGATAAGGAGGGGGGAATTTCTAACCTTGGGAGCCATTGGGGAAAAGTCAAGTGTCAATTAATAAACCCATTTAGTTGTCACCTATCTTTTGTCTTACTCACCCTTTATCCATTGTCTCATTCAACAACCTTTTTGTCTTATTCCTGTTTCAACTACCAAATTAAATCCTCTGATGTTAGTTGGGGAAATTATTGCATGGAAAGTGGTGTGGCAGGACTGTCATTCCTTTCCCACATGCACACTCCACCAAGGAGCATGTTCACCCTCACGTGGGCAAGAAGAGACCAAGACGGATTCTTCATATTTTTCTCATGCGGAGAACTGGGGGGTGGCCTTACCTTCACGAATCGGCTGTGTGGGTTCTCATATTCACGATTTTGGGTCTGGGACATTTTCCTCATCACCAGATATCCACGTTGGGTTCCCTCAAAAATGGATGGAAGTCTCATGTGCGTGAATCTCGTTGTTGTATTTTGCTATGTGAAGTTACCTTATAGGTTTTCTGGTCTGTGTATATGAATCCATCTCCATGCTAAGAGTCTGTTGCGGCTGAATTCCCTTCCCAATTGGGCTGTGTCTTTCCCGTTGTTTCAGTGGGGAAATCATGGATTTTTTTTCCCCATGAGTGTGGGTTATTGCTGAGTTGTTTTGGCCATGTTAGGTCCAAGAACAACTCTGGGATCATCTTGCTTAGTTTGAGCTATGTATTACCATTTTGGGTGCATTAATGTTTCCCTTTTTGTTCCCCAGAGCTACAAATGGCTCGATTTTGCTGTGTGCATGCAGTGGTTGGTCTTTGGACTATTTTGGAGTAGGAATGAAGGCTTGGTCTACTTGATAAACCTGGTGTGTTCGGGAGCCGCATAGGCAGATATAGAGGCCTAGCTTTCTTCTCCCCACCCCCTGAATAGCACTGGAAGGAAAGTCAGGGCCTCAGCGACTATGCAGCAGAGAAGGGACCGATTCCTTGTGTTGGGAGTGTGTGGATGTCCTAGAAATTGGGCTAGTTCTAGTGCATGTGTCCTTAGCCCTTTAGTGAGCCCACCAGCTTAGCAGTCAACTTTTCCTAGCTCCCTGATGGACTGATAAACCAAACTGTGTTGGATTAGATGAGTTGTGTACCCCTGGCTACATGTGAACCTGCTAGTTTCCCCTTACCCCTTGTGGAATCATGCCCAGTGCGGGGGTGGCATTGTTCCTGAGAGGTTAAGGAGCACACTAGCCTATGGTTGGGTGGAACGTTGCAACGACATAGCTGGTTACGGGGCGTCCTTCTTCATAAGATAAGTATTCGTGTGCTTAAATCCCTGTAAATAAATTTGATAATGAATTACAATGAAGATGATGAATGCTTGAATGTATGGTTTTGCTTCTGTTGTATGATGAATAATTATGCATCTATGCATGTTTTACTTCAATGCATTTCAATTTTTATCTTCGTAAGTTCATGGGGCTGGTTACCCGGGTAGATAGCAGCAGTGGTAGCATCCTCTTTGCCAATTGAAGGGTCAGGGAAGTTATAGTGTGGTATCAAAGCACACGTTTCAGCATGGGCCTCAATGGGCCAAGAAGAAGTAGTTACAGAGGCAGGGTTACCCTCTGCCCAGCAGAGGAAAAATGTGAAAGACAGGAAAATTTCAAAAAAAAAATCTAAGTATGGAAAATGTCAGATGACTTAGGCTGAAGTCCATCCGATACATCAGATGACTTAGGTGGAAGCCCATCCAATATGTCGAATGACTTAAGTTGATTCCATCTGATAGAGAAACCCGGCAGGGAAAAAAATTTGAAAATTTTTCAAAGTGTTAAAATTATCGAATGATGTTTGCTAAAGCCAGCCGATACGTCGGCTCAGTTAGTCGTAGAAACCAAAGTTCTCAGCTGGAAGGAGCCGAAGGTCTCGTCTAGGCGGAGCCGAGGTGTCAGCAAGGCTCACCAGAAGGGAACCGACATGGCGGTAGAAAGAGGAAGATAAGAAGAAAAATTCACAAAATTTTCTAAGTATAGGAAATCTCGGAAAAGAATAGAAGATTGATCAGCCGATGCGTTGGAAGACAGAGAAAGATCAAGCCGATGTGTACCAGAGGATAGAGGAAGATCAAGTGATGTGCATCGGAAGATAGAGGAAGATCGAGTCGATGTGTATCGGAGGATAGAGGAATATCATGCCGATGTGTATCGGGAGATAGAGGAAGATCAAGTCGATGTGCATTGGAAGACAAAGGAAGATTGACCCGATGTGCATTAGAAGACAAAGGAAGATCGGTCTACTGAGGTGTCAGAAGAGTTGTCAAATAGTGACCCAATAAATCGGATGGCTAGTTGGGAAGGGATTCGATTAGATGGAAAAAGAAAAAAAAATAAGTTTTTATTTTAATTTATTTTATTTTTCAGTGGGATTTTTCACTGGGAAAAGAATATTTTCAGCAGTTCTTCAGTGGATTTACAGGTGCTGAAAAGGTGAAAAAATGGCAGTGATCTTATGCACCACAAGGGGGAAAACCCCCTTGACCCCCATCATTCCCCTAAGACTGTCGTTCTTAGTGAAAATAAAATTATGTGTTTTGAAAAAGTTGTCAATATAGTATTTTCCAATTGCAGGTAAGTAATTATGAACTCATGATATTGTTATGCAACTAACAGTTGTGATTATTAACACATTGTGTAGAACTATAGTCACCTTCAGAGCTAGCATTCCGCATACAGCAGTTTTCAAAAATTCATTCTTGGTTGGACCAAGATGAGGATCGATGACATGAATGATGCACAGGATCCCTATGAGTTCGAGGAAGATGCTATGGGAGAAAATCTCAGAGTTGGGAATGACGAGACAGATTCCAATGGGAGAAGATTTCAAGATACTCCCCCAGATTTTGCAGCCACCATGAGGAGCCTAAGGGCGGATTTTCAAAGTTGCAAAGAAGACAATGAAAGGATGCTTAAGGCTCAAGAAGACCAAAATCAGATAAAAGTGGCTATACTGTAGATTTTGACAGACATCCAGGGACAGATAAACTCTGGGCATCAGACAACTAATCCAGAAAGAAGCAAAAGTAGCTCCAAGGGAGATTCTCGTAAAAGGTTCCATGTCTCTAGGACGGCTTCTAGGGACAGGATGAATACTCCATAATGGCCTACCAGTGGGTCATCTAATTCTGAAAAACCCATTGGGGATTCAAGCTCTCCATCTCGCGGAAATAAGAGAAGGAGATGTTACAAGAAGGAAACTCAAGGATTGTGAAAGGAATTCCAAAGGTGATTTCTGTGAGGCAGATTTCAGCAATGCAGTTGAAGAAGTTCTATAGGAAAGGTTTCCAGTTGTATGCGGCTCATATTTTGGAGACAACAAAGGATGAAACTCCTAGGTTGGAGGACTTTCAGGTGTTGCTGGAATTCAAGGATGTGTTTCCTGATGAGATTCCAGTGCTTCCTCCAAAGAGAGACATTGATTTTACAGTTGAACTTGTGCTAGGAGCAACACTAGTGTCCAAGACACCCTACAGAATGAGTACACCTGAGATGCTAGAGTTAAAGATGCAACTACAAGAATTGTTGGAGAAGAAGTATATCAATCCGAGTGTGTCTCCTTGGGGAGAAACAGTTCTGTTTGTAAATAAGAAAGATGGTACACTCAGGTTGTGTATTGATTACAGACAATTGAACAAGGTTACTGTGGAACAAATATCGTTTGCCTAGGATTGATGACCTCTTTGATCAAATGAGAGGAGCAAAGGTATTTTCCAAGATTGACTTGAGGTCTGTTTACCATCAGGTGATAATCAAGGATGAAGACATTCATAAGACAACCTTCGGAACAAGGTATGGACATTATGAGTTTGTAGTGGTACCATTTGGTCTCACAAATGCACCAGCTACATTTATGTGCCTTATGAATAGTGTCTTTGGCAGGTATTTGGACAAGTTTGTTCTTGTTTTCCTTGATGACATTCTTATCTATTCTAAGAATGAGGAAGAGCATGAAGAGCATTTTAGGTTGACATTGCAATTGCTTAGGGAGCATCAGCTATATGCAAAGTTGAGCAAGTGTGACTTCTATAGAGATAGAATTCAGTATTTGGGTCACATTATCTCGGAAGAGGGTATATCTGTGGACCTTGAAAAGATTGAAGCCATTATGAATTGGCCTACTCCAAGAAATGTGACAGATGTAATATATTTTATGGTACTTGCAAGATACTACCGGAGATTCATTGAAGGATTCTCCAGAGTTACACATGCCATCACTTCTTTGCAAAAGAAGGGGATAAAGTTTGAATGGAAATCGAGGTGTGAAGAAAGCTTCTAGCAGTTGAAGAATATTCTCACCAATGCACCAGTATTGAAAGTTGCAGACCTAGAGAAATATTTTGTGGTATGTACTGATGCATGCAGATAAGGGCTTGGAGGAGTCCTTATGCAAGACAACCATGTGATATGTTACGAGTCAAGAAAGCTGAAGGAGTATGAGAAGAACTATGCCACTCATTATCTAGAGCTTGCAGCCATAGTACCATTAGAGGAAATTTCAACTCAAAAAGGGGCCTCCTAAAAAAAATTAATAAAATAATACTTAAAATAATAAAATAATATTTATTAATTTTGGAGGAAGAAAAGAAAAAAACTACTTTTTTGTTTGTATTTTCGACATATCTCCCCGTGTTTTTACTCAAATTTCGATCGGGAGATCTCCTTGGATGCAGAATTAAATTCCGCATCCAACGAGTACCCGCTCGGCATACTTTTGACGGACCCCGCTACCCCAAAAACAAGAGATACCTGAAAAATTGTGATGATGATGTCATCATCACATTTTTTTCAGGTATCTCTTGTTTTTGGGTTAGCGGGGTCCGTCAAAAGTATGCTGAGCGGGTACTCGTTGGATGCGGAATTTAATTCCGCAACCAACGAGATCTCCCGATCGAAATTTGAGTAAAAACACGAGGAGATATGTCGAAAATACAAACAAAAAAGGTAGTTTTTTTTATGATACCTATCCCCAAATTTATATTAAAAAAGTGTTTAAGACCTATACGGTATTTCAAATTTAAAGCAATTTCATTGGCTAACACATGATGACATGGAATTTGAGTTAAAGTTAAAAGGCCCATTTTGAGTTGAAATTTCCTCTAATGATGCTCTCAAGATGTGGAGGCATTACTTGATGGGCAAAAGATTTGAGCTAAGGACAGACCATTGTGGTTTGAAGTATTTGTTTGATCAGCCTACTCTGAATACTAGGAAAGTGAAATGGCTGGATTTTTTATGTGAGTTTGATTTCGAAATCAAGCACATAAAAGGAAAGGAGAATAAGGTAGCTGATGCGCTCAGCAGGAAGGTGCAGGAAATGCATGTGGAATCTCTTAGTATTTGCCAATCACATTTGAGGCAGCAGATTGTTAATCATACCACTGGAGATGAATTGTATGAGCAAGTAAAAGAAAAATTGCAGCAGCAAGGTCTTGAGAAGAGGTATGAGGGATATAAATTGGAAGAAGATGAACTTCTTACTTATAAAGGTAGAATTTATATTCCAAATGTAGCAGAGTTGAGGAGAGTTGTTATGGATGAAATCCATCAATCTCCATATTCTGGTCACCCGGGATATTAGAAGACAATTGCCAAAGCTAGAAAGCAGTACTTTTGGCCAGGAATGATAAAGGACATGGATGAATATATTTCAAGGTGCATGAAATGTCAGCAGGCAAAGGTTGAGCATCAACACCCTACAGGTTTGTTGCAGCCTTTGCTAGTTCTGGAATGGAAGTGGAAAGTTATTTCTATGGATTTTATTACAGGATTGCCAATGACTTGGAGACAACATGATTCCATCATGGTTGTGGTGGACAAGTTGACGAAGGAATCACATTTTATATCGGCCAAGTCTACACATAAGACTGATGACATTGCAAAGATCTTCATGAAGGAGATTTTAAAATTGCATGGATTGCCTAAGGCAATAGTCTCTGACAAAGATGTCAAGTTCACCTCCAATTTTTGGAAGGGGTTGTTTGTAGATTTGGATACAAAGTTGAACTTCAACACTGCCTACCATCCTCAGACTGATGGTCAGACAGAGAGAGTCAACCAGGTGCTTGAAGACATGCTTCGCATGTATGTGATGGACAAACCAACCAAGTGGGAAGATTATTTACACTTGGTAGAGTTTGCATATAACAATGGATAGCAAGCCTCCTTGGGGATGAGTCCGTATGAAGCTTTGTATGGAAAAAGGTGTAGGAAACTAGTGACTTGGGATAATCCAGTGAACAGGGTTGTGCTTGGTCCCGAATTGCTCAAGGAGATGGAGCAGGAGGTTGTAAAGATCAGACAGAATCTGAAAGCAGCCCAGGACAGACAGAAAATCTAGGTAGATAAGCATAGGGTGAACAAAGAGTTCATTGTAGGGGATCATGTTTACCTTAGAGTGAGGGAAAAGAAGAGTTCCTTTAAGCTTGGAAGTTGTGCCAAGTTGTCACCTAGATATTGTGGGTCGTTTGAAGTGCTTGAAAGAATAGGGCCAGTTGCATATAGACTTGCATTGCCTGCTAGCACTAGAGCTCATAATTGTTTTCATGTTTCTTTGCTTAAGAAATATGTACATGATCCTAACCATGTGATAAATTGGGATGTGATTCAGGTGGAACCCGAGGGAGAATTCCAAATCGAGCCAATGCGCATCCTCAACAGGAAGGTCACAATGCTCCGGAACCGAGCCATAGGGCAGGTAAAGGTGAAATGAGAGCACTACAGTCTTGAAGAGGCTACATGGGAGCTGGAAGATGCCATGTGATTGGCACATCCATTTTGGTTCAATTCTATGGAACACTGAGGTGGTACCAGTGTAGCATTTTGTTCAATTTTGTAGAGCACTAAGGACAGTGCTATTGAAGGGGGAGGGGAATGTAACAGCCCTTTTTTTACCCCGTTTGCATTAAAATGTATATGATGTATATATTGTAATTAATCGTGGTTTGGAGCTAAAGGAAAAATCCCCAACATCGATTTATCGTTTTATGTTCCGGTGATTAAAATCATTGCCGAAGGTATATTTCATGCTAGCCGACACATTATAATTTTTACATCATGTAAATATGCAATTTAATTAAAAACCCCAACCAGCTATGTCTATGAAACCATAATTAAAAGGGAATGACTTTCCTAAGGATAAGGAGGGGGGAATTTCTAACCATGGGAGCCATTGGGGAAAAGCCAAGTGTAAATTAATAAACCCATTTAGTTGTCAACTATCTTTTGTCTTACTCAACCTTTATCCATTGTCTCATTCAACAAAATTTTTGTCTTATTCTTGTTTCAACTACCAAATTAAATCCTCTAATGTTACTTGGGAATTTATTGCATGGACAATGGTGTGGCGGGACTATTAGTCCTTTCCCACATGCACACTCCACCAAGGAGCACGTGCACCCTCACATGGGCAGGAAGAGACCAGGACAGATTCTTCATATTTTTCTCACGCAGAGAACTGGGGGGTGGCCTTACCTTCACGAATTGGCTGTGTGGATTCTCATCTTCATGATTTTGGGTCTGGGATGTTTTCCTCATCACCATACATCCACGTTGGGTTCCCTCAAAAACGGATGGAAGTCTCCTGTGCGTGAATCTCGTTGTTGGATTTTGTTGTGTGTAGTTACCTTACAGGTTTTGTGGTCTGTGTATATGAATCCATCTCCACACTAAGATTCTGTTGTGTCTAAATTCCCTTCCCAATTGGGCTGTGTCTTTCCCATTGTTTCAGTGGGGAAATCATGGTTGTTGTTTTCCCCACGAGTGTGGGTTGTTACTGAGTTGTTTTGGCCACATTAGGGCTAAGAAAAACTCTGGGATCGTCTTGATTAGTCTGAGCTGTGTATTACCATTTTTGCTGCAGTAATGTTTCCCTTTTTCTTCCCCAGAGCTGTGAATGGCTCGATTTTGCTGTGTGCATACATTGGTTGGTCTTTGGACTGTTTTGGAGTGGGAATGAAGGCTTGGTCTTCTTGATAAACCTGGTGTGTTCAGAAGCCGGATAGGAATATCTAGAGGGTTGTATTTCTTCTCCCCACCCCCTGAATAGAACTGGAAGGGAAGTCAGGGCTTGAGGGACTGTGCAGCAGAGAAGGGACTGATTCCTTGTGTTGGGTGTGTGTGGGTGTCCTAAAAGTCAGGCTAGTTCTGGTGTAGGTGTCCTTATCCATTCAATGAGCCCACTAGCTTAGCAGTCAGCTTTTCCCAGCTCCCTGATGGACTGATAAACCCAAATATGATGGCTTAGATTAGTTGTGTACCCTTGGCTATGTGTGAGCCTGATAATTTCCCCTTACCCCTTGTGGAATTATGCCTAGATCAGGGGTGGAAGTGTTGTTGAGAGGTTAAGGAGCACACTAGCCTATGGTTGGGTGGAACGTTGCAGTGACATAGATGGTTGCAGGGTGTCCTTCTTCATAAGATAAGTATTATTGTGCTTAAATCCCTACAAATACATTTGATAATGAATTACAATGAACATGATGAATGCTTGAATGTTTGGTTTTGCTTCCGTTGTATGATGAGTAATTATGCATCTATGCATGTTTTACTTCAATGCATTTCAATTTTTATCATCGTAAGTTCATGGGGCTGGTTGCTTGGGTAGATAGAAACAGTGGTAGCGCCCTCTTCGCCGGTCAGAGGGTCGAGGATGTTACATATTAATCCAAGATCTACCGAGGAATATTGGATTTCTATCGTTGTGCTACCCGATAGAACAAAAGAATCCAATGGATTGTCATTGGATTGGTTCTACTCTTGATACTCTCTGTCCTGATCTTCTTGTTCCTTCTTTTTAAGCTCTTCAGATGCATTTTTTTCTTCTTCACTTACTCGATCAGCCTCCTTTCATATCCTTTCATCCTCCTCCCTATGTCTTTGTTCTTCTTCTTCTTTTTTCTTATGTTCTTCCTCATCTAATCATTTCACTGCTTCCTGTACTAACCTTTAGGCCTCCTCTTCTCTTTTCTTTGTAACTTCTTCATTCTGCTTTTGTTGTTAAGTAATCCCACTACTACTTCCTTTTCCTCCTACGGTCATGATTTTCTTCTTGAATCTCTTACTCAAAACATCCATGCTACATGAATTTCGATATATTTCCCCATATTTATCCCAATGATTAGTGTATTCAAAGTGTACCCCTATGGATGCACAATATTTCAAGACTTTGTCCAAAGAATCATTTCTACATAAACTTTTTTCTCTGAAATGAAAACTTTCGAGTTATCTTATGAAATCGGGAGCACTTTTTACCTTAGAGAACCTGTAACTACCAATACAAAATGGTAGTGGAGGATAGACAGCTTTCTTCATGTCAAATAGGAAGTTCCCAAAACCGTCAATATATAACTGCCTTACTACTTCTTTATGAATAACATAATTTGTGGCAACTTTCGTAGCAAGGAAGGAGCTTTGGATTCCCCATACATTCTTAAATACATTCCTTCCTTAGAGAAAAAATAATCCCCATATTCGCTCACTGTCTCTAATTCTCCTTTAGACATGCAATTGCAGTCCTTAAGAAATATTAGCTTGTATAGTGGCATCAGAAAATCCTCACAGATGCTCTTATAGAAACTATAATACTTATGTGCCCATAATATTTGATATGCAGAGTATATAGGAGTCCTGGCATGATCCCATTTGCAATTTAGTGCTTAGAAATGATGTGTGCATAAGATGCAGTCAATTAAGAAAGAGCTCATATAAAATTATGACTTCCTTTGAGTCAGACTTCCAAGTGCTACAGCTATACATAAAGATAGGCTCCTTACCATGATGTCGACCTAGTTGAAAATAGCACCCTTCATGGCCACGTAAAATATCGATGGTACCCAGATTATCTTATAAAATTTTCCATTGGCCCGACTGAATATCCAATTCAGCATCAAAGCTAAGATTCGGTATGGGGTGCATAGGCTGGCAGTTTCATATTCTATGAGGGTTTCTGGAGAAACTGCTTCCCAAATACCATCATTTTCTTCACACAATCAAACACATTTAAGTCCAGATACTTTATCCATTTATCTGTCATGTAGACCTGGGGTGTAGGTATCTTACATGCTTTAGTTATATATGTAGGGTTGTAAGCAGCAAAACCCTATTTTCTATGTTTTCCAGGATCATAGTGTTTGTATCTTCTTGTGGTAGAATCCAGTCGATTACCTTGGCACATGGGAAGAGTTCACAGCGTGTATATACTTTCATGATAGCAGACTTCATTATATTTGCATACAATGGTATGTCTTCAAGGCCGGCCTCTGGAATAGCTTGGTCCTTGATCATCTGATAAATTTGAACCCATATGAATTCTGGCTCAAACCCCGTGATAGCCTTTATGTCTTCATAGATGATTTCCATTTTGGAAACAATCTCTACATCTGGATTATCTCCTGTGTCCTGGGCCTTCTTCTTCCCTTTCTTAGGCATGTTGTTGTATGAAGAACGAAACTAGCAAAAACACACCAAAACAGGTCTTAGAGTTATTTAATCTTCAGCATGCATGCATCTTTAAATAAAATACTGAGATGAACCGAAGAAAACATAAGATAATGAGTGAAACTCTAGATGATCATCATCAGATCTTAATGAATAAAATGCATTTACCAACTCATCTTCAAGCATCTCTGCAGTATGAAGAAAAATTTATTAAACTATTCCAAAAACCAGAAGGCGAATATTAAATCACGACTAGAACGTTCTAGAAGCAAATTATTTTTTACATCACACAGGTTTTAAAACTCAGGTTTGGAAACACAACAGCCACCCAACGATTTCTTCCAAAATCATTCTGCGCACCATATGGTTAGGATTTTCTACTGGCTTGACACTCCCATGTTACTCTAAAAGAACAAACCAGGAAATCTCCCCTCAAAAACCAATGGAAAACCTTGTAGCGGCTCAGTGGCTTTAAAAACAAGGGTCACTTGTATATCCCAAATCCTGATATTTTCTAATTCTATGAAAATATGCTGATACAACCAGGCATGCAAACTGCCATGCAAAATTCCCTATTTTATAGCAAAAATTAGGGTTAGGGTTTGTAGGATAGAATGAACACTTACCACTGATAAGATGGCTAGACTACTCTTGAGAGAATATGCATGCATCAAGAGCTGAATCGGAGATGAACTGGTATCTTCTGCTTCTGGTGATGCCCTAGTAGCACAAACCCCAAATCAGCTAAAGGTGATGTTTTCAGTGAAGGAGGTGTCCGATGAAGTTGATGATTTGCAGGACTGATAGCCTTCCTGTGGCAGAGATAATTCCTAGCACATACGAAAATTCTGAGGTCTCTAGGTAGGCTAGCGAATTGTTCTATAGGTGCAGCTGCTCATGCCCCCCTAATCCTAAAATGGTTTATAACTGCTCAGGATGAGCATGATCGGATTTGATAATCACCGGGTACTAGAGTAAGATGCCAATGATGAGAATGGTGCCTGGGTTTTGAAGGTAAACTGATATTTGAAGACCCAGCGAATGATTAGTGCTTTCTAACTGAAAACCCCTTATGGCTGCACACATGCCCCCTAGATGAGACTAGGGCATATATCTCACTGCCGAAACCCTACTAGCTGAAGACTCCATCTCCAACCCCAACTGTTGTGTTGCACATTGTGCTGCAATTCAAGAGCTCCCAAAATAATAATCATCAAAAGTAAGTCTCCTTTCACTTTATCTTCCTTTTATAACTTTCAACTGTGAAAACCCTAACCTTTGACCTAATTAGGTCGCTTTAATTTCTAATTTGCAGTTGACTTGCATGCATGTGCATGGAGACTTAAATGGGTGCATGCATCATTAAATAATGCTTAGATGGCATGCATGATGGTGGCCTTTGGCCCCGGTGGCCCTTCTTAACCTAATGGTGATAACATGTTGATGCGCTAGATTTTCTATAGATGGCATCAATCTTTAGATGATTCCCTAGCTGTCAGTAACTACTCGAACCCACAGGAATCACATAGGTTAGCGGTTTTGGTCCTCAGTGCCTAATTAGATGAGGACATTACAGTCCTCCCCGCTTGAGATTGCTTGTCCTCAAGCAACTGCAAACTGGGATGCTGCAATACTTGTTCACACTACAACAAAAACTTGTGATTAGCGTCTCTTTTAGCTTCCTTTTTAGCATCCACTATCACTTTTAGTGTATTTTTCATCATTTTTTGGACAAATTGGACGCTTTTCCACAAGATGGCACTTTTAATGGCGTTATTTGCGTCTCTTTTTAAAAGTTGGCATTATTTTGGACGCTAATTAGCATCCCAATTAGCATCTCAATTAGCGTCCCAATTAGCATCCCATATAGCGTCCCAATCAACATCCCAATTAGCATCCCAATTAGCGTCCCAATTAGCGTCCTTATTAGCGGCTCAATTAGCGTCCCAATTAGCATCCCAAATAGCGTCCCAATCAACATCCCAATTAGCATCCCTTTTTAAAATTTGGCGCTATTTTGGACGCTAATTAGCATCCTAATTAGTATCTCAATTATCGTCCCAATTAGCATCCCCATTAGAATCCCAATTAGTGTTCCAATTAGCATCCCAATTAGCGTCCCTTTTTAAAAGTTGGCGTTATTTTGGATGCCAATTAGCATCCCAATTAGAATCCCAATTAGCGTCCCAATTATCATCCCAATTATCATCCCTTTTTAAAAGTTTGCGCTATTTTGGACGATAATTAGCATCCTAATTAACATCCCAAATAGCATCCCAATTAGTGTCCACAAAATCATCCCATATAACACCAATAATAGCCTCCAAAAAAATGTCCTGAATAGCATAGTACCATATATTAATCCAAGGTTAGTGATAGGAATTGCGCCATGAATTTCAATAGGAAAACATTCAACATAGTGCCAAGTATAGAGCTAGTAATTGCATCTAGAAAACATCCAACATAGCACCAGGTATAGAACCAGGTATAGCGCCTGGCATAATGCTAGAAATTTCAAAATGAACCGTGCTAGGAATTGCACTAGGTTTAGAGCTAGGAATTGTGTTCGGAAAATGTCCGACATAACGTCAGATATCTCAATGTCAATGTCAATGAGCATGATTCTAGTACTTTTGTATCTTGATTTATCATAATGGCACCTAAATGATCATAACATGGCACTTTTGGACCTTGATTAATCCTAATGAGGGGTAAATTACCTTAATGTCACCTAAATTGCTCTAATGGCATTTGTGTGTCCCCAACAACATTTGATAGACCCTAATGGCATATGATTGGCCCTAACAACATGATGATGATGCATTACGATAATTATGATGGAGCTTATTGATATGATTTGATAAATATAATACTATATCATCCATTCTTCTGAGGTAGTATGGCTCCTTGCTCGTTATTATTGCAATTATATTGATGATGACTACGATGATGACAATGATGTTGATTAATTGTATGATGATGATGACGATGAAAAAGCATCAAGGAAAAAGGACTAGATTCGAAACAAAAGGAAAAAAGCATCAATCACTCCCAAGAAAAGAATGTTCATTGCCCTCCTACGTGGGGTGATACACAACATTTTATCACCCCTCTTTGAAGCAAAACCACAGGCAGTTTATTGACACACATGCAAGAATTACCAAATTAATTTCTTTTTTTTAAATTAATAAAACTAATGGAATCAGCATAATCCATCGATTTAGCTCATTCAGTATAGGAAGCAAATGACATGAAGTTTATTGACACAGACGCAAGAATTACGGTCATTGATAAAATTAAATTACGTTTAATTGGTCGTTGATAGGATTGCAATGCATGGGCAGCCAAGCACATAATTAAAGAAGTTGATGCTACTCAACACATGGACAGGAAAATGAATATCAGCACACGGAGAGGAAAACTGATAAAACGTCATCTGGGTGTTTAAACCCTGTGCATCAATATCACATATTTCTTTGTCAGAACCCTTGTGTTTGCAGACTATGCTACTTATAAGCATGGAAAAAACAACACATCCAGTTCCTAGCTTGTAAGACAATTTTAGTGGAAATATTAAACAAGCCCTAACCTTGAATAGATTTTATGAGCGACCTATTAGAGGAACCCTGAGACTCAAATTTGCAAAACCACATACGAAAATACCAATA
This sequence comes from Pseudotsuga menziesii, assembly GCA_001517045.1. Lineage (NCBI taxonomy): Eukaryota > Viridiplantae > Streptophyta > Pinopsida > Pinales > Pinaceae > Pseudotsuga > Pseudotsuga menziesii. Next base: position 211,336 of record LPNX010511422.1, on the reverse strand, counting down.
TAATTCGCTCATTAGAATTATCCAGGCATTAGAGACCTCCCAACTGTAATACCAATATAATTCACTCATTAGAGATAGACAAACATTAGAGACCTCCCAACTGTAAATTCATGTATGTGGGAAAACTAAATGTTAAATGGAAAAAGAAAGATATAGGGAGATTCAAAACCTAGACTCGTGGAGTTACCAGCTCGTATTAAACCCTGCGAGGCGAAGGGACTGCCTTTCAATCATGTTTCCAGCAACTCATTCCAGAGAAAATCGTATGGGATTAAACGATTGATGTAGCACAGAGTTCTGATGGCTCGCTTTTTAATTATCTATTTCAAAATATTTTATATTTGAATTTATTTGGGAGAACAACATCTGTCACTCTCCAACGATTTAGCTATCACAATAGATTTTGGTTTGCCAAACATAATGGTGGATTAAACCAAAACATATAGTTTAGATGGTCCACCTACCTCATCACACATCACAATATGGCCGTTTCATTCACACTGAAGTATCATGCTACCTGGATTAGCTATGTTCTAGTGGGAACACTCGATTTCCTAGCGGTAACATCGGTATTCACCAAATCTCTGCCCTTGGTAGTCTTATTCACGGGGTGAAAATTGAAATGAAACCTATAATTGAATAAAACCATTAACAATATTTTTATAATTTGAAGAAATATGGACATGAAGAAATCTTTGTTTTCACTACAATTTGGAAATTACTGGGTCGGGTTCCAATTGCTTTCTAATATAGGGATTTTATAATCAAAATCATGAAAGAATAAATCCATAACATTTGGTAGTCCCGGGGCTAGGTGTTTGTAATTCAATATCAGTTTGATTTAGAACTTTCGAATGTTTTGGTTTTACTTTAAGCAGCTCAAAAACTCATGATAATGAAAGGGTTGAGAGTTTGATAAAGCATAATTGATTGATCGAATTGATGAGAGAGATTCATTAAGAATTTGTTTAAGCACTCACTTGTGGATCTGGTTGTCGTCTTTGATATGCATATTAGTATAAACATATTGGTGTTCGATGCACATTACAATGGCGAATATTTGGCACAGATTAAACTTGGGAAGTAATGTTCTGGTATAAACACACCAATATTCTTTGTCACACATTTGTGGTGTTGTGACCTAGTTACATAGGTATAAATTTCAATCATATGATATGCATTACACAACATAGTGCAGTGACTCTTGTTGTAGACATAACGTATTGAAGTAGTTGAGGAGCTCAACAATTTGCATGGAATGCCAATAGTTAATACAAATCGTCTTCCTTGTTTGTCTCTTCCAATTTGGAAATTTTTGTACTTTGTTCATTATACACAATATTGAATAGACTAGAAGACTTTGAAATGTTTGTGTCCTAATGATAAATGACATATCATGATATTGTGAATACTTGAATAGTTGGTTACTTGGATATTTTTCTCAACTTCAAGTTGTCCATACCTTGTAACACATTGTCACAAACTTAATGGGAATTTGGAGTTTCTTAGTTGTCAATATAAACATGCCAATGTTTATGTGAATGAATATATTATCTTTTTTATCAGTTCACTAATTAATTTGAACAAGATAGTGAATAAGAAATATATTTATGTGTTTATTTCATTATCCCTACTCATTGGTTGGCTCAACAAGAACAAATATTTGTGTCTTAGGAAAGTGCAAGAGGGAGTTGTATAAGACCTTATTGGCCAAGTTAATCAAAGACACACCCTTCCAAAAAGATCCTTATGAGTTGTGTTGGTAGATGAAGGACTAGCCCTGGAAAGAATTAACCAAGGACTTTATTAGGTGGTACTATAAACTTATATTATCTACACACAACTTTCTCTCATTTTTGCAACATATCGAAGTTCTCTTAAATGTTTCATTTCCCTCACTATGAGGGTATACTAGTAAAACCAAGTTAATGGTTGAAATTTAGAATTTACTCATTGGTAGTAAAACCAAGTTAATGGTTGAAATTTAGAATTTACTCATTGGTAATAAAACCAATTTAATGGTTGAAGTATCGTTTTATCATATGCAAAATTTGATTTATGGTAAAATTCACAGTCCTTTCACCTCAATACTAGCTTAGGGCTGCAGCCTCGGGAATCAATAAAACTTATTTTGAACACATTAAGTTGTCATATGTGTATCATTAATTTTATAGTTAAGTAACATAACAACTATTCTATTGTATTTTTTCAAGTTGGAGCACACTTCATTATACAAAAAGACTACTTAGACTATGTCATAACCATATTGGGGCATCCACCTGCAATCCAACCTTGAGAGATCTAAGAATGATAAGGATTGGGCATGTACAAAAAAGTAATACATAACTCAGAAAACATTAAAAAAAAAGTATTACATACCAAGGAAGTTAGAAAAGCTACCATAATCAGGGCAAGAGCATCAATTTTTTTTGTTCAATACTTGTTGTGAAAGCATACATGTATGGGATGGAGGGAAAATGGAATCAAGCCTAAGTCATCTGAATCCTTGCAACTCACTGCATGTATGGGTCTCAAAAAACCTCCTTTTAAATTGAACCAAAATACCAAAAGAAGTTTATTAATGGCTAGATTTGAGAAAGTTCTAGGTGTGAGTAATTAAGGGCTCGGGGCTCTAAAATTTGTTGTGTTTTGTACCAATCCATGATTCAATGAATTGACAGTCACAGGTAGGAATTTAAGTTATTTAATGAAAACAATTAATGTGTATACCTCTATGTCGAACCCATTTTCCATGTCGATGCAGGCCGCTGCCCTCTTTATTGTCTTACCAAAAGGCATGATAAAGAGGAAGAAGACCTAAAATTATGGACTTTACCTTCAAAGATTGCCTTGCAATCACATTGGTAAGCAATGATAAGAACATCCCAACAATCCAATGTTTCAATTTCAATTGATAGTGTTAATTAAAGACTTATACGGTAAATTTAATATAAGACTTACTTATAGTTGTCGCTTACTCTTTGCGTCTTGACACATTTAATATTTTATGGTTGTCTCTATGCCTTGACCCAATTCGTATTATAAGGTGAGGATGTGCATTCATAATAATCCTTAGTTATTACTATGAGATGAGGATTTAAAGGGAAGATGATGTAAAGACAAGTAATTTTTATATGTATTTTGGTGGCACTGAGGACAAATGTTGCGAGAAACCACAAAGGTTTGGAAGGACGAAGGGAGATTACATCACGATCATGCCACCCATCAAATTGAAGACTATTCTTGAGCCAACAATTGTTTTTTTAATTTTAATAATAACCATTGTTTCTCCATATCATGTGCCCAATGACACCTCTCTATAGTAATGCATAAATCAACCTCTGCACAGTTTGTGATCCTAGCTACATGCCATTATTTGTATTTCATGACATCGAGTGTTGTTTATAGTTGTCATGAGTCCATGATATTCATGCAAGAAATGAAGTATTGTAGAGGAGGACTCATCAAACTGACCTTTTGAATTTCATTTTGACAAAAAAAGAGTGGACATTGGTTGCGAGGTTCACATAGGTAGTAGGTACAAATTTTTGAGCTCGTTTCGGGCCTAGTTGTAGACTAGTAGTTCTTTTTGTTATGGTCATAGTTGTTGACACATTGTCACACTTTAGATTGCAGCCCCAAGTGACTCGGGAGTCAGAGTCACATCTCAATGGCTAGTGACTCTGGAGTCAGAGTCACATCTCGATGGCTAGTGCCTCGTAGTCATCAATGATTACTGGTCATCTTGCATAGCTAAGAAGTGAGTTCATGAAATGAGTGAGTGAGTGATTATAATCGATCATATTTCCAATATTCCGAATGATGAGTTGAACTTTATAGCATAGGAATTTAAACATCTTGAGAAATCTATATAGATGAGTAATTTAAAATGTTTCCCTTCATTTGAAAAGTTGATATAAATTATGCCCTTCTTAATTGAAAGGGTAAAATTCAGATTTTAATTTTTTTTTAAGGACAATTTTAACTTTACACTTATAGAACCCTCTTTTGTAACTTAAGCACTAGTGCTTGAGGGTGAAATCTTTAACATGTTTTTTCTCTTGGATTTCTTTTTGGAATATTTCAAGAAATAACAACATGGTTTTGGATATCCTATCAAAAAAAGTTGTTTCACTTAAGGAAGGTCTCTTGCTTTATCAAGAAATGTTGGAAGAACAAATTATCAACGAAGGAATGAAAGATTTTTGTTAATGGTGTTTGTCTTTTTTTTTCATTTTGAGTTTTGATGTCAGCAAGTTAGTTGTTTATGGTGTTTCTCTTGTAGTCCTTTTTCTAATAAAGGGGAAATTTTTTGAATTATCGAATGTAGTTTGTTAAGAAACTAATGTTAGCATAATTCTTATGTCAACTGATATATTCTGGAAAGGCATGATGTTTGATGTACTAAAAAATTTCTTCTCTGATTCAATATGAATAGCAAGAAAAAGGTTTTTCACTTTGAAAAAAAATGCAATCTCATGCTAGAGTGCACTCTAGATTAGACATGACTTTTTTATCCTCGGCTAAACAAACAATTGATCTCATTTATACTTTAGAACATAGAAATTCAAATGGGATGATGGATATTGGCTTAGGAGAGTTTTCTATATAGTAATATAGTCTATAAAAGTATTTTCTGTGAACAATCTTGCAGACAGTATGAAATTTGGGAAGCCCAGGTTGCTTGGCTCCCTCCCCGTAAAGGTAAAAAATGTCCCAGAGAGAAATAAGACATTAGAAGCAGCCATTACTGACAAGGAAAACTGATTTGGCCAAGCTTGATGAAGCCTACAATTAAAACAAAACTTTAGTGTGGGGAGAGTCATGCTTGTCAGCACCATTTTTTTCTATCTTTGCCCTATTCCTTACAGTTTGGACACTTGGAATATGATATATAGATTAACTGGCTAGCTTAAATCTATAAGACAAGGACGCCTTCAGCTTTCAATACAAGTAGTTGTATTGGTAACTCAAATAATGGGTCACATTTGAACTGCATCTTGGTTAAGTATACAATCAATAAATGACTTTTTGTGAATCTGTCATCTTAGCAGCCAAAACCCAGTATTGTAGTTGTTGATGCTATATGTTGTATAAATGAGATATAATGATATTTAATGTCTTTGCTAAGCATAGAAATGATTATACAGTAAAAATTTTGAGAGGAGGACAGACACTAGTATTTTTTATAGGACAGAGACGCTAGTATTTTTCATGAAAAAGCATGCCTAATAAGATCTTTTTTTTTCATTATAACTACCTCTTTTCTTTGCAATACTGTTGCAGAACTTGACTCTTATGTTCTGATTGAATTATTTATCTAATGCCTTATTATATTTACAGTCTAATAATTTTTGACATCATTAACAGCCCTATACTGTGAGTTTATTTTCTTTTCTTCTATATAGATCTAAATATTTGATAACCAGTGTTAGTTTCCTTCATTTTTTCTGTCTGGATTTGGCCATCATGTACATCATTTTATATGCAATTTGGTTCCTAGTTTTATTTTTGATTATATTCATTGCTTTGACTTTGACACACAAAGGTGACTTCTATATTCAGAAAAATACAGATTAAAGTTACTGCTTCGATACTATATAGTTAATAAGCTCCTTCTGGCCACTTGACTTTCAACTCTTTAAATTGTTAATAGAAAAAATGTTAAGAAAATTTTATTAATCTCTAACAAATGACCACACAATTAGGTCAATGGGGATAAAAGAGTACACCAAATGTAGGTACAAAGTGTGGGAGCAAAAAAAATCCTAGAACAATACTGAGAGTAGGAAAATATAAAGAGGTAAGCGCTAAATGTCCACCTAAAAGTAAAAAAAAAAAGTACTCAATATATGTAGGTCATTTTTTCAATATATGTAGGTCATTTTTTGGTTTATCAATTTTTAAATGTTTGAGGTCAATGCACAATCATCAAACCAATATGTAGGTCATTAACCTCCCCTCCCTACTATGAGGAGTACGATAAGAAATGTGTTGAAGAGCACGTTGATTATCTCATGGATATCAATATGTTGTTCCACCTCAATGTTAATATAAATATGTCTAAGCACTTCCCTCCCCCACTTGAATCACTTGGTTTTCTCATGAGGTAAGAGGAAGAATAGATGCAAGAGAAGGCCTTTTTACAACATGATGGCCAGCCCTTTGATCTATCCCCTGCTCATCTCGATATGGTGTTTGATAACATCATGACTGAGGTTAGAAGAAAGTATGATTTATGGCCAATCTAGAATGCATTAAATTTATGAAGGGAGGAGAAAAGAAGCTAAGAATGTGAGAAAACATGCATCTATGGGTACTGAAGGTTCAAGGAACTAGGAAGGCTTCAAGGCCTCTAACTTTTAAAGAATTGTTACCCCATATCTTTTGCAACCTCATCAACTTTGGTAATTGATGCTTCCAATATATCAATGTTATCAACTCTGTTTTCAATATCTTTGTTTTTCCTTTCCAGTTTTGTTATTAATGCCAAATATTTATCCTAAAGTTGTCTTTTATTTCTAAATGGTACTATCAAATGATTTAAAACTTTTATTGTAAACCTGAAATTTGGTGCTCATGATGAGGTAGAGAAAATTCTGTTCTTGTACCTTCTATTTACTTTCTAGATTCTTTAATTTTTTTCCATACAAGGAGTGTACTTATTCCAGTTGAGTAATAAGGTCCTTAGTATTGACTTGACTTTTATTTGTGTGTTCTACCCCATGATTTTCTTCAAATTTATTTGCTGGGCTAGAAGGGATGGCTTCTGATTTAAAACTTTTATTGTAAACCTGAAATTTGTTGCTCATGATGACGTAGAGAAAATTCTGTTCTTGTACCTTCTATTTACTTTCTAGATTCTTTAATTTTTTTCCATACAAGGAGTGTACTTATTCCAGTTGATTAATAAGGTCCTTAGTATTGACTTGACTTTTATTTGTGTGTTCTACCCCATGATTTTATTCAAATTTATTTGCTGGGCTAGAAGGGATGGCTTCTTCTACACTGTCCGTGGTAGGAATTTGTGGAACAATTTCTAGTTTCTTTACCACTTAGGACTTGGCTCTATCTCTTTGTCTAATGAGCTGATCCTTCTTATCTTTTGAGGGGATACCTACTTGAGGTTTGAGAGGACTTTTCTTTGGTGTCCCATTTTTACTAGGGTAGCAACAACCTCCCTTTTCTCATCCTATATTTTTTTCTTCTTGGTTATTCTTTTCTTACTAGCACTTGCCTTACCTCCTATCTTATTTTCTCGACTCCTTTAAAGGATTTTCCTTTAAGTTTGTAACAATTCCAATCATGGTAGTAGTTTACACCTTTCTAAATGAGATTTTTTTTGTTTCTTATCACACCCATTTACACCATCCACAGCTGCCCAAGTATTCGTGGATTATATTTTTAAGTTACATGGAATTCTAATTTTCATTATGTTGGACTAGGATTCCACATTTACTATGAAATTTTGGAAGGAGTTGTTTAAAATTTAGTGTACCTAGTTGAAAAGGAGCATTATGTACCATCCCCAAACTGATGGTTAGTGAAAAAAGGTTAAGAAGTGCTTAGAAACCTATTTACAATGCTTTGCTTAAAAAAGTCCACACTAATGGGCACAATGACTACCCTTGTAGAGTGGTGGTACCATACACTTACCACACTGCTACCAAAATAAGCCCATATGAATTTATCTATGGCTAAAAACCCTCACTAGTAACTTCATATTTACGAAGCACTTCCAAGGCTCATGCAATGACACACTTTGCACTAGAAAAGGCATTCTCCACACACAAGGAGTCCATGATGAAGAGGATGAAGGATCTAAAGCCAATTTGGGTGCAGTCCATGAGTAAGAGGATGAAGGAGCTGAAGCCAATTGGGGTGAATACCTTGGCATTGCTGAAGCTGAAGGACAAAATGGTGAGGTTGTGGTGGTAGATGATACAAAAGTGAGAGGAGAGGATTATGATGAAGGAGGATGGGATTTAGAAGATTTGGAGTTACCAGCAGATGTCACTACGGAAAATGTTGCAGGTACAACTCATACAGTGTCATTTGTTACCCCATCACCAGGTATGCCAGTAAGCCAAATCTGGATACAAAAAATTTCTCTTGCAAGTGAGCATGCAATTGTTGGTAACTTTGATACATCTATGAGCCTCTTAAGTCGGAAACTTGGTATTAAGAATTTCACTCCATTAAAACCCTTATTTTTGGATCTTTACACGGGAAGCCATACATACCTTCCAGCATTTGTTTCTGCACAGGTGGTCTCCTTAGCAATAGAGAGAGGGTGGACTGAGACTGCTAGTCCAAATGTCAGAGGTCCACTAGCTTTGGTATTTAGGTTTTCTTTATTAGATGAGAAACTTAGACTAGCTTACATAGCCACAACAGACAGGAAGTTTAGTGAAGCATTGAGGCTATTTCTTACCATCTTGCACACAATTCTAGTTATTGTTGTAGATTCAAGAAGAGAGGTTGATGAGGTGAAGGAATTGATTGGAATTGGTAAAGAATATGTCTTGGGTCTTCGGATGGAGGTCAAGAGAAAGGAATTTAAGGATGATGTTGTTCGGCAGCAAGAGCTTGTAGCCTATTTTACTCATTGCAACCTTCAAAAAGTCCATTTGAGGTTGGATTTGCTGAATGCCATGGGTGTTTGCTACAAGGGAGGGAACTTCAATACAGTTGTTAACTTTGCTCAGTGGCTGCTGGAGAGTGACCCCCCTGCTAACCATGCAACAAAGGCCCAACAAGTTCTTCAGGCATGTGAGAGGCAGTTGCAGGATGCCAATAAACTGAATTATGACTTTAGAAATCCTTTTGTTGTTTGTGGAGCAACTTTCACACCCATATACCGTGGTCAGAAGGATGTGTCCTGTCCATACTCTACAGCACACTTTGTTCCAAGCATACAAGATAATCTCTGCACTATATGTGAGCTTGCAGTTGTGGGTTCTGATGCTTTTGGGTTACTTTGTTCAACTACTCAGATAAGGTGATGTCAGCATTGGACACATGATGACTATGCTTTTTTATTTCAAGAAGTTTCATTGCCTGCATATAGGTCCAGACTGATGTTGTACTCTACCTTTGAGAACAGTGTTGAGAAATATGCCAGGAGAGTTTGTAACAAGTCTTGGAAAAACTTCAGGGCCTTCTTAAGAGATTGGAAGACACGGTTTATTGAGACTAAAATGATAGTAGAAGTAATTTTCCTTGTTGTTTCATTGTTTACAATTTGAAATTTAAGTCTGTTTTTTTTCTTCCCTTTCCCAATATTGGACAATAAGTGCAAGTCATTTAGCTTATGTCTAGTGGAGAATTTTTGATAGACACAAGGGTGTTTATCTTGTCCTTATCATTCAAGTTTTCCAGTGGATTGTTGAGTATAAACAGGCATTAGGATTTTATTAGACAACCTAAGGAAGTTGCATTTAAGTATTCACATTAAATTGAACTGCTCGAGTGCTTTTTGTAATTGTAGATAACTTCATTCTTGTCTCTATCAACTAATATTTAACTATTTTAATTGCATAGCTGGTTTTCATATGATGTTCGTGTAATGAAATGAGTTCTTAAATGAGCTCTGTACTGGTTGTTGTTTAAAAAGACTGCATAGGTATTGACAAAAAATTATTCTCAGAGGAGAGAGACAAATACAAGGCAGATCATTTCTTCTGATAAGAGTCAGTCCTGTACTATGTTATTTATTAAGAGACATGGTATTTTTTTATTGAAATATTTTGACAATTGTGTTTCAATTTTCTTATATTGTGAAAATAATTGTTTTCCATTGATGTTGTCACATTTTATCTTCTTAAGAAGAGCATTTTCCCCCTATGCCTGTGTGATCGTCTTATATAGCAAGCTATGTTACATAGGAGGATATTGGTCTTAACCAAATGTCTAAATTTTGGTAATTCATGAGGTTTGTATGTAGAGATGTTACACCTCCTATATTCTATTTGAATTCCTTCAATAGTCGCTGAATAAATATTATCTAAATTTACATTCTATTCTGAAATTCATTTCAGCTGGAACGCTTGGAATATTTTTATGTCCAAACTGATTATTTTGTTCTAACTTCTAAGTATGATTATCTCTAGTGTGCAGAAAGTTTATTATAGATCTGTTTTTACAACTCACATTCTTTGTTTTGGTTCTATGACAATATTCACCTGGAAGATAATTTGTTGGCGGCTATGTTATATTTTACAAGGTGCAATTAATTTGCTGATGGCTGTATACAAGAAAGAATTCAATGCAATGGGTGGCTATTTGACAGATGCAGGCGAGATATTATGATGTTGAATGCATTTATTATATAATTTTTGTTGGCAAATATTATGTTGACCGAAGGACTTCACTATATGTTACTAGATATTCTGATATTTTCACTTTGGTCTTCTAAATATTGCAATCTGAAGTTGTGTGGCCTTTGAAATTTTAATTATCACTTGAATCGCAAGATCTCATGTCCCTAGATTGATGGAAATGATACTGATTTCATCTTGACCAGCTTTATCCAATTGCTAGCATTAAAGCTGTATAATGTTTTCTCTTTCTGAAATTTCAAATGCACATGGATTTTTATAAAGGCTATAGGACGTCTCCTATGTCTGAAATTACTGAACATTGAATGAAAGGGTGTTAACTGGTTTGGATACAGCTAGCATTTCCAGCTAAGCTGATATCACACTAAAATGTGGAACATTTTATCATGCAGGTAATACTAGACAGGGTGGAGCATTTTATTCAGGCTGTTGGAACATACGAGGATAGGATTTTTCAAAAGCGAGCTCATATTCATGACGTACACATTTATTTATATGAAATTATGAAAACCTTTGTAAGTTGTATGTATTTGGGCCTTATTTTGAAAAAAACATAGCTATATATTTTTTAATTATTCAATAACCCCCACTGAGGATAGCACCCTTCCATTGAGCCAAGTTGTGAGCTTAAGAATGTTTTGAATAGGAACTCTATGCCATATGAAAAATGGAAAATGGGTCAATAGCTATTTTTGTAGAGCATTTTATTAGGAAATACATTAAGCCAAGGGAAATACTTTTTTAAAACTCTGGAAATATTAGGAAATACATGTATTTTAAATGCTCACACATATTTTACATGTATTTTTATATATGCATATCCAACCATATTCTATCCAATTTGTTCTCATATATGTACATATATCTATCTATATCCTGGTAACTTTAGCTTCTCACTGATAACCAGATGAATTATCATAGCTGACTTCTGTTAAGTATTTGATTACTAGCAATATATTAGGTCAGACTAACCTAAGATTCTTGTTGGTTTTTCTTAAACTTTACGCTCATTTCCTTTATATCCAAATGAGGGCATAAAATACACTCTATAGGCTGAAATGATTGTTACTACATTTGTTTTATGGGAATGACCCATTTCTTGAAGGATACAACCTGGAAAAGTTCCCAGAAAATGACAAGAAACGGATGCCAACAAACCATTCCTAGGGAGTTCTTGGAATGGTCAGTATTTTAGAAATGGTACTAGTCTTTTCTCTAAACTTTCCTTTTGATCCCTTTGATCCCTTCATCATAAAGAGTACCATTATCCACTTGATGTAGTTCAGCCACATTACTCTTTTGTACTCGCCATTTTTTATGTTCAGGAAGATATTGTAGATTCTCAGTGTATGTTGTTTCCACTGAAAATTCCTTCCATAATACCTTCAACCCCCACCCGCCAACATATTTAGTGAGTGGTATATTCCTGTTGCGCCTTACAGATCTTTAAAGGCATTGGAATTAATTTTCCTTATAGCACTCATGCTATTTCCCAGATGCATTTCTGCAGTTAATTCTCAATTCTTATGCTTTTAAATGCTTGAATTGAAAATTCACAATTCATTGCAATGATATAAAATCTGTTTCAAGGCACACTCTCTTTGTTTTCACTCTTGTTTCCCCACTCTGTTAGAACTGATCTTATGCAGGTAAATATGTTGGTACATAAGTTATAACTTATCTCGTGTGTAATCACATGTAGCTGGGACCAACAGTAGAATTTCATGTCTACTAGAATAAGGTGCAAGATATTACATGTTTGTAACCAGGCTGTCATAATTTGGCTGCTAGCTAGATTGGTGGAACATTGTTTTTTTCTCTAGTCATGTGCATGCACTAATGTGTATTGCTAATCACATGGTTTATCAGGTCCTGATATAACCAGAATGCCCAAGCTACATGATTTTAGGTAACCAAATGGTACTATTACATTGTCATCTTCTGATACATGCAACACTATTGATGTTGATGAGTGTCCTTTCTGGTATTACAAAAGCCTCTTTCTCTATTTCCTTGTTCGACCATTAGATACTCAAAGTTGTGTATTGATCCTTTTTACCATTATAGAGGACTCTGTAAGTTAGGTTCTCAAATTCTTAAAGGGTTCTAGCTCAATGGAAGAGCGCCTACCTTACAAGCAGGAGGTTGGTGGTTTGATTCCTCCATGCCCTAATGATATTATAATATCATTTAAATACTAAAAACGACTAAATTAGTGACCAAAAAATGAGAGACGTGAAACTAGGCATTAAAAAGGATGCAACACGTGGCGCTAATGATGAAGCCAAACATGGCATTGATATGGTAGCAAAATAAGACATTACTTTGGATGCAAAACATGACACTACATAGGAAGCAAAATATGGTGCAACAATAGAAGAAATATTTGGCGTCATTTTGGTAGAAAAACATGATGCAAAAAAGGAAGCAAAAATTGGTGCAAATTTGGAACCGAAAATTGGCACATATTTGGAAGTAAAACATGGTGCAAAATGGGATGCTAAAGTGGTAGAAAAAATGGATGCTAATTTGGATGCTAACGTGGTGCTATTAAGGATGCAAATATGGCACTAATAGGGGTGTCATTTAAGAAGCAAAAGCAGACACTCGCTAGGAAGCAAAGTAGGACGTTATTTAGGAAGCAGACCTTGATGTTGTTTAGGAAGCAAATTTTGACGCTATTCTAGAAGAAAACCTTGACGTTGTTTAGGAAGCAAAGTTGGAGGCTATTCTGGAAGAAAAAAAAGAGACGCTATTTTGGACGTCATAAAGGATGCTATTTAGGAAGCAAAAGAAGACATTTTTTGGGACGCTAATTCTAGGGTTTGTTACAGTGTCACCTTCCCATGTGGCATCCTCTAGCGGTAGTTCTTTCCACTGGACCAAGTATTCCCTAATTACCCTATTTCTGAGTTTCTTTTCTCTAGTCTGTATGATCCGTTCAGGAATCAGTATCAGTAGTCCTTCATCATATAAAGGAGGTAATACTTTTGATGGAGCAATGTGTTTCCTAAGGGTCTTTTTCAGTTTGGACACATGGAACACATTGTGAATTTTACTTTCCTGTGGTAGTTCTAGTTCATATGCCACCTCTCCCACCTTCCTGATTATTCTGTAGGGTCCATAGAAGCGAGGTTTTAACTTTTTTGCTCCTTTCTTCTTAAGCGAAGACTATCTGTAAGGTTGGAGCCTTAAGTATACCTAATCCCCTACCTCAAAGCTCCGCTCAATCCTGTGTTTGTATGCATATAAATTCTATTGATTCTGGGTTGTCTGTAAGTTTTCCTTCAAGATTTTAAGAATATCTTGACTATCCTGTATCCAATCATTTTCCTTAAGAGCCCTACTATCTCCAAATGCCAAATATGCATAGTCCAAGGCCTCGTAGCCATATAATGCCTTAAAAGGTGTCATCCTAATAGACATGTGATAGGTAGTATTGTAGCAGTACTCCCCTAAGTGTAGCCATTTGATCCAGGTTCATTGCTGCCATGTTACATAGTTCCTCAAATATCCTTCAATCCACTTGTTGACTATTTCAGTTTGTCCATCACTCTAGGGATGATAACTCATGTTGGTAGCCAGTTCGGTCCCCACTAATCTGAATAGTTCCTGCCAGAAGGCACCTGTAAATATGCTATCCCAACCACTAACAATGGTCTTAGATAACCCGTGTAACTTGAAGACCTCCCTGAAGAATAACTCAGCTACTTGAGCTGCAGAGTAATATGATGATATAGAAAAGAAATGTGCAAACTTGGTCAGTCTGTCAACTACTACATATAAACAATCCCTCCCTTGGACCTTGGGCAATCCTGTAATGAAGTCCATGGAGACGCTTCCCCGCTTTTGTTCTGGAATTGGCAGTGGCTGAAGAAACCCTGTTGGATGGATGTTCTTAATATTGTTCTATTGACAGATGCTACATTCTCATCCGTGATGCATAACTTCTTCTTTGAGGCCCTTCCATGAGAACCTCTCTAGGATCTGTATGTAGGTCTTCAAGAAACCCTGATTTCTTGATAATGGAGAGTCATGTGCTGCCTGTATGATATTTTTCCTCAAAGTGGATTTTGGGATGAGGTATATCGTGTTCTTGTAATAGATGATGTCATCAATAATCCTGTACCTGTCATCCTGAATTTGTCCATCCAATAATTCGCAAGCGAATTTATTTTTGGAGTATTCTACCAAGAGAAGTGCCCTCCAATCTGTGGATATACTCCTGAGAGATAGTGAGGTGGGACGCCTGGATAATGCATCAGCTACTACATTATTCTTACCTTTTACGTACTCGATCTCGAAATCGTAGGCTTGTACTTTGCTGACCCATTTATGTTAGTGCTCATTCAGCTCCTTCTGCTCCAGGAAATACTTGAGGATGTTATTATCTATTTTGATTTTGAACTTACTGCCCACCAGGTACTGTCCAAATTTTGTGAGAGCATGTAAGATGGCTAGCATCTCTTTGTCATATATGGAGTAATGGTGCTCGTAGTTCTTCAGTTTACGGCTCTCAAATGTAATAGGGTGATGATTTTGCATCAATACTGCTCCTAACCCTTCCCTTGAGGCATCACATTCTACTACAGAGAGTTGTGAGAAGTCTGATAATGCTAAAACTGGACAGGAACTCATAATAACTTTCATCTCCTCGAAAGTTTTATGTGCTAAGTCTGTCCAGGTGAATGCTCCCTTCTTGGTGAGATCTATGAGGGGTGCTACAAATTGGGAGAATCCCTTAACGTACCATCGGTAATAAGTGCACAGACCTAAGAAACCTCTCAATTCTATGACTTTTTTGGTGTGGGCCAATCTCTGATAGCTCGGATTTTCTCCATGTCAACCTGTACTCCTTCCTCATTGATTATGTGTCCTAAGTACAGCATTTCCTTCATGCCAAATTCACACTTGGACATTTTTTCATAAAGTGAGTGTTCTTCTAGAATGATCAGTACTTCACCCAGGTGTTTCAGACGCTCTTCCCATGTTTGGCTGTAAATCAGGATGTCATCAAAGAATACTAGCAAAAACTTACGTAGCTGAACTCTGAAGGTATGGTTCATGCATGACTGAAAAGTAGCTAGAGCGTTGGTAAGTCCAAAGGCCATGATGAAAAACTCATAGTGACCATAGTGACAGTGAAAAGCTATTTTGGAGATGTCTTGGTCCCTTACTCTGATTTGATGGTACCCCGAGTGAAGATCAATCTTGCAGAAGTATTTGGCTCCTCGAAGTTCATCCATGATTTCATCAATTCTAGGGATGGGATACCTTTTCTTAATGGTCTTTTTGTTGAGTGCTTAATAGTCGATGCACATTCGCAGTGTACCATCCTTCTTCTTGACCAAGATTACTGAGGATGCGAAGGGGCTAGAACTGGGATGAGATCCAGTAATTCTTTGATTGTTTTCTCGATCTCATCCTTGTATCTTTTGGGATGCCGGTAAGGAGTGGTGATGACTGCTTGTGTCCCCTCCTCTAGCTCAATAATGTGTTCAAAGCCTCGGTCTGGCAGTCTACCTGATGGAAGGTCCCGAAAAACCTTTATGCTTCTGTAGCAAGGCCTGAATGTCACTTGGGTGTTGTGTGTTGGTTTCTGGGGGTTTCCTAAAGGTGAAAAAACATTCTGCAGCCCATTCTATATCATCTTGTTGGAGTATTGCCTCCATTCTCTATGATGAGACCAGTTTTGGGGGATAAGTGTTCATGCCCCTCAAAACTACCCGTTTGTCGTCTGCCCCTGGAATTCCATTCCATTGCCTGGTAGTCTGTAGTGTATTTCCCTATGGAATAAAGCAATTGAACACCCAATACTACATAAGTATATAATACATCTACTACATAGAATAAATCTGTCATCTGATATTTACCTAATGTGACATTCAATTTTGGAATCCAGTAGTTGCACTCCATGCTGGAATTCTCGGCTACTGCTTCAATGAATCCTTCGAACTTCTCGATCTGAATACCTCTCTTGGCTACCCAAGCGGAGTCAATGAAATTGTGGGTTGCTCCCCCTTCAATCAATACTCCTACTTTGTGACCCTGTACTACTCCCCTGACCCTAAGAGTATGGAATCTTGGTACTCCAAATAATGTAGCAATGACTCCCTCTGGTGTATCACCCTGGTGTGATTCTTCCTCAGCTGCCCATAGTTCTTCTGTGGATTCCTACTCATAGTCATCCTCATCATTGTCCGAATATACTTCGATGTAGTGAGCCTTCACCTTCCCTGCACACCTATGTCCTGGCACCCATGGTTCCTAACAAGTGAAACATAGTTTCTTCCTCCTCAAATCTTTTCTAGTGTCCTCGTCTAACCATGTTTTCTTGGGAACATCCTGCTGGAAAGGTTTCTTGTCCTTGCCCTTAACAAGAAAGTTGGTTTTGAGCATAAACTTGTTCTTTGGGACTAAATCCTGTAGATCTCTGGCTCTACTAATGGCATCCTGCATAGTGGGGAGTTTGTAGGATTTCGCCCATCCCCGTAGTGGATCTGTTAGGGCCTCAGTGAATAACATAGTCAACCTGCTCTCTGAAATATCTGTTACCATGACCACTATTCTCTAGAATTCTGAGATGAAGGCTTATGCACTACCTGTCTATTTGAGTTGAGCCAAATCCCTTAAATGTATCTCTGGATCCTTCTTGTCAAACCACTCCATGAGATTCTGAGTGAACTCACCATAGGAGTGTATTGTGTTGTGACCCAATGTCACCAATCCATGGCACCACCACTCATGAGCCTCTCCATCCAAGTGGAGTGTAGCCAATTTAATGGCATCTTTCTCTGTCATGGGATATAGTTGGAAATAGGTATCCAACTTTTGAACCCATATCCTCGCTGAACCTCTGCGAGTCCCATCAAATTTTGGGATGGTCAACCTGCCCAAGGTCTTCTGCAACTCATAGTTGTGATTGAATCCCTTGTTGAAATTCCTGGGCTTGTTCCTACTCTTCACGTTGCAAAAATCCAAAAAATACATGGTAGCATGAAAGTCCCTATATTCCTGCAAATAAACCCCAAAAGGTTCTCTAGGTTCTACCTGCATGATTGGACCACCTACTGTATCTACCAAGAAGTGAGGCATGGTAGGATTGTTGGAAGGTCTTCTATATATATGCGGTGTATTCTGTATATTAGTGTACGCAACCTTTCCACTACTCCTTGTAGATCCTCGATCCCCTAAGTCCCTGTATTCCTGCAAATAAACCCCAAAAGGTTCTCTAGGTTCTACCTGCATGATTGGACCACCTACTGTATCTACCAAGAAGTGAGGCATGGTAGGCTTGTTGGAAGGTATTCTATATATATGCGGTGTATTCTGTATATTAGTGTGCACAACCTTTCCACTACTGCTTGTAGATCCTCGATCTACCGGTGATTGAGGTGTACTGTTGATACCTATTTTTGGTTTCCTAGATAATCTGTTGATTGCATTGAGTACATCTTTTTTCCCTTTGGCTAAGTCTTGCAATGCAGATACTAAGTTGTGAAAATCCATCCTGTCCTCCTCTTCTCCCATTCCTTTTCCCTTATCAGAGTGTATACCTGTTTGTTCCATGTCTGAGTTGATATCCTCTAGTTGGATATCCTCAAATTCCCTTGTGTATCTACTCCTTCTTCTCCTATAGGTTACAAAAGGGTCTCCTTCTGTATTCATCTATTTCTCATTTCTTGAGCCCATAGCTGGACAAGAAGATAGCTCTAATACAACTGTAATATCCCAAATCCTGATATTTTCTAATTCTATGTAAATATGCTAATACAACCAGGCATGCAAACTGCCATGCAAAATTCCCTATTTTATAGAAAAAATTAGGGTTAGGGTTTGTAGGATAGAATGAACACTTACCACTAATAAGCGGGTTGGACTGCTCCTGAGAGAATATGCATGCATCAAGAGCTGATTCAGAGATGAACTGGTATCTTCTACTTCCGGTGATACCCCAGCAGCACGAACCCCAAATCAGCTAAGGGTGCCGTTTTCAGTGAAGGAGGTGTCTGATGAAGTAGATGATTTGTAGTTTTGATAGCCTTCCCATGTCGAAGAGAATGCCTGGAGCATGCAAAAATTCTAATGTCTCTAGGTAATCTAGTGAATTGTTGTAGAGGTGCAGCTACTCACGCCCCCCTAATCCCGAAATGGCAGATAACTGCTCAAGATGAGCATGATCGGATCTGATAATCACCGGGTACTGGAGTAAGATTCTGATGATGAGAATGGTGCCTGGTTTTCAAAGGTAAACTGAGATCTAAACACCCATTGAATTATTAGGGCTTTCTGACTGAAAACCCCTAACGGCTGTACACATGCCCCCTGGATGAGACTAGGGCAGATATCTCACTGCCGAAACCCCGCTAGCTGAAGATGTCGTCTCCAACCCCAACTACTATGTTTCACGCTGTGCTACTATTCAAGAGCTCCCAAAATAATAATCATCAAAAGTAAGTCTCCTTTCACTTTATCTTCCTTTTATAACTTTCAACTACGAAAACCCTAACCTTTGACCTAATTAGGTCACTTTAATTTCTAATTTGCAGTTGACTTGCATGCATGCGCATGGAGACTTAAATGGGTGCATGCATCATTAAATAATGCTTAGATGGCATGCATGATGGTGACCTTTGGCCCCGGTGGCCCTTCTTTACCTAATGGTGATAACATGTTGATGCCCTAGATTTTCTATAGATGGCATCAGTCTTTAGATTATTCCCTAACTGTCAGTAACTGCTCGAACCCACAGGAATCACATAGGTTAGCGGTTTTGGTCCTCAATGCCTAATCAGATGAGGACATTACAGTATGAACCTTAACCTCAATTAACTAGGGAAACCTCTTCAACCCTACTCCGTCCAATGGTGGTATCCTACCCATAGAAACATTGACCAGGGGAGGCACAGTCGATGAAATGTTCAATGGCCAAAACCCCGCCAATGCTTGAGTCTGACATGGCTTGAGCGGTGAGGCCGAGTGGAACAGAGCAGGTGAGAAAACACTCTAAAACCAGGAAATATTCCAGAGGTTGGAGAACCCTAAAATAAAAATGGAAAGACCATATACGGGTATGATGTGACTATAAATACCAAGGACTGGGAAACCCTAATCCCATAAAACCTAAACCCTCTTCACCCAATTAAAACTAGCAACAATGTGAAAAGGATGGATCTGGAATCCTACCTGGCAGAAAAGCTCGATGGTTGGGGAGAAAGAAACTTGCGTGGTTGGTGAATTCTGGGTGGCGATTGATAGCTCAAAGCACTCCAAATGGTAGGTGAAAATAATCGTAAACAAACCCCCGATGCTGAAATAGAAAATAACTGTGGACTTGCATTAAATGCGGTAGATGGGTGGTTAAATGAGCATGGGTGGAAAACCTCGTTCGCGCCAAAGTTAAAAAAATTATCGGTAAAACCATCTGCATCGACGAACAAAACTGAGGAGGGAGAGATAATGTTGGGTAGACTCACAGAGCGTATCCAATGTTATCGGATAGCATTTGACCCTCACTGATGATAAGCCTATTGGAAGGATTCCTTAATCCTTATTGGCGATGAAAAGCGAGATCACCCGCGACGGCATCAGGTCCAATACTGGAGTTCTTCTGATACCATCGTGGGAACTCAATCAAAACTTCTGCAAACTTTATCGGCTAAACCTCAAAAAATAACATTGGTCGCAAACGATCCAAAAACATCGGCTTGAAAAAATGAGTTCAACTAATGTTGTCGGCAGATATCTCTGAAAAGGCTCGCCGACAAACTTGCAAAAAGTTCCTGAAAATGGACCAGTGGATAAGAAATAAAAACCCTCCCGAAAGAATTGGTTCAAATCTCCGATTTGGCTCGATGTCGTCGGAAAAACTTCACGAGATGTCACGAAAAGCATCCATGAAGGCTTTCAAACAAAATATTGGAAATAAAAAAGAAAAATTTCACCGAAAAGATTGGCTCCAAGACCCACATTTCGTCATTGTATCGAAAAACTCAAAATTGACTTCCGAAACTTGATAAAAGTAAGCAATAAATCAGGTGAAAATCCTGATATTCTCTAATGTGTCGGTTGGATTTGATAATTGTAGCCGACGTGTCAGTTGAAAACCCTGAGTTTCAATATTTCAACAAAAGGCTTCTCTAACTTGTGAAAAATAAAACTAAGTTATGAAAAACTCTTCAAAGAGAAAGTCTAACTGGGGAAGCATAAAAGTTAAAATTCAAGGGGGGGGGCCCAAAATCACAAAATTTTTGGGGTGGTGGTTGCAGCAGCAACACATTTTTGTACTTTTCATCAGGAACACCATTGTGAAAAAAGTTGTCCACAATAGATAAATTTGATGACTTTGGTTATGAATCAATTATTAGATGCTCAGCTGGAAGATTCAAAAGAAGAAGAAGACCGACTAACGAATAGGAAGAAACGTTAAAAGCGAACACAATAGTATTATGGGATTGGGTGCCCACATTGGGATTGGACGAATATAAGCAGAATGAGGAAGTCCAAGTATCATCAGTCAATGTTACAACTAGGAGTAAAGGACCGGTGGTGGATCAAATCTTAGTGCTGCCTAAAACAAAGAAAATAAAGGAAACCTTTAAGAAAATTATCAGCACTACTCAAACACAACATAAGGTTAATCTAGAAAGCATGAAAGAAAATATCCCAGTAATTGATAAACCTGTGAGAACTGTGGTAAACAAAATAGAAAAAACTAAAGAGTATAACATGGGATATGATATTGTGGAAGATATCAATAACACCAAATCAAATGTCTCTTTATTTGAATTATGTAATATTCGTCAACAAAAAAACAAACTACTGGAATCTTTTGACCCACAACCAAGCAGTGCTTCAAAATCCACTGAAACAGATATTGAGATTAATGAAGCAAGCATTGATGGTACATCGAAATCCCATACTTTTCCTTTCCTGTTAACATTTGTAATTTTTAATCATAAAGTTCATAATTGTTTGGTATATTCTGGAGCCTCATCCAATGTTATACCTATTTCTATTTGTAAGAATATTAATGGCCAACCAACACCATCCCCCTCTTAGATCATTCAGTTGGATAGGTATGTTATTAAGGTTATAGGGGAGATGAAATATGTGTTAATTAGGCTGTCTGTAAATCCTAAAGTGTGTCAATTTATAGACATCATGGTGGTATATATACCTGAGGCTTATGGATTAATATTGAGTAGGGATTGGTCAACAAAACTTGATGGTTATTTTGCAACTGATTGGTCTCACATGTGGCTGCCATACCAAAATAGTCAAAATCAGATTAAGATATTGAGGGAACCGCATATGAAACAGAATGTGACTTAGTTGGCAAGAAAGAACAAATGGGTGAATTTCTCATCTTTGGTTTTAGGAAACTATTTTTTAGAGTTAGAACCAAGAAATTACCAAGCTGAGGAAGTCATTCACGAATCACATACATAGATCGATCTCCTTCGTTTTTCACAGACTGATGATATTGATTGTAACATAGTGAATTTAGCTACTAATATAGGGAATGGTACTAACCAAGTAGTTTTCGAAGATAGATTTTGGATTTTATATTTTGATGGTTCTAGAAAACAAGAGAGGTCAGGGGCCTATTGTGTCCTTGTTGATCCTAAAAGAAATAAACATTACCTCTCTTATATGCTAGAGTCTGAATGTACAAACAACACTACAAAAGCTCTAGTTCAAGGTCTGAATAAATCCATTGAGTTAAATTTTAAAAATTCAAAAAAATTTGTTGACCCTCAACAAAATCCCTTTCAACAACAGCTTAGAGAAACACACCCTAAGCTAGAGCCTTTGATCCAAAAGGAGATGAAGAAGCTTGGCCTTTCAAACTTCGAGATTTACAAGGATAGGAAGAGAGTCTTCCTTTAAATGACCTCGTTCTCCAACATTACTTCACTTAGGTTGTAGGAACACTTTGTACTAAAAAAAAAAATTATTTTCTTGGTTTTTCAACTAGTTTTTTTTATTATTATTTACTTTGATTCGTATTTTGCTTGTTATTTTCTTATAATAAACTAGCTCAATATTGGACACTTGGAAATATAGGAATCTAAATAACCTCAAAAGTCTTTGAAATTCAAGAACTGGGTATGGGAAAACATGTGTGGTAAAATTGGATCAAATATGAGATTTTTTAATTATTGATAGACTATAGAAAGGGAATCTAATTTCAAGTCCACATTGAATTCATTTTAAACCTTGTAAAATAACTAAGGCTCATGAGGTCTAGAGTACTGACTTGGGGCTCCATCCATTCTTGCACTAACATATGTCTTAGGAAACTCACCATGATAGACCCACATAAAGGAAGCAGGTATGGAGAATGTATGGCATTCGAAATAATCCCATGCTACAAATTAAAAGACAAAAGGCTAATACTCAAGAGTCAAAATTCCAAGACAAGCAGTCTACATCAAAGAAATAATGTTGAAGGAATAAATCTTCAGATTGAAAGGGCTTCTTAAACAGTGAAAAATATGAGAGGTTCTTCTCCATATATGAGCTTGAAATAAGTTTATCACTCACACAAAAGGACATTGTGGATGGAAGAACCCATACCAAATTATCAAAGTGAAAGAAGCAATCAAGGAAGGATCTGAAGACAAATGTCATTTAAAAGTAAAAGCATCAAAAGAATACTAATAGCATGGGAATGGGGAACAAATGAATACATCTGTCTAACCTTGTTATGATCCTGTGGAGTCATATCTAGTGGTAACCAAAAGACAAAGGTAAAATAAATTTCATATTTTGGCCCCGGGATATTTATCAAGACTCATGGTTTTGGTTACCGTACTCCCAAAAGATGACAATCAATGTGATGCACAAAAGTTACATCCCTGGATAAGTCTAGTATTTTGAATAATCTCGGGGAATGCATTGAAGAGATTTTTGTATATCCACAATCTAGTACCATGTAGCAGTCTTGTTTCCAAAGGTAGTTTTTTCATATATCTGTGTTCGCCAGCTAGTCGCCAATTTTTGTTGCTGCAAGTACTTCCCCCAAACAAATTATATTTTAGGGCCCCTACTTTTTTCTTTGTAACCTTACTTAAACTAGTTTTCTAACTCAGGGAAGTCAATCTTGCACACTTAGTTTTTCAGAAGACTATTTTTTTAGCCAAGTAAAACTCACCATTTCGATCTGACATTTCGAAGAAACTTGGCTAGTTTCCCCGATGAATTGGAGGAACTCATCCAGTTCCTTCGATATGGTTGGTAGAGTCTTTTTTAATTTCACACAGTTTCGGAGAAACTTTAACATCTCCACTGAAATGGTCAAAAGGAACTGGCGAGTTCTCGCTAAAACCATCAGTGAAACTCGTGCTTTTACGTCGGAATGATCGGAGAGGTTCGATGAATGTTGTTGATGTTAAAAGGTTACCAATTTTTCCAATTTTATGTTAGATTAGAAGCAACAAGGAAGGTATTCCTACATGCAAGTGTCCTTGCATGCAGAAGACTCTAAAATAGGAAACCAGTTGTATTTAATTATTTTTCCTAAGGTTACTTTGGAAAATAGTTAAAATGATTAATAACTTTAAGTGAAAGTGAAATTAGGTTCGTTTTACCTGAAGTTATATAAGAGAGGTCAATTGCTTGAGAGGACACACACACTTGTATTCCAACAGAGATAGGATACAGACAAGAGGAGAAAATTCAGACAAAGGATTTAGCTGGGAAGACGGAGGATCAAGGAGCAGGTTTACCAAGCAGACAGAACCCACATAGGTCGACAGGCAGAGATGCAAGAGGAAGGTCATACCATTCCATATGGATTTTGTACAGCTGTCAATGTGACTGTACGGATTCAATACAGCATTCGTATGACCATAAGGATCTGCACATGTGAGGTCATACAACTGGACCGTACACTCTCTCAAAGGGGTATTGAGGTTTAGCTTGGGGTTCGTCCAGTGTTTCTGTTGTGTAGCTGCATTCACCAAGTTTGGGTGAATTTGCAGTGATTATAACGTTCCATGTTTTCTCATAATAAAATCTATATTTAACTGTTGCACCGATTTTCCCATCTTGGGCTTTTCCCGGGGTTTCCATACCCAAAATAACTGTCATTTTTATGCTATGATGTTGTGAGTTATTTCTCAGTTTTATATTCCGCTGCATGTTGTAAAAGATATTCATGTGTGGTTATCAGTAAATATTTTGAATGCACTGTTTAGCCCTAATTGAATATTAAAGGAAAAATTTACATAGTATCAGAGCTCTGGTGAGCTAAAGCTGAGAGATTTGCAACAGTAGTGACATATTAGGGGAAGATCTATTGAAGAAACAAACTTAGATTGGATATCTAGGTTTTGATAGGTAACACTTCACAATGGCCATTCAGTTGAGAGTTGAGGATAAACTCCAGGGTGCTTAGAATTTTCCTACATGGAAAGAAAGCATCACAAGGATCATGGACGTCAGTGATGCAGAGGAGCACATTGACTCCATGAAGGTTGCACCCACAGATCCGACAGATCTAGTAGCTTGGAAGAAGATTGATTCCATATCCATGCTGATTGTCATGGATGGAGTGAAGGACCATATAGTCCCTCACCTTTCTGGTAAGAAGGTTGCATTAGAGATGTGGAAGGATTTGGAGAGTTTGTACCAAAGCAAGAACAAGAACCGGAATATGGTGTTGCAAGAGAGGATGCGCAGCACCAAGATGGCCAAGGGAGAAGGAGTGGTGCCTTATCTCACGAGGCTCACACAGATCGGGGATGAGGTTGGATTTGTTGGCTCTAAGACTGATGATGAGGAGCTAGTTCGGATAGCCCGCAATGGCTTCTCTAAGCCATGGGACACCTTTGTCAAAGGTCTTTTAGATAGGGAGAAACTCCTTGATTGGCAGAGACTATGGGATGAATTTGTGCAGGAGGAGACATACATGGGTCAAGGATCAGGCTCATCCATCAGTTCCCTAGATATTATGGATGAGGAGGCTCTAGCCCTTAGAGGGAAGATCAAGGGGAAGGAAAAGAGGAAGAAGGATGGTAAGAAGAACCTTGACATGTCAAAGGTCAAGTGTTTTATCTATGACAAGCAAGGAAACTTTGCCTCCCAGTTCCCAAATAGGAAGAAGAAGAGTAACACTCATATGGTTGGATCTATAGAGGTGGATGAGTTCAGCAGGAACTTCAATGAGGAATTATGCTTGATAGCTTGCATGGAAAGCACCACAAGCAGCAACATATGGTACATCGATAGTGGAGCATCTAGTCACATGAGTGGACATAAGATATTATTCAAATACTTGTAGGAGGGTGGAATAAGGATCCACGTTGATCTGGGTGATGGTACGTAGTATCAAGTGTAGGGAGTTGGCACTATTTCATTTCAGAGGGAGTTTGGAAAACCCATCATTTTTGCTGATGTGTTGTATGTTCCATTACTGACCAAGAACCTTATATCAGTCTCCACTCTGAAGGACAAGGGATATCAGGTGAATGTTCATGACCATAGAGTATATATCAGGCCTAAGGGGTCAGATAAGATCTTTTATCAGGTGATTGGAAGGAGGAGCAGGAAAGTGTATAGACTACACTTTGAGCCTGAAAAGGATCTAGTCAACAAAAATAGTAGTAGTAGCAATTGGGTGAGTTATGGCACACTTACACCACAAAGCACTGAAGCATTTGAGATAGGAATTCATTGGTGTTCCTCAGGTACAAGAGGAAAAGCATAACCACTGCAAGGGTTGTGCTTTGGGGAAGAACATCAGGAAGACTTTCCCACAGAGTGAGCACAAGTCTAAGGAGCCCTTAGACTTGGTGCATTCTGATGTATGTGGACCTATAAGTTTCCATTTGTTCAATGGTTACAGTTACTACATAACCTTCATTGATGACAATTCCAAGAAGACCTGGATCTATTTCCTGAATGCCAAGTCAAAGGTCTTTGAGAGGTTTCGAGATTTCAAGAATATCGTGGAGAACAATACAGGAAAGAAGATTCAGGTGTTGAAGACAGACATCGGGGGTGAGTACACTTCCAATGAGTTCATGGAGTATTGTTCAACTGAGGGGATCAAGAAGGAGCACACTGTGCCCCATACCCCACGGCAGAATGGAGTTGCAGAAAGGAAGAACAGGACTATGGTTGGAGCAGCCAAGGCCATACTATTTGATCAGGGATTACCACTATTCCTCTGGGATGAGGCATACAGGATTGCAGTATACATTCAGAATAGGTGTCCCCACATAGCTTTGGGGAGGAAGACACCAAAGGAGGTCTTCATAGGAACTAGGCTAGATGTGAGTCACATTCGTATATTTGGCAGTATCTGTTATTGTCATGTTCATGCTGACAATAGGAAGAAGTTGAACCCTTCTTGAGAGAAGGGGTTACTTGTTGGTTACAACGAGATTTTAAAGGAATATAGAGTTTACATTCCTGCTCGCAGGTGGATCTTTGTGAGAAGGGATTTCTAGTTCGATGAGGATAGGAATTTGCGAAGATCTCTGCACTTACTAGTAGAGCAGCAACCGACATAGGATTCAAGGGTCAAGTTAGAGGATCCAAATGTACAGAGACAAGTACAAACACAAAGCACAGGATCTGGTGGTCAGAGGGAGTCAGGTGGATAGAATCCTATAGTTAGTGACTTGGAGAATGAGTTGTAGTGGGATACGGATATCCAGCAGCCACAACAAGTTGACATTACACCAAATCCAAAGTGGTTTAGGTCCACAGTATAGGATTCTAGGCATGTTGATCCTCCATAGAGATATTTCAAATGGAGTGTACCACCAAAGAGGCTTAGTTATATGGAACTGATGACATAGTTGATTAACTCTGAACCTTAAAGTTTCAATGAGGCTGCACAACTGATGTGTGGAAGGAGGCTATGGTTGAGGAGTATGACTCCATTATGAAAAAACAGGTGTGGGAAGTTGTGTTGAGGCCACAAGGGAAAAAGGTGGTAGGATCCAAGTGGATCTACAAGGTGAATCATGCAACAAATGAAAGCATGGAGAAGTACAAGGCGTGCTTCATGGAAAAGGGTTTTTCATAGAAGGATGGTATTGAGTATGAGGAGACATTTGCCCTTATTTCCATGCATTCTTCCATTCAGACCATTATCTCACTAGAAACTAAGATGGGTTGGTGTGTCCATCAGATGGATGTCAAGACTACCTTCCTCAATAGAGTGATAGACAAGGAGGTGTATATTGAGCATCGAGAGGGGTTTGATGTGGAGAACAGGGAGATGCATGTATGCATACTGCATCAAGCTCTTTACAGGCTCAAGTAGGAACCTCGATCATGGTACTCAAGGGTTGACAGCTATTTTTGAGAGATGGGATTTCAGCGGAGTGAGGCTGACCACAACCTATACTTCCTGAAAGGTAAGGTGTCTCTCATACTGGTATTATATGTGGATGATCTCTTTTTGATAGGAGATGAGAGGTTGATTGGATACTGCAAGTCCAACCTTGCAGTGGAGTTTGAGATGAAAGACCTTGGGCTGATGCATTACTTTCTGGGCTTGGAGGTTTGGCAGAGAGATGGATGCTTCTTCATCGGATAGGGGAAGTATGCAGTAGATATCCTAAAGAGATTCAGGATGAAGGACTACAATCCAATGGCCATACCTCTAGTTTCCAATTGGAGGAAGATTGATGCATCAGGATTAGATAGATTTGATGCTACCTTGTATCATCAGCTTATCGAATCACTTATGTATCCGGTTAACACACGACTAGACATCAACTTTGCAGTTAACTCTTTGAGCTAGTTCATGGTGGACCCTCGGAGAGTGCATTGGATGGCTACAAAGCACATACTTTGCTACATCAGAGGTACAGTGGAGTATGGATTGGTTTATGAGCATAGGGAGAGTGTACAGTTAGCATGTTTCACAGATTTTGATTGGGTAGGATGTGTAGAGGACCAAAGAGTACTTCAGGTTTTTGTTTCAGCATTAGATCAATGGTTGTCTCTTAGTTCAACAAGAAGCATAAGTCAATTGCATTGAGCTTGACAGAGGTTGAGTACATGGAATCCATCTTGGATTCTTGTGAGGGTATGTGGTTGAGGAAGTTACTTGGAGGGTTGTTCGAGTGTGAGCTAGAGGCTACAGTAGTTCACTGTGATAATCAGAGTGGCATCAAGCTATCTAAGAATCCAGTATTCCTTGACTAAAGTAAACACATAGACATCAGGTACCACTTCTAGATAGATTATGTTCAAAGGGGAACCATTCAGTTGGAGTACATGCAAACATATGAGAAGGTGGCAGTCATTTTCACCAAGGCACTTTGCAGACAGAGCTTTGTCAATTTTAGAGATAATTAGGGATTGCTACCGAATCCCTTCCTCGTTGATAGGGAGTGTTAGATCAGCAGCAACAAGGAAGGTCTTCCTACATGCAAGTGTCCTTGCATGCAAAAGACTCTAAAACAGGAAACCAATTGTATTTAATTATTTTTCCTAAGTTTACTTTGGAAAATAATGAAAATGATTATTAACTTTAAGTGAAAGTGAAATTAGGTTTTGCGCTTTACCTAAAGTTATATAAGAGATGTCAATTGGTTGAGAGGACACACACACTTGTATTTTGACAGAGACTGGATACAGCAGGAGGAGAAAATTCATGCAGAGGGTTTAGCTAGGAAGACAGAGGATCAAGGAGCAGGCTCACCGAGTAGACATAACCCACACAGGTCGACAGGAAAAGTTGCAGGAGGAAGTCTGTACCATTCCATACAGCTTCCAACATGACTATACAGATTTTGTACGGTCGTACGGATCCTCGCGTGTGAGGTCGTACAGCTGGGTCGTACACTCCCTCAGGGAAGTGCTGAGGTTTAGCTAGAGGTTCATCCATTTTTTCTGTCATGTATCTATATTCGCCAGGTTTGGGTGAATTTGTAGTGATTGTAATGTTCCACAATTTCTCATAATAAAATCTATATCTTATTGTTGCACTGGTTTTCCCATCTAGGGTTTTTCTGAGGTTTCCATACCCAAAATAACTGTGTCATTTTTATGCTGTGATGTTGTGAGTTATTTCTCAGCTTTATATTCTGCTGCATACTGTAAAATATATTCATGTGTGGTTATCAGTAAATATTTTCAATGCACTATTGTACTATGGATTTCTCCCTAGCTACATGCAGAAGCACCAACCTTAGATCATTGTGATTGTAAGGAAGAGTTCAATAAAAAATAGTTAAACAAACTAAACTAATAACAGAAAGCAAATATTTTTATCACTTGTTTTACATACATCGGCTAAACTAAAATAATGCAAATAACAAAAAACACACCTCTTCTCCTGTAGAATGGACCACCGTAGTCGTCCTCGAAAGTGGTTGCGCAGCTCCACGGGTTGGTTCTCCAGTTCTCTCCACAAACAGTTGTCAAACATGGAATGGATCCAAAATGGGTACGGAGGAAGTATCAATGTACGTGGGAATGGTATGGAAACGGGAATGGTGGCAGGGGATTATGTGAATATCTGAGAAAAAAGTGTTACAGCGTACCCACAAATGAAAATGAGAAAAAAGGTATTTTGGGAGAGCCCTTCCTAATGTATTTATAGTATGGTCCTAGGGTTTTGACCCAAAGTGGTGACCCATGGTATTTTTTGACCCATGGTTTTTTTTGACCCACGGTATTTTCCTGTGGTTTTCTGACCCTTTCTCTTTTTTAGGGTTTTTGAACACTTTTTAGGGTTTTTAACCCTTTTTGGGAGAGAGTGAGGGTAAACCATAGTAAATAATGATGTTTTGGACCATTTTTGGTGGAAATACAATTGTGAAGTTCAAAAGTAAGAGAAATATGGTAGGAATATGATGTATGTATATGGTTTAGACCATGTAGAGCTAGGTGAACACTTTTTTGTGGTAACAACTATTTATCCCTAGTTGAATATTAAAGGAAAAATTTATAGTTTTCTGGGAAACTCGTAATTCTTCGCCGATATAGTGAAGTGGATGAATATACTGAGCATTGAAGAAATCAATCGGATGAAATTGGGGAGACTCAATATTTCCCATCGAAACAGTCGAGAGAACTCATGGAGCATCGTCGATAGTATCGAAGGTGTAATGTCCCCAAAAATTGAAAAAAAATGATTAGGCTAGTATAAACGACCTAGGCATGGACATTATTGGACTTGCGGAACATAACGTACACTAAATGTACCACTTATTTATCATAATTTGTTCTTACGTTTTACTTATTTCTTTCAGTTATGTTTGTTACTATATTTTACATTATGATGTGGATGTCTCATTACTAAGCTATTCTCATGTGTTTACATTGTTGTGTATGTGTAATTTCTTGATTATATACTTCGTTCATTTCTCCATAGTTTTACTTGTTATTTACATGGTTCTAACTTAATTTTTTTTGGGGAACTAAAGTGGGTGGAGTGGCGGGAATAGTTCTCCCATGTAACTGACTGAGAGGTAAAGTTTCTACTTGTCTAGTGGGCTTACTTAGTTCAGTTTGAACTAGGGCACTCTTAACTTGTTTACATGCAGGTGTACTTACACAGATGGCTAGTGACACCTATTGATCGTTATTATTGCTTCGTACATACTTGGTTTAGTGACCAGGTAATTACCATGATTATTCCTTTTAATACCTAAACTGCCTATCTAAGTGATGCTTATTATTCATTATGAGTTACTGATCAATTGTTCGTATTTTAACCTAGATGTATTTCATATTTATTTTATTAAGATTATTAACATATCTTTCTATTTCCCTTGGAAAGTTTACAAACCTTTGTTAAAGACCAATTCGTGGTTTTAGGGAAACAATGTTTACCATGGCATAATTCATATGCCATGGTTCTAAGCTTATTGCCCAAGGAGGAATATAAGCCAAGGTTTAAAGGCTTAGCGCCTAATGTGCACAGTGCATATAATGCATTATACCCTGCATTAAACTTTGGGATAGTGAATATATACCATGGTCTAAACATTACACATTGGGGTTTTAACACTATGCAATGGAAAAAGGTGGTGAATGATTTGGTGTCATTTACAAACTATAGAGATGTGGGTTTTAGCATGGATAATGGACACTAGGCCGGTGCCATTAATGCGCCTTGGATTTCATGGAGGCCCAAGCTTAGGGCTTGGCTCATGATGGACTTTGGTCATTTTCTCTGTTTGTTGTTTGTTTGGTCTCAGCTCTGCACAGTGGGTAGAAGGCGACCTCCAGGGCATCGAAGGTATGGTATCGTTTGGTTTCACTATGCTTTCGTTGGTTTGTTGCTTACTATGGGTAAGCATACTTCTCATTCTCGTTGTTTTGTTGTGGTTGCAGGTGATAGGTTTGGCGAGAAGGTGTATGGCTCATAGCGTGACTATGGGACACAATCTAGCATTACCAATATGGTAAGCCTGCTATTCAAGTCATACTCACCACCTCTTGGCCTTAAGCCTGGGTTTTAACTTGTCGAGGTTGGGGTTTGGGTTATGGAGTTTCATTGGCCTTTGGGTCTGTATTTAAATGAAATGGAATGTAATGTAAAGAGGGTTTTTAGTTGTAAGGTGAAACTTGACACCTTTAACAGGTTATGTGTGTAAATTGTGATTTTGGGGTTTTGATTTATAAATGTACACAGTGGCAGCACCATTGCTTGCAATTGTGCCACGACCATTGGATGACTGTGTAGAATTGATTTAAGACTTAATATTTTGGGTATGCAATCTATGATGTGCTGTTTGTTATTTAAACTTGGGTTTTGTGTGGCATTTTCCTTCATGGTTGGATTGTGTGGAATCCTTTCCCATTATTAGCTTAGTTATGATAAATAGAAGAGTTGACAGGGTATGGCTTAGGGCCTTGCCATGGATGGCATAGGCGCTTGCCATGGAAGCTACGAAATCGTAAACTATTTAGATCTTACATTTCGGTTTTTGGAAAGTGCAATGTGGAAAGTAGAGAAGTCATGGGTGCAAACCTTGGATAGCTATCATTGATGTAGGTGGATTCATTGACAATGAAAGATAGTTATTTATATTTACTGTGTAGTTTATTTATAATCTGTGGCTATGTAAATGTTGTGTATAGATTAGTAAAGGTCATCCTCTATGTAATGATTTTCATGATTGTGGGTTGAATTGTGAAGGCCATGGCCATTGTAAAAGAAATAAGACCCTTCAGGATTCGATCCTGGGTCATGTTCTGTAATGGGGTTTGATTGATATAATGTTTACAAAAATGGGAAACAGAGGGTCCATAGGATTTGATCCTGCGACCTCGTTGCACTTACATGGTTCTTATTTTAATATGGTTACAAGGCCTTGGGTTATCTTAAAATATTATTGTATATTTATTATTGTTGTGGTTTGTATTAAGGCCTTCGATTTGGCTTGGATGCCCACCAGGGTTGATACTACAACCTCTATGTATAATATTTTGATGAGGTTTATAAATTGGTTCCTGTGTATTAGTGTTTACTGTAGATTTTAATACATAGGGAATCATAGTGTCTATAAGTGAAATGGAAATGGTTTTCTACAGGAATCTTTCCTACGACCTTAATGTAATTACATGGTTTTAATTGTTTATATTGTAATGTTCTTTGTTTAATTATTATACGATGGTTGTGAGTTGATATTACATGGGACTATAATGTAGACGAATGAATGGTCTCAATTCTTACTCTGTTTATTTAAATTTTAATAATGTTTATTGTATTGGAAATGGTTTGTTATTTAATGTACATTTAAATATACAGACCTTGAAAGGTTTTTTCTAATTTTTATCTGATATTTACAATTCATATTTTATAACTGTTAGTGTAAATAAATATATATAATTATATTGGTTAAATACTACTAGTATACTTACTTAGTTTTCTTGTTATTATAATTAGATGATACTAAATTAAATCTAGGTTTTAAATGCAGCATGCCTCTGTTGACAAATGAAATCTATCAGTAGAGTATATAGACCAAGGAATACATCTAGGTAGTAGATCTAAAATAAAACCTAGTTTGCAATTAACACAGTTTCAATAGTAAAAGTAATACAGAAATAAAACTAAGGTGCAAACCCTTGATAAACATTTATACATGAATTAAAAATGCAGAAGTAAACTAATGAATAAACCTCGGATAGATCTGGTCATAGAAAATAATTTACATCCTAGGGTTATAATTTAAAATGTAAACCCTAGAAGATTTAAACAAAGAACCAAACACATAGGGTTAGCAAATGCAATGTAATCATTTACCTAACATATCCAGCAGTGATTCTATAAAAATGGAACAAGCAGTCTAGGGCTTCATACTTGTAAATTTGAGGCTCCTGTTGATGCCCGGAAAATCGCAAGTAACAACAATTAGGGATTCTCCCCAATAAACATTCCCAACTAGACCATTACTGTTTGGTATGGGGAATCCGTCTAGTTTACGGTCAGGCTACCGTAGGTCAAGTAAAAATTGAAATGTTTTACCGGTTACGGCCCAGTCCACCAGGTATATTTTAGTTTTTTGTGTTTAAGGTATGATGTGCAAGTGGCTAACTAAAAAATGTAGACGATAGAGATAATGAGGAGGGTCACAATGTGATGTGCAGGTTCTTACCTCTCGTCTAACCTCTCTCGCATCTAAATCACAAATAGGAAGAAACTAACTAAGACTTATCAACCTATCCCTAGGGAGAAACACTATCATTAATGGTGACTAATGTATTTTAGTGCATGCATTAGGAAAGATCACAGATAGTTGTTAAATGTTTCAGAACACATGAACATCAATAGAAATATAAACAACAAGATAGCTTATTGTTAATTACAATATTCATTACTCAAAGTGGAAATTTCACATAATAAACCAGAGTACATTCATAACATGAAAATAAATTCAATGAGTTAGAACGATCTCACAGTTAATGGAAATAAGTTGAAAATGAAATAGTTCACATTCAACTGGTCCATAGTAAAACATTTGAAACATTCCACAAAATTTTCTCTAGCAGAAACATGTAACTCTTTATTGTAAAAGGAAATAGTTCTTCTTACAATACACTCTCAAAAATAGTCTAGAAAGAAGTCCCTCTACATCTAAACTCTCCTACATTTATACAAAAACAAAAACCCTTGGGCTGCCCCTCAATGAATTTTGAGCTTCCCCAACCTTTCATTTCCAAAATTTCGTCTCATAGCATGTGCACATAATTAATACAATATATTACAATTTAAATCAAAAAAAAATTGACCATTTTATGAAGAGGGGCCAGCTTGGTTGTTGATGAACTTCTTCCACGCATGGGCCTTTGCTGCTATGTATTCAAATCTGGAAGGTTCAAGAAAATGGATATCTATCTCATATTTAGTAGCCTGGTTCTTCACCCCTTCTATCCTTGTAGGACTCAGGTGCAGCTGATCTTCTAGTAGATGTATACTTACAGCTGCATGTGCCACTGCATTCTTTAAAATATGTTCATCTAGATCCTGGACCTGTTGGATCTCTTTCTCGTCTTCCTGATCTCTGTTCTGTAGATGTTATATAAACAATTCATGTTCTGGTATCACATCCAATCTTTTCTCTGCAGAAATATGGCATCTATTGTATGTAGCAAGCACTCTCCTACAGTATTTGGCACATGCTCCCCTTGTTTTCTTTACAGTTTTCTTGAATTCTTCCAACACATTAATTGCAAATTCCAATAAATCATACTCATGTTTAAACCCTGCTAATCCTTAACTGGTAACTCCACAGGAGATTCCTTATTTGTTTCGGTCAATACCATTCTTACTGTTAGAATCTCCAAAATATCTTGAGATTTGTCCAAAAAATACTAAGTAGTGTCCAAAATTTCTTCTAATCTGGTGTCTATTTGTAAAATTTTACACCTTTCTTCCTTAATGCATATTTGTAATTGGTGGATCTTCCTTCTTTGAGTTAGAACATGTTCTTTCAAAGGCTGGAAATCTATCTTTTGTTCCATAGCATCTTTCAGTGATGCTGTCAATTAAGTATTTTGTTCTTCTAAGGCCGCCAGCTGCATTTGATATTGCTTCTCTCTTTCTTCTGTGGTGGCCTTCTCTGTTTCTAACTCAGCAACCTTGTTTTGCAACCAGTCCTTCTATGCACTTAAATTTTCATAGGATACCCGAAGATCATCTCTCTTAGTTTTCAACATTTGATGCTCTAGCTGTAGCTTTTATAACTCACCTAAGCTATCCTGAGCATTCTTTTCCGTTTTCTCTACAGAAGTATCTAAATACTCCTTATTTGCTTGTAGAGTCTAGAATTTTGTTCTTGAATTTTTAACTTCATTCATCATGTCTTCATATTTCCTTTTCAGCTTCCAACCTTCATCCCTCTCCTTCTTCAACGTTTCTTTTAATTATGTTTCATTCTTTCTTGACTACTCGAGATCCGTCATAAGCCTGTCTACATTATCTTCAGTTGCTTAGGTTAATGCCACCGCAACTCTTGCTATCAATCTTGGATATGTATTTGTTCCATGCACCAAGGTTTTATCTGTTATCATCTTTCCCAACTGTCCCCCAGTTTCAACCTTTTTCTCAGTTCTCTTTACAATCCTTTTCTTCTCCTTATCATATAAAATAGTACTGAATTCAGGAACCTCCTCCCCTTCTATAGGCATGAAAGGGATCAAATCTATTCCGGAAAATGAAGTTTGTCCCAGTGTACTACCAGAAGATGCAGCAGGCTCCGGGGGATCAATATTAGGTTGTCTGTGTCCTTGATCTGTGTGATCTTGTACTCCCTGTGTATCTACCTGCTCAATAGTCTGTTGGTCCTTTTGAGATCCTGTTAATCTCAAAATTTTACTTTCTTCCTATTTTTTCTTGATTTTCACTTCTTCATATCTCTTTCTCTCCTCTTCCTCCTTCCTTGCTACTTCCTCTGCAGCTCGCCTTTTTTCTTCTTCTTCATTGTTCAGCCATGTCTCTGCTTCCTAGGCTAGCCTTCTACCATCTTCTTCTCTCTTTTTGGCCTCTTCTTCTTCCAATGTCTTAGTCTTCTCCGAAGTTTTTCCCTTTCCACCCATAGTGGTTATTTTTTGCTTGAACCTCTTTTTTATGGTGGTTATGTTCTTTGCACTTCTGAATGTTTCCTCGTCCTTGTCCCAAAAGTTGGTATATTCAAAATGAATGCTTGCCTCCTTGCAGTGATTTGCTACTTTATTTCGGGAGTCATTCCTGTGAAAATTCATTTCACCAAAATGAAAATGCTCCAACTCCTGAACAAATTCTACAGTTTGTTTTACCTTTGAAAACTTATAACTTCCAAGCCAAAAAGGTATTGCAGGATATGCTGCCTTTTTATGTTCGAACAGAAAATTTCCTACACCATCAATATAGACCTGCCTAACTACCTCCTTGTGTAGTACACAGTCAGTGACATACTTAGGGAGTATGGAAGGGGCTCTAGAACCACCATACATTCTTATATACAACCCTTCCTTGGTCAAATAATAATCTTCGTAATCCTCGATGAATTTGAATGCTTCTTCAGACATGCAGTTGCATTCAGCCAAGAAAATTAGGGTATACAAGGGCATGATGAAGTGTTCATTGATTTCCCTGTAATAGCTATAATATTTATGAGCTCATAACAATCTATATGTTGTGTACACTATGGTCCTGTCCCTCTCCTAGTTACATCTCAAGGCTGGAAAAGACTAAGTACACAGTATACAGTCAATCAGGATAGAGCTCATGTAGAACTCTGATTTCTTTTGTGATACCCCTCCCAAGGCTACGGATATGCATGATGAGAAGCTATTTGACACTATGTTTGACCAATTAAATATGGTTACTTGAGTAGCCACATAGAATATAATTAGTATCCATCCTATCTTGAAGCTCTTCTTGTGAGCTCTACCAAAAATCCTATTTAGCATCAGTGCAATGGATCTATAGGGAGTACGGAGAGTAGAGGTATCATACTCTCTAAAAGGTCTAGTCCAGAAGTTTTTTCCTAGTATCATCATTCTTTTAACTATTTCTACTAGATCCATAACTGTCTCCTTCAACCAGATTTCTATCAAGTAAATATGGGCAAAAGGCAGATGATATGCCATAGAGACATATGTAGGGCTATATGCAGTGTAGCCCTACTTAGCAGTATTTTCAAGAATCATTGTAGTTACATCTGACCTAGGAAGAATCCATCCTATCATCTCTGAACAAGGGAACAACTCAGGTCTTGTGGCTACTTTCATGAGAGTTGATTTCTCAATATTTGCATAAATGGTTAGCTCTTCGAATCCTGCATCAGGTATGTTCTGATTGGCAATCATCCTGTATATCTCTCTCCATTTGTAGTCCAGTTCGACCCCGGTGGAAGCTTTGGTATCTTCATATATATACTCAACCTTGGTGATGATCTCAACCTCAAGTTCTCCTTCAACCACAAGAGCCTTTTTCTTTTGTCTTTTCGACATATTTTCTTTGCAATAATCACCCTGTCACAATCACAGAATGTTCTTAGATCCATTGAGATTTTAGAAAGTGTTTTAACAATAAACAAAAACTATATCAATTTGTTCACCTCCTCCCTATGCATTATGAACAATAAACTACACACAGTATTCAATGCATGAAAAGATTGACAAGGCAAAAGAAAAATCCTGCAGGTTGTGGCTTAAAACCGCCTAAGTCCATTGTCTGTAAAATCTACAACCCCAAGAGAAAAACAAAAATTCTCTATCTTAACCCAGGACGCATTCGAACTAATCCGATATCACATAAAATTATGAATCGCACTATCCCTACTACTAGTCTTCAACAACAAACTTCAAAATACTAGACCCTATACAGTGCTCTTCATGTTGGAAAAACACTAACCCGACCAAAAAATGGAAAACCTCTGCAGTCCCAAGGAAAAGGTAAGTGTAAGCAAGAGTTTAACACCCCCTAGATGACTATGGAAAATCAAAAGAACAGGTGTTGCAGACAGGGAAACGCTTGTCTGCACCGTGTCCTAATCTTTCGCACTAGAGCAAAATCATTCATAACGGCTCAACAATCATGCATCCTCAAAATATTCCCACTGAAGAAAACTGTAAACAACTAACTCTTCACCCTCAAATAAAACACATGCACACCGCAAAGACAAACATCCCCTTATGCAGACAAACCTAACTCACGGAAAACCTAACCCGAGAAAAACCAATAGTTCCAAATTGACCAATAAAAACCAAAACAACAAGGTCGTAGTTCACCTACCTGGAAAACAGCAGTGTAGTCGACGAGATGACCAAAATCGTCACGATGGAAATGCTATCGAATCAAGTTCAGACAGCTGGACATGCGAATCGATGCAAACGACAAGGACTGGAGGAACGGTGAGTTTGAATATGGATAAAAAATAAAAAAATTCTCCCCTACTTATATATAAACCTCGACGGAAACTGTCGATGGGAAAAAACCCTATCGACAGTTACTTCCTAATTCAATTGGAAGAGAAGTCTGGGTGGTAGCCACAATAGCAGGCGCAAAAACTTCTTTTCTAAAAACATCTGTCATCGAAAACTCTAAGCGCTAAGTATCGGAACTTCAAAACCAACATCCTCCGTAGTGTCGGCAACATAACAATGCATTTTATCGACTCCACATTTTTTAAAAAGGTATCGAAACTCGGAACATCTAAGTTCTAAGGCATCGACGAGGAAACAACTAACTCTCGGAACGATAGTTCAAATGATAGCTGCAACAGCGGAAGCAAACTAACTGCGGACCCGTGATAACTTTTAAGTCTGTTGGCATCGGCACCACTAAGCACTATGTGCGGAGCCTCAAGACTGAACATCTTCCATAGTGTCGACAGCACCAAGCACTATCATCATGTGTATCGAAGATCAGAACACCTAACCTCTAAGGCATCGGCAAGGAAAACACTAACTCTTGGAACGTTCATCATCTATCTCCCGCAACGTCGGCAGCATAAAAGACTAATGCTCCAGCTCATTCTTGACAAGCCTCCCAACAGCGATGAAAAGGTCACCGGCAATCAAAATTTTAAGCTTGAAAATAGAACAAAAAGAATCCACGGTTTTCGACGTATCGGCTGGGGCGTATGAAGTATCGCCAACGAGGTAGACCATTCAATTGTCGCAACGTCGGAAAGACAGTTGGCTATGTTTCCGATATCAGAAGGATAGCCAACTAATATTCTGATACAAAAAACAAAAAGGATCAAGTTTTAAGAAAAAATATGAACTTTAGGGCAGATTTAGTGAAACTGAACAATCTTAGGCTAGATCTAATAGAAGTAAATCCAAAGGAGGGCCCTAAAATTTAAAATTTTGGGAAAAAAGGTTGCAGCTACAACAATTGGCCACTACCTGGTGAACACAGATTTCTGAACAATTTCTTCTTTGATCAACAAACTGTTTTGATAATACCAACATGTTGAATTCTTCAAGATATCTAGATTTCCCAAATAGCATATGTATGCACTTTATTCATTGATGATAGTCCAATTTAGAGAACATGGGAACCAAGATTTCAAAGTCTAGATAACTCTTTTGAGGCCAAGAATATGAATTTTATTTTTTAACCTCTATCTTTGAGTAGTTTCCAGCTTAGACACCACGTGATTGTAACATATGGTAAACATATATATCCGTTTATTCCTCATTTCCATGCCATTTTGCACTTTTGGTGCTTTTGGACTTTTGTCCTCTTTTGAGTCCCCCTGCATGCCTTCTTTCTGAAATTTTTAATTCAGGCTCCTCTATCCATAGTGTCCTTTTGTGTGAGAGATATATTTAATTTTCAGCTCACAAATGGAGAAGAACTTTGGCAATCTTATATGTACTAATATGGTTCATTACTTTGCTTTGATGCTTTTCTAAGGATATTTTGACTCTTATTTGCCTTTTGGCTTTCAATTCCTGGCATGGAATCATTTAAATGTAATATACTATTTACCTTGCTTCCTTTCCATGGGTCTTTTGCTATCACTCTCTAAGACATTTTTTAGTGTAAGATGAATGGAGCCTTGAAATAGTATTCTGGACCTTTTGATCCTAAGTTATTTCACAAGGATTAAGTAGGACTTCAATGTGTTCATAACCATTTAGGAAAACTGCTAAACTTGAAGAATTTCTTTCAAACATTAAATAAATTAATAGCACACAATCTTGTAGTCAAAGATTTTAGTTAATCTAGAATTCTGATGAACTCCATGCAACCAAAGGTCATGATTCTTTATTAAACATTACAATCAATCAAAACCTAATTAAAACAAAAACCAAAATCCTCAAAAATAAAACAAACCAATAGTTTATTTATGTACAAAACAACAAAAATAAAAGATCTAGAAAAATAAGGTTCGAGAACTAAACCATTTACTGGTAAGTTCTCTTCCCACCCCTGTAAGTCTTGCAACTTGTAAGTTGAGGGGCGAAGCTTTGCTGCAATTTGAAAAGGGCCTACCCATAATTGTTGAAACTTAGTGTGCTTTCCCTTTTCATCGCGCGGATGATCCCACTTAAGAACCAGATCTCCTACTTCGAATTCTTTGTTCCCAACTTTGTGCTTATCAAACCAACGCTTCACTATTTCCTGTTGATGCTTAAATATTTCTTTGGCTTTGGACCTAGACTCTTCTGAATTCAAAAGATTATAGATTATGATCTGTAGGATTTCATTATCGGTACCTCTAGATTCCTGAGCTATTATGGAAGACAGTAACAGAATGTTGGGAGGAAGAATAGCTTCTTTTCCATAAACAAGAGTGTATGGTGACACACCTAAGGAATTCTTGGGTGTGACTCTATCATCCCAAAGAGAATTAGGTAATGCTAAATGCCAACTTCTCTTATTTTCTATTATGGTTTTCTTTAGAATCCTAATCAGATTTTTGTTTGTGGATTCTGTCAAACCATTTCCTTGTGGGTCAATAGTTTGCATAATAATGCGACTTGATTCATCTTTCATTAGCAAATGCAGTTAATCTAATAGAAGAAAAGTAAGTAGCATTATCAAAAACCAAGGAAATTGGAACCCCAAACCTGGTCATAATGTGATTCTATAAGAAATCCATGACTGCATCTTCATTTACTTTTCATAACAGAATAGCCTCAACCCATCTGGTGAAGTAATCAGTTGCCGTCAAAATATACTTTTGTTGCAAGGAAGAATTTGGGTTTATTTCTCCAATAATATCGATTCCCCATTATTCGAAGGGTTCTGATATCATTACTGGTTTTAAAGGCCCTACTTCTTTAGCTTGTCTTCCAACACCTCTTTGACAAGCATCAC
The DNA here is from genome assembly GCA_001517045.1 of Pseudotsuga menziesii. Classification (NCBI taxonomy): domain Eukaryota; kingdom Viridiplantae; phylum Streptophyta; class Pinopsida; order Pinales; family Pinaceae; genus Pseudotsuga; species Pseudotsuga menziesii. The sequence continues at coordinate 169,747 of LPNX010511422.1, read as the reverse complement.
ATTTTCTAACATGAGCATGAGCATCCTTAAATAGTGTAGACTGGTAATATCCAGCTCTGAGAATCTTATGTATTGTTGTATCTCCAGAAAAATGACCTCCAGCAGGCCCATCATGCAATTCTGTTATGACCTTCTTTGCATCTTCCTGTTCTAGGCACCTAAGAAAAACTCCATCGTAGTTCTTTCTGAACAATACTCCATCAATTATCTGACATGAAGCTGATTTCAGACGTAATGCTCTTCGTTGTTTGGAGCTCCAATGCTTCGGCAAATATCCTTCTTGAAGGTGATGGACTAGGTCCCGGTACTAGGAATCTGGAGCTGTAAACAAAGGACATACATCCACCATTTGTAACTCAACTTCATTATCCCAATTGTTTTCTTCGTTGTTTTGAACTTTAGTCATTAGTTTACACAAGCCTTGTCCTTTTACTATGGATGCTGGTTTGAACTCAAGATCATATTCTTGTAAGGCAGTCATCCAGTTGCCTCTTCTTTCTCCTAATTCCTTTTGTACAAAAAGAGATCGCACAGCTGGGTGTGGAACTATTACTTTGGTGCGATTCTTAAGTATATATGGCCTGAATTGTTTTACCGCTTTAAAAAATGCATAATCTTGTTTGTCAACTGCTGGATAATTCAATTCATCTCCCTGCAGACCAGTGCTCATAAATGATATGGGGTACTCATCTCCCCCATCTTCCTTCTGTGTGAGCACAGCTGCCAATGAATCATCGGACGCAAAAGTGTACAGAATAAAATCCTTTTCAAAATTTGGACTTTTGAGTGATGGTGCATGAGCAACATATGTTTTTATCTTACTAAATGCATTCTTCTCCACATCATTCCATTTGAATTGTACACTCTATTTAAGCATTTGTTGCAAAGGTTTGACAATTTGAGTAAAATATAGTACAAACCTTTGTACAAAATTTATTGTCCCCATAAATGATTGCATGACCTTTTTATTATGGGGTAAAGGGATCTGTTCTATGGCTTTAATCCTTTCTAGGTCTATGGAGATCTCTTTCTTAGAAACAACATGACCCAGTAGCTTTCCTTTTGTGACTACAAACACGCATTTCTTAGGATTTAGTGAAATACCATATTTTCGACAACGCTCGAAAATTTGTTTCAGATGAAATGCATGTTCCTCTCTCTTTTTTGAAAATATTGTGACATCATCTAGATAAACCACAACACTACAGCCAATTAGACCGCGGAAAGCTATATCCATGGCCCTCTGGAAAGTAGCTCCAGCATTAATAAGTCCAAAGGGCATTCTCCTATACGCAAAAGTTCCCCACTTGGTTCTGAATGTGGTTTTAAGTCTGTCTTCTTCAGCTACTAATACTTGATTATAACTAGAGAATCCATCTAATAATGAAAACAATTCAGAACTTGAAACCATCTGTAATATTTCCTCCATGGGTGGGACCAAATAGTTATCTTTATCTGATGCATGATTAAGGTTTATGAAATCTACACAAAGCTTGATTTCTCCTGACTTTTTCCTTACTGGCACCAAATTAGAAACCCATTCCGAATGTCTAACTTTCAATATAATTTTAGCATCCAACATTTTTTTTACTTCACTTTGATTAAAAGGTTCCAGCTTAGGATGCATCTTCCTCAAAGGCTGTTGGTAAAGCTTGATTCCGGCTTTAATTGGGATGACATTTTGTATGATATTTGTGTCATAAGTTTTAAGCTCTTCATATGTCCAAGCAAACACATCTTTGTACTGTTTGAAAAGACCGATGAACTTACTTCTTTTGCCCGGAAAACAACACTTTCCCAAATTTACATATTTTGGTTCAGCTCCAGTCCCCAAATTTATCAGCTCGAATCATAAGGACAAGCTATGAGTCTTGACATTCGCTGGCTTTCTGAATTTGTTATCTAAATCAAACATTCGTTCCAAGGTCTTGACTCCTTTAGGAATAAAGTTCCTGAATTTTAATTCTTCTTGATGTTCTTCATCATCTATTGTTGCTCCCTTGAAAGTCTCATCATTCATCAAACACTCCAAAATTTGTTGATCATCGTCAAAAACCCATATATTTGTGATCATATTTGGAATAGAAGGCTTGAAAAGTAATTCAATAGAGCATCTATTATTTGAAGGTACTAGCCTTGCAGCTGAGGTAGCTAGCAAATCAGCTGCTGCATTATTTAATCTAGGAATAGACACAATATTGAATGTATGAAAATTTATAAGCAAATCCCAAACTTCATTCTGGTAAGCTTTCAAATGTGGTTAAATACAGTGTATCTTATTTCAAATTTGCTTAACAACAATTTCAGAATCTCCATATACTTTCATATTTTTTACTTTCAGTTCTATTGCTTTTTTAAGTCCCTGAACTAGTGCTTCATACTCGGCTGTGTTATTTGTGCATTCGAACACTAACCTACAAGAAAGAAAATGTTTATTTTTTCTTGGATCAATTAGGACACGGCCAGCTCCTGGTCCCTCCAATGTTTTAGAACCATCAAAATAAAGAGTCCAAAAACTATCTACCTCTACTAAATTTGAATTATAGACTACATCTGAAAGTAGATCTACTATATTACAGTCAATCTCATCAGCCCACAAAAATTGAAGGAGATCGGGCTGGGTATCAAGTATACTACTAACTTCTTCAGCTTGGTAATCTCCTAGTTCCAATTCAATGAAATAATTTCCCAACACAAAGTTTACTGTTTCATTTTTTCCTTCTAACTAAGTAACATTGTATTTCATTTGAGGCTCTCTTAATAATTTTATCTAATTGGGACTTCCCTTATGAGGCAACCATAAATGTGACCAATCTGATGCAAAATATCCATCTAGGCTTGTCGACCAGTCTCAACTAAAAACTAGTCCATAAGCATCTGGTATGTCTGCTACTACAATGTCAATGTACTGACATACCCTCTCATCTGTTGATAAGCGAATCAGAACATCCTCCATTTCTCCTATCACTTTTACAGCTATCCTATCTAATTGAAGAACTTGCCAAGTAGATGGTTTAGGTTGTCCATTGATTTTCTTGCAGACTGAAAGTGGCATAATGTTGACTGATGCTCCTGATTCCACTAAACAGTTGTGCACATTATAGTTGAAAATCTCAAACATTAGGAGAAATGTTGGGGTTTTATACTTAGACTTCCCTCCCACACTTACCTCACCAATTTCTTCTTCAGGTTGGTTGTCATTGGGAGACTCTTCTTCTGGTACCTCAAGTGCTTTTAAAAGTTTCTCTTTTTGCTGAGGTAAATTACACATTTAAAACAATGAGATATTTGCTTTAGCTTTTTTAATGTCTTCCACAATATCATACCCCATCTCTGGTTCTTTGAGATTCTTTTTGACATTATCAATCTTATCTTCAACAGGCTTACAAGGTGGGTTAATTTTCTTCGGATCTTGACCTGAAATGGTAAATTCAGGTAATTTAACAGTTGCAGTGTTCTGTATCTTCTTTATGTTTTCTTGAAGTTTCTTAATCTTAGGAAGTATTGACTTATCTTCTCTGACTTCTTGTTGTCACATTAGTTTCTAGTGTTTCCTCCTGTTTCAGAAAATATTCTTCTTTTGTATCAAACATAGAGACACAGTCCCATAAAACTAAAGTATCTTCCTCTTGTTTTTATGTAGATTGATTATCTTTTTCTTCCTCCTTACCAGTTTCTGTTAGTTTGGAATCCAATAATTGATTCATTACTAATGTCATAGAATTAATTCATTGTGGGCAATTCTTCTCAGAATGAGGCTGTTGATGAAAGGTACAAAAATTATCCATGCCTACCTTAGTTAAATTCATTGCTGCAGGACTGTGTGGAGGAGGTTTAGGTTGACTGTTGTCTTCCCTTTTTTATAATAAGGCTTATATGATTTGTCAGCCTCCTTTTCCTTCTCTAAATCTATCACTCTGGTGGATAACTTTTGCATCATCTTCACCATCCCTTCAAAATCCTGTGACCGCTCATCCTTAGGCTTAGTCAGTAATAAAGGTTTCTTGCTTCCAAAAGTCTTCTCTTCCGACTGCACAGGGTAATTTTCTATACTCTCCATCTCAGCTTCCACCTTCTCAGCTTATTTGTAGGTTTCTACTAATGTAGGTCTCACTGATCTCTTGGAAAACATGGCTAGATCAAGCCTAAGGGTTGAGGTATAGTATTCTATTAGAGCATTTTCAGATGGCTTATCAGTTGTAGTGAAACTGTTTAGGTAAGCAGCAATTCTTTGAGTGAAATTATGCACCCTTTCTTTCCTTTCTTTCTTTAGAGCACATAACCCTTTCATTAAAGTTGCATGAGTTTTATGGACTGCATATTTACTTCTAAACATTATCTCAAATGTTTTCCAATCCATGATTGAATTTGCAGGAAGGGAAAAATACCATGAGGCTGCTTTTCCTTTCAAGGTATGGGGAAACAATCTACACACCACATCTTCATGCTCTCCAACTCGTAGTCCTTCTACAGCCAAGTAAAAAATCTGTAAATGATCATCTACCAAAATTCCTTCTCTTGGTTCAAACTTAGGTAACATCTTGTTGAAAACTTGAGGCAAATCATGCAAGGGAGGTGTCAAATTTAAAGGCGACCTATCCCTCCAAGAAAGCTGTGGAGGTGGTTGGTTTGCATTTACATTAGCCATAATTCTGAGTGGAGAATGAGGTTGTGACTGAACAGGGGTCTGGCAAGGTGAAAAGTAAGGTGAACCTGGATCCAATTGATTCAAAGGTTAGTCAACTTCTTGTAAGGCTGCTTCTACCAATTCTTCAAGATCTTCTACCAACACTAAGTCTTCTAATTGAGGGCGATCTTTCTTCTGATACTCTCTTCTGGGTAGGACAGAAATGATAGGTAATCCTCCAATCTTTTTCGCATATGCCCTGGCGATTCTTCTTACATCATCAACCACTTCGTTATTGATGGGATACAGATACCCTTTCTCTTTATATTCAAGAGTGGGTTTGTGAAACAAACTACTTTCAGAACTATCACAGGTGAAGTGATTTCGAGGGAGCAAGCTTCCTCATCCAGCCATGCACTGGTGGCCCTCCTTCTAGCGCCAAAAACTATTGATGCCCAAAAAATCGCAGGTAACAACAGTTAGGGATTCTCCCCAATAAACATTCCCAACTAGCCCATTATTGTTTGGTATGGGTAATCCATTCAGTTTATGGTCCGGCTACCGTAGGTCAAGTAACAATTGAAATGTTTTACCGGTTATAGCCCGGTCCACCGTGTATATTTTAGTTTTTTGTGTTTAAGGTATGATGTGCAAGTGCCTAACTAAAAAATGCGGATGATAGATATAACGAGGAGGGTAACAATGTGATGCACAAGTTCTTACCTCTCGTCTTACCTCTCTCGCATCTAAATCACAAACAGCAAGAAACTAACTAAGACTTATTAACCTATCCCTAGGGAGAAACACTATCATTAATGGTGAGTAATGTATTTTAGTGCATGCATTAGGAAAGATTACAGATAGTTGTTAAATGTTTCAGAACACATGAACATCAATAGAAATATAAACAACAAGATAGCTTATTGTTAATTACAATCTTCATTACTCAAAGTGGAAATTTCACAGAATAAACCAGAGTGCATTCATAACATGAAAAGAAATTCAATGAGTTAGAACGATCTCACGGTTAATGGAAATAAGCTGAAAACGAAATAGTTCACATTCAACTAGTCCATAGCAAAACATTTGAAACATTCCACAAAACTTTCTCCAGCAAAAACATGTAACTCTTTATTGCAAAAGGAAATAGTTCTTCTTACAATACACTCTCAAAAATACTCTGGAAAGAAGTCCCTCTACATCTAAACTCTCTTACATTTATACAAAAACAAAAACCCTTGGGCTGCCCCTCAATGACTTTTGAGCTTCCCCAACCTTTCATTTCCAAAATTTTGTCTTGTAGCATGTGCACATAATTAAAACAATATATTACAATTTAAATCAAAAAAAATTAGAACATTTTATGAAGAGGGGCCATCTTGGTCGTTGATGAACTTCTTCCATGCATGGGCCTCTACTGCTATGTCTTCAAATCCAGAAGGCTCAAGAAAATGGATATTTATCTCATATTTAGCAGCCTGGTTCTTCACCCCTTCTATCCTTGCGGGACTCAGGTGCAGCTGATCTTCTAGTAGATGTATACTTACAGCTGCATGTGCCACTACATTATTTAAAATATGTTCATCTAGATCCTTGACCTATTGTATCTCTTGCTCGTCTTCTTGATATCTGTTATGTAGATGTTCTATAAACAATTCATGTTCTGGTATCACGTCCAATATTTTCTCTACAGAAATATGGCATCTATTGTATGTAGCAAGCACTCTCCTGCAGTATTCGGCACATGATCCCCTTGTTTTCTTTACAGTTTTATTGAATTCTTCCAACACATTAATTGCAAATTCCAATAAATCATACTCCTGTTTTAAACCCTGCTGATCCTTAACTAGTAACTCCGCAGGAGATTCTTTATTTGTTTTGGTCCATACCATTCTTCCTATTAGAATCTCCAAAATATCTTGATATCTGTCCAAAAATATGAAGTAGTGTCCAAAATTTCTTCTAATCTGGTGTCTATTTGTAAAATTTTACACCTTTCTTCCTCAATCATATTTGTAATTGGTGGATCTTCCTTCTTTGAGTTAGAACATGTTCTTTCAAAGGCTGGAAATCTGTCTTCTGTTCCATAGCATTTTTTAGTGATGATGTCAATGAAGTATTTTATTCTTCTAAGGCCACCACCTGCATTTTATATTGCTTCTCTCTTTCTTCTATGGTGGCCTTCTCTATTTCTAACTCAACAACCTTGCTTTACAACCGGTCCTTCCCTGCACTTAGATCACCATAGGATACCCAAAGATCATCTCTCTCAGTTTTCAACATTTGATGCTCTAGCTGTAGCTTTTGTAACTCAGCTAAGCTATCCTATGCATTCTTTTCTGTTTTCTCTGTAAAAATCTCTAAATCGTTCTTATTTGCTTGTAGAGTCTGGAATTATGTTCTTGAAGTTTTAACTTCATTCATCATGTCTTCATATTTCCTTTTCAGCTTCTAACCTTCATCCCTCTCCTTCTTCAACGTTTCTTTTAATCGTGTTGCATTCTTTCTTGACTGCTCAAGGTCCGTCATAAGCTTGTCTACATTATCTTCAGTTGCTTGGGTTAATGCCACCCCAGCTCTTGCTATCATTCTTGGATCTGTATTTGTTCCATGCACCAAGGTTTTATCTGTTATCATCTTTCCCGACTGTCCTCCAATTTCAACCTTTTTATCAATTCTCTTTACAATCCTTTTCTTCTCCTTATCATAGAAAATAGTACTGAAGTCAGGAACCTCCTCCCCTTCTATAGGCATGAAAGGGATCAAATCTATTCCAGAAAATGAAGTTTGTCCTAGTGTACTACCAGAAGATGCAGCAGGCTTCAGGGGATCAGGATTAGATTTTTCATGTCCTTGATCTATGTGATCTTGTCCTCCCTTTGTATCTACCTACTCAGTAGTCTGTTGGTCCTTTTGAGATCCTGTTAATCTCAAAATTTCACTTTCCTCCTGTTTTTTCTTGATTTCCGCTTCTTCATTTTGCTTTCTCGCCTCCTCCTCCTTCCTTGTTGCTTCCTCTGCAGCTCACCTTTTTTCTTCTTCTTCATTCTTCAGCCAGCTCTTTTCTTTCTGTGCTAGCCTTCTACCATCTTCTTCTCTCTTTTTGGCCTCTTCTTCTTCCAATGTATTAGTCTTTTTTGAAGTTTTTCCTTTTCCACCCATAGTTGTTATTTTTTGCTTGAACTTCTTTTTAGTGCGGTTATGTTCTTTGCACTTTTGAATGTTTCCTCGTCCTTGTCCCAAAAGTTGGTATATTCAAAATGACTGCTTGCCTCCTTGTAGTGATCTGCTACTTTATTTCAGGAGTCATTCCTGTGAAAATTCATTTCACCAAAATGGAAATGCTCCAGCTCCTGAACAAATTCTATAGTCTATTTTACCTTTGAAAACTTGTAACTTCCAAGCCATAAAGGTATTGCAGGATATGCTGCCTTTTTATGTTCGAACAGAAAATTTCCTACACCATCAATATAGACCTGCCTAACTGCCTCCTTGTGTAGTACATAGTCAGTGACATACTTAGGGAGTAGGTAAGGGGCTCTAGAACCACCATACATTCTTATATACAACCCTTCCTCTATCAAATAATAATCTCCATACTCCTCGATGACTTTGAATGCTTCTCAAGACATGCAGTTGCATTCAGTCAAGAAAATTAGGGTATACAAGGGCATGATGAAGTGTTCACAGATTTCCCTGTAATAGCTATAATATTTATGAGCCCATAAAAATCTATATGCTATGTACATTGGGGTCCTATCCCTCTCCCAGTTACATTTCAAGGCTGGAAAATACTGAGTGCACAGTATACAGTCAATCAGGATAGAGCTCATGTAGAACTCTTATTTCTTTTGTGACACCCCTCCCAAGGCTGCGGATATGCATGATGAGAGGCTATTTGACACTATGTTTAACCAATTAAATATGGTTCCTTGAGTAGCCACATAGAAGATAATCAATATCCATCCTATCTTGAAGCTCTTCCTGTGAGCTCTACCAAAATTCCTATTTAGCATCAGTGCAATGAATCTATAAGGAGTACGGAGAGTATAGGTATCATACTCTCCGTAAGGTCTAGTATGGAATTTTTTTCTCAGGTTCATCATTCTTTTAACTATTTCTACCAGATCCATAGCTGCCCCTCTCAACCAGCTTTCTGTCAAGTAAATCTAGGCAGAAGGCAGATGATATGCCATAGAGACATATGCAGGGCTATATGCAGCGTAGCCCTGCTTAGCATTATTTTCAAGAATCATTGTAGTTACATCTTCCCTAGCCAGAATCCAGCCTATCGCCTCTGAACAAGGGAACAACTCAGGTCTTGTGGCTACTTTCATGAGAGCTGATTTCTCAATGTTTGTATAAATGGTTAGCTCTTTGAATCCTACATCAGGTATGTTCTAATTGGAAATCATCCTTTATATCTCTCCCTATTTGTATTATGTTTCAACCCTAATGGAAGCTTTGGTATCTTCATATATATACTCAACCTTGGTGATGATCTCAACCTCAGGTTCTCCTTCAGCCACAGGAGCACTTTTCTTTTGTCTTTTCGACATATTTTCTTTGCAATAATCACCCTGCCACAATCACAGAATGTTCTTAGACCCATTGAGCTTTTAGCAAGTGTTTTAACAATAAACAAAAACTATATCAATTTGTTTACCTCTTCCCTATGCATTCTAAAAAATAAACTACACACAGTATTCAATGCATGAAAAGATTGACAAGGAAAAAGAAAAATCCTGCAGGTAGTGGCTTAAAACCGCCTAAGTCCACTATCTATAAAATCTACAACCCTGAGAGAAAAACAAAAATTCTCTATCTTAACCCAGGCCACATTCGAACTAATCCGATATCACATAAAAGTATGAATCACACTATCCCTACTGCTAGTCTTCAACAACAAACTTCAAAACACTAGACCCTATACAGTGCTCTTCATGTTGGAAAAACCCTAACTCAACCAAAAAATGGAAAACATCCGTAGTCCCAAGGACAAGGTAAGTGTAAGCAAGATTTTAACACCCCCTGGACGACTATGGACAACCAAAATAACGGGTGGTGCAAACAGCGAAACACTTTTCTGCACCATGCCCTAATCTTTCGCACTGGAGCAAAAGCATCCATAACAGCTCAACAATCACGTAGCCTCAAAATCTTCCTGCTAAAGAAAACTGTAAACAGCTAAATCTTCACCCTCAAATAAAACACATGCACACTGCAAAGACAAACATCCCCTTATGCGGACAAACCTAACTCACAGAAAACCTAATCAAGGAAAAACCAATGGCTCCAAATCGACCAATAAAAACCAAAACAACAAGACCGTGGTTCACATACCTGAAAAACAACAGTGTATTTGACGAGATGACCAAAATATTCACGGTGGCAACGCTAGTGAATCGAGTTCGGACATCTGAGCACATGAATCAGTACAAACGACAAGGACTGGAGCAACGACAAGTTCGAATAAGGATAAAAAATAAAAAAATGCTCCCCTACTTATATATAAACCTCGGCGAAAACTGTCAGTGGGACAAAACCCTATCGAGAGTTACTTCCTAAGTCAATCGGAAGAGAATTCTGGATGGTAGCCACCATAGCGAGCGCAGAAACAACTATGGGCCTGAGAGACTTCTTTTTTTTTTAAATCGGTCATCGAAAACTCTAAGCGCTAAGTCTCGAAACTTCAAAACCAACATCCTCCGTAGTGTCGGCAACGTAACGTTGTATTTTAGCGACTCCACATTTTTTAAAAAGGTATCAAAACTCGGAACATCTAATTTCTAAGGCACCGGTGAGGAAATAACTAACTCTCGGAATGATAGTTCAGATGACAGCCGCAACGACAGATGCAAACTGACTGCGAACCCACAATAACTTTTAAGTCTATCAGCATCGGCACCACTAAGCACTATGTGCAGAGCCTCAATACTAAACATCTTCTGTAGTGTCGGCAGCGCCAAGCACTATCATCGTGTGTATCAGAGATCGGGACACCTAACCTCTAAGGCATTGGAAAGGAAAACACTAACTCTCTGAATGATCATCATTTGTCTCCTGCAACGTCAGTAGCATAAAAGACTAATGCTCTGGCTCATTCTAGACAAGCCTCCCGACAGCGATGAAAAGGTCACTGGAAAGCAAAACGTTAAGCTTGAAAATAAAACAAAAAGAATCTATGGTTTTCGATGTATTGAATGGGTTGTATGAAGTATCGCCGACGAGGTAGACCATTCAATTGCTGCAACGTCAGAAAGACAGTTGGCTATGTTTCCAATATCAAAAGAATAGCCAACTAATCTTCCGATACAAAAAACAAAAAGGATCAATTTTTAAGCAAAAATCTAAACTTCAGGGAAGCTTTAGTGAAACTAAACAATCCTAGGCTAGATCTAATAGAAGTAAATCAAAAGGAGGGCCCTAAAATTTAAAATTTTGGGAAAAAAGGTTGCAACTGCAACAACTCCTTTAATGGATGAACCTGCACACTCAAATAACCAACATTAACAATTCATAGGTAGATATGACCTCCGTATTAGATGACTGAATCACTTGGCAACTACCATGTTCCACCCAACCTTGACCAAAAACCATTCCTGGTTTCAATCCAGATCTCCCCGAGCTGAACTCCAACATGCAAGTAGCTTAGAGCTCCTAAGGTAGGGTTTCCTATATGGTATATCAAGTCTGGATCAGTTCTCCTTTTTTCTTCCAGGAAAATGTTCTCCAAGAATTCACTTGAGAGCAAAATAGGCAGAAAATAATGACTCCCAAATGATAGATTAGAACCCCAAGCCTTTCCTTGGCTTGAGACTTTATAGACAGACCTTTTAGTCAAAGGGACAGTTAAATCAAGAAACCTTGATTTCTTGATTTAACCCTTTTTAATTAATTTGGGGTAATTTTTAATACTTTAACTTAGGAACTTTCAACTAGTTCCTAATTAGACTTTTTTGTAGGTATTGTACTATTTATTATCTTTTAATAATAAATAATAATGGATGGAGATTTCCTTTCTTTCTTACATCATTAATATTGTTACTATATTTATTCTTTATACATGCCATGTATAAAATATATAATAATATAACATTTGTTAACATTTGTCTTTGGGCATCATATACCATCATCCCTAGACTTAATGACACTTCTTCATTAAGGTCAAATAGGTATATGGTTAGGTTTACTAGGCTAGGAATCTCTAAACATCCTTGCATGTTGGATTCCCTCGTATAACATGGTAGTTCTTCAGTACTTGATGAGAATACAGAAATTCAAAATTTCATTTAATCACTTATAAATAAGTCTGATGAGATCAATATTTTTCTCGAGTCGTTTTCACTCAAAAGTTATTTAATTCTTTTCAGTAACTCCTAGTGCTTACTAGAGCCCATACTCAACGCTTAAACAAGGATTTACAAACTTAGTGCAATTCCAAAGCTCTTCGCTCAACACTAATGCTAGGATGTACTTGTATGATACACCTAAGGATACAATGGCCAAGGATCCGATGCTCCAGAGATTATGCTCAACATCAACATGGAAGGCTCCAGGGCTTATTCCCAACACTTCCAATTATCATTTCATCTATTATAGAGCTTCTTGCTCAACACAAATATAAGTACTCATGTGCTCCAAAGCTTCTTGCTCAACACAAAATATTAATTACCCATGTGCTCCAAAGCTCCTCGCTCAACACAAAACATTAATTAACCATGTGCTCCAAAGCTCCTCGCTCAACACAAAAAATCTCATCAATCATGTGCTTCAGGGTGCACGCCCAACACAAACAAGCACATATATATCATCAATAATTGACTTACGCCCAATATATAAAACAAATCATCATTTTCATATGTAGTGGGGTCCTTGACCCAATATATCAAAATAAAATATCAAGATAACATCATAATCAATAGGCTCATGCCTATAAGTGTTAGGTCCAAAATTCAGGATATTCAACATCCCTCCCTGATAGAACAACATCATCCCTAGTGTTATAGGGACTCGGAATGACATCATGAAACAAGGTGGGGTAATCCTTTCTGATGGTGGCTTCATTCTCCCAGGTAGCCTCATCTGCCTCAAAGTGCTTCCATTTCACTTTCAACTGGAATATGGTGCACTTCCTGAGCTGCACCTCTCTTTTGTTCAATATATGAATAGGCTCAAGGGAAAACTCCCCTTCAGGTTCCACCTGTAATAAGGACCAATCAACTACATGTTGAGTATCATAAACATATTTCTTTAACAAGGATGCATGAAAAACATTATGGACTCTTACATGCACAGGTAACGCGAGCTCATATGCCACTGGCCCTTTCTTGGCTAGTATTTCAAAAGGTCCACAAAATCTAGGTGCTAACTTACCACACCTACCCAAGCTCAACGAGCTTCGTTTTGCTTTTACTTTCAAGTAGACATGATCTCCTATTTGAAAGTCTTTATCTTTTATTTTTCGATCCGCGTAAATTTTCTGGCAATCTTGTGCTTCTTTAAGGTTCACCTAGACCTTGGTAACTAGCTATTCCAAGTCCATTAATAAATCAGGCCCTAACATGAGCCAATCCACCGGGCTATCCCAAGTAACCAATGTTCTACACTTATGTCCATAGAGTACCTCAAAGGGACTCATCCTGGCGGAAGGCTGATAACCGTTGTTATACGCAAACTCTGCAAAATGCAGATAGTCTTCCCACTTAGTGGGGTTCTTCATGACATACATCCTAAGGATGTCCTCAACAATCTGGTTTACTCTTTATGTCTACCCATCTGTCTGTAGGTGATAAGCAGTGCTAAATTTCAACTGCGTCTCTAATCCAGAGAATAAATATCTCCAAAGGTTTCCTGTAAACTTAACTTCTCGATCCAAGATAATTTCCTTGGGTATCCTGTGCAATCTAAATATCTCCTTCAAGAAGATATCAGCAATGTTCACTACTTTGTAAGTCGACTTCACAGGAATGCTGCTTTTGAAAACTTGTCAATTACTACAAAAATAGAATCATTCTACTTCTTACTTTTCGGTAGACCAGTGATAAAATCCATACTAATGACCTCCCACTTCCATTCTAGAATGGATAATAGCTGCAGCAATCCCGAAGGATGTTGATGCTCAGCTTTGACTTGTTGACATTCCTGACATTTCGCGATGAACATCGCAATGTCATCCTTTAACTTACGCCATAAAAAGTGTCTCTTGACAGCAGATAACCTGGGTGCCCCGAGTAGGGTGCCCAATGAAATTTCATAAGGATGTTGTACTGAATGTCCCCTCCTTCTAGAACATACAATCTATCCTTGGACCATAGCATTCCGGATTCATCTACCTTGTATTCTTTTTGTTGTTGAAACAGCCTGTCCTCTTGGAATTTCTTGAGGATTTCTACATAGAAAGGGTCAACTATGTTGGTCGTTCTAATCCTCTCATGCAAATATGCATCGGTTTGACTCAAAGTCACCTTATATATCATATGAGTTCGTCAGCTCAAAGCATCGGCAACCTTGTTGTATTTTCCCTTAATGTGCTTTAGCTCGAAATGGTACTCACTAAGGAAATCCAACCACCTGGCTTGCCTTTTATTCAGATCTGGTTGATAGAATAAATATTTCAATCTCATATTGTCTGTCTTCATAAGGAACTTCCTTCCCATGAGGTAGTGCCTCCACATCTTCAAAGCGTGGATGATGGCGGCTAACTCAAGATCGTGCGTAGAGTAGTTCTGCTCATGCTCTTTTAACTTTTGCGATTCATAACAGATCGCGTGATCATTCTGCAAGAGGACTCCTCCATGTCCTTCCTTTCTTGCATCCATGCAAACAATGAAATCCCCATTGGGATCCGTAATTCGTAGTATCGGTGCAATCATCAAAAGCTGTTTAAGCTTTTGAAAACTTTCTTCGCACTTGGTAGTCCATAAGAACTTATTTGCTTTCTTTTGCAAAGCGATCATGGGGCAAGCGATTCTCGAGAAGTTCTTAATGAACTTTCGATAATATCCAGCTAATCCCAAAAAGGACCTAATGTCAATGACACTAGTAGGGGTAGGCCAATCCTTTATGGCTCTAATCTTTTCTAGGTCCACATCTATCCCTGTCTCGGAGATAATGTGACCTAAGTACTATATTTGTTGTTTGTAGAAATCATATTTACTAAACTTAGAGTAAAGCTGGTGTTCTCTCAAAACTCGTAGTACTATGCGAAGGTGTTCTTCATGTTCTTCTTTATTCTTGGAATAAACTAGGATGTCATATATAAAGACCAAAATAAACTTATCCAGATATTTACTGAATATGTTGTTCATCATACACATAAATTTCATGGGTGCATTGGTCAACCCAAACGACATCACTACAAACTCGTAGTGCCCGTACCTCTCACAAAAGGTGGTTTTGTGAATATCCTCATCATGAATCCGTACCTAATGGTACCTAGATCGCAGGTCAATATTTGAAAATATTTTGTCTCCTCCCACTTGATCGAACAAGTCATTGATCCTAGGGAGTGGGTATCGGTTCTTGATAGTCATTTTGTTAAACTGATGGTAATCGATGCACATCTGCATCATACCATCTTTCTTATTTATGAACAGTATCGGTGCTCCCCAAGGGGACACACCAGGTCAGCTATACCCTTTCTCTATCAACTCTTGCAACTATAGTTTGAGTTCCACCAATTTTGGTGCACTCATCGGTAAGGGGCTTTGGAAGCCGGAACTGATCTTGGTGTCAGTTCGATGGAAAAATCTAGGTCTCGTTTTGGAGGTAATCCTGGGATTTCCTCCGGAAACACATCCTTGAATTCTTCAAGAATGGGAAAGTCTTCTATATGTTGTTCTCTTTCAGAATCTATGTCTCGGATGTTTACTACAAACAACTTGCAGCCTTTCCTAACGCATTTCTTCTCTTGTAAGGCAGATATTTTCCTTACAAAAAATTTCTTTGGAATGCCCTGAACCTTCACTTGATTCCCTTAGCTATTAGTACACAATATTAACTTGTGTAAGCAATCAAGCATGACATGGTGTTGTTCCAACCAGTCCATGCTGATAAGTATATCGTACGATCCTAAGGGTAGGATGGTCAGGCTTAATTTCATAGGAAAACCATTCAATTTTACCTTGCAATCTTTAACTATTTTGCAATCTTTAACTATTTCCGAAAATTTTCATTTTGTACCTATGGCTAACTGTACCAGCCAAAGTTTATCATGCTTTACTTTGCCTAGTTTGCATACATCGACAATTTTAGGTGAAACATAGCTTTTGCAAGCACCGAGATCAATAAGTATTTAAATAGAAGTGTTCAAGATCTTACCTTCTATCTCAACCATTGTAGCTTGATGGTCTGCCTGTCGGCCATCCAATGCTGCATAAATCCACGGTGTTCCTGCTATGTCTTCGATGGTTGGTTCCTCTTGTAAGCTATGCAAGATCCCATTGGTCTTGTTCTTACAATCTCGGGCATAATGAGGCCCGCTGCATTTTCAGCACTTGATCTGTAGTGGAATAGCATTGGCTCCACTTGCTACTAGCTTGTTACCATTAGGAGCTGGTACATATGACTTTGTACCGGATTTGTTGAAGTTCTTGTTTGCTGGAAAGTTGTTATTCTGCTTTCTATATGGTTATTGGTTAAACCCAGGTTTATGGTTATCAGAAAATTTCTTAGCCTTTTGTCTATTCCGGTTCATGTTCTCTTGCCATAGCTTCCCATGCTCATAGAAGAGTCTGGCCTTGTGCAGCGTGGTATCCAAAGTTTTTGGCATGTCAAATTCAATCCTTTCCTGAAAGATAGGAGGGAGACATCCTAAAAACTATTGGATCTTTACCTTTTCATCCTTAATGTATGGTACATAATGTAACAAATCAATAAATCTATTAATAAAAGCGTCCATAGTCATGGACCCCATACGTAGCTCATGGAACTCTTTCACCTTTCGGTCAAAGAACATTTTCGACATAAACTTCTCTTAGAAGATTTTTCAAAAGTTATCCCACCGTATTTCTCTTAGCTCATCTTTCTTGGTGTGTTTCAAATCCCTCCACCATATTTTTTCCTTGGCATTTAGATTATAGATGGAAAGTTGAGCCTTCATCTTACTTGATTAGTTATGAACTTGAAAATATTTGCTCATACCCAGCAGCCACTCTGAAGCTTTCTCCCCAGTGTTTACTTCACCTTCATAGATCGGGGCTCTTATTTTTCTAAATTCCCCCTTAATACTGTCATCACTTCTTTGTTTCTTTCTGCAAGGAGAAAGAGAGCCATCACTAGAAGGACTATGATGATCTCCTTTTGGTTCTTCAAGGGTACATTCCTCTTTTTCTTCTTCTCTTGGGTTGCTGGCCCATTTAGGGTAAGGTTCTCTTTTGGATTTGTTTGTGGATTGAGTAGGATTTCCCTCTGGGCTTCCTCCCATCATATTTCCCAGTAATGATTCATTAATAGCTTGTTGTTCCTTTCTTTTGTTCAGACTATATTCTCTAAAACTTTGCAATTCTGCTTGAAGACTATGTATAGTCTTCAAAATATCAGAATTTAATTCCATGGCCAGATCTTCTTTCGGGGTGGGGGTGTTCATCTTTCCTTGTCAGTTGTTATCTTCCTAAGTATTCATAATCTAAACTGTTCTGTAAAAATTCCTGAAATTTCGAAAAAAAAATTAATAACAGGAAAATTTCTGTTAGTAACAATCATTTTAATAACATACTTTATTTTATTTGCGGTGAATGAGAGTGCGCCCATAGGTCTCTTAGTATTGAAACTGGGCTATGATACCACTTGTAATGTCCCAAAAAATTGAAAAAAAATAAAAAAAATAAAAAATCCTTAGGCTAGTATAAACTACCTAGGCATGGACATTATTGGACTTGCGAAATATAATGTACACTAAATGTACCACTTATTTATGGTAAGTTGTTCTTACGTTTTACCTCTTTCTTTCGGTTATGTTTGTTACTCTATTTTACATTATGATGTTGTAAATATGATTACTAATCTATTCTCATGTGTTTACATTGTTGTGTATGTGTAATTGCTCGATTATATACTTCGTCCATTTCTGCATAGTTTTACTTGTTATTTACATGGTTCTAACTTAAGTTTGTTTTTGGAACTAAATTGGGTGGACTGGCGGGACTAGTTCTCCCATGTAACTGACTGAGAGGTAAAGTTTCTACTTGTCTAGCGAGCTTACTTAGTTCAATTTGAACTAAGGCACTCTTAACTTATTTACGTGCAGTTGTACTTACACTCGCAGCTTGTGACACCTACTGATCGTTATTATTGCTTCAAACATACTTGGTTTAGTGACCAGGTAATTACCATGATTATTCCTTTTAAGACCTAGACTTCTTATCTAAGTGACGCTTATTATTCATTATGATTTATTGATCAATTGTTCGTATTTTAACCTAGATGCATTTCATATTTATTTTATTAAGATTATTAACATGTCTTGCCATTTCCCTTGGCAGGTTTAAAAACCTTTGTTAAATACCAATTCATGGTTTTAGGGAAACAATGTTTACCATGGCATAATTCATATGCCATGGTTCTAAGCGTATTGCCTATGGAGGAAGACAACCCAAGGTTTAAAGGCTTAGCGCCTAATGTGCACAGTCCATATAATGCCTTATAC
Source organism: Pseudotsuga menziesii (assembly GCA_001517045.1). Lineage (NCBI taxonomy): Eukaryota > Viridiplantae > Streptophyta > Pinopsida > Pinales > Pinaceae > Pseudotsuga > Pseudotsuga menziesii. The sequence goes on along the minus strand of LPNX010511422.1, from coordinate 151,472 downwards.
CCTGCATTAAACTTTGGGGTAGCGAATATATACCATAGTCTAAATGTTAGACATTGGGGTTTTAACACTATGCAATGGAAAAAGGTGTCAAATGATTTTGTGTCATTTACAAACTGTAGAGATGTGGGTTTTAGCATGGATAATGGACACTAGGCTGGTGCCATTAATGCGCCTTGGAGTTTGTGGAGGCCCAAGCTTAGGGCTTGGCTCAAGATGGACTTTGGTCATTTTCTCTGTTTGTTCGTTGTTTGGTCTCAACTCTGTGTAGTGGGTGAAGGCGACCTCCAGGGCATCGAAGGTATGGTATCGTTCGGTTTCTCTGCACTGTTGTTGGTTTGTTTCTTACAATGGGTAATCATACTTCTCATTCTCATTGTTTTGTTGTGGTTGCAGGTGACAGGTTTGGCGAGAAGGTGTATGGCTCGTAGCATGACTGTGAGCCATGGTCCAGCATTACCAATATGGTAAGCCTACTATTCAAGTTGTACTCGCCACCTCTTGGCCTTAAGCCTGGGTTTTAACTTGTCAAGGTTGGGGTTTGCGTTATGGAGTTTTGTTGGCCTACGGGTCTGTATTTAAATGAAATGTAATGTAATGTAAAGAGGGTTTTTAGTCGTAAGATGAAACTTGAGACCTTTAACAGGGTCTGCGTGTAAATTGTGATTTTGGGGTTTCGATTTATAAATGTACACAGTGGCAGCACCATTGCTTGCAATGGTGCCACGACCATTGGATGACTGTATAGACTTGATTTAAGACTTAAAATTTTGGGTATGCAATCGATGCTGCGCTATTTGTTATTTAAACTTGGGTTTTGAGTGGCATTTTCCTTCGTGGTTGGACTGTGTGGAATCATTTCCATTATTAGCTAGTTATGATAAATAGAAGAGTTGACAGCGTATGGCTTGGGGCCTTGTCATGGATGGCATAGGTGCTTTCCATGGAAGCTACGAAATCATAGACTATTTAGACCTTACATTTCGGTTTTTGTAAAGTGCAATGTGGAAAGCAGAGAAGTCATGGGTGCAAACCCTAGATGGCTATCGTTGTTGTAGGTGGATTCGTTGACAGTGCAAGATAGTTATTTATATTTACTGTGTAGTTTATTTATAAGTCGTGGCTATGTAAATCCAATGTATAGATTAGTAAAGGTCTTACGACCTCTGTGTAATGATTTTTGTGACTACGAGTTTAATTGTGAAGGTCATGGCCATTGTAAAAGAAATAAGACCCTTCAGGATTCGATCCTGGGTCATGTTCTGTAATGGGGTTTGATTGATATAATGTTTGCGAAAATGGAAAACAGAGGGTCCACAGGATTTGATCCTGTAGCCTCGTTGCACTTACATCATTCTTATTTTAATATGATTACGAGGGCTTGGGTTGTCTTAAAAGATTGTTGTATATGTATTATTGTCATGGTTTGTATTAAGGCCTGCGATTTGGCTTCGATGCCCACCAGAGTCGATACTACGACCTCTATGTATAAGATTTTGTTGAGGTTTATAAATTGGTTCCTATATATTAGTGTTTACTGTAGATTTTAATACATAGGGCATCGCAGTGTATGTAAGCGAAATGGCAATGGTTGTATACAAGAATTGTTCCTGCGACCTTAATGTAAATACATGGTTTTAATTGTTTATATTGTAATGTTCTTTGTTTAATTATTATACGATGGTTTTGAGTTGATATTAGATGGGACTATAATGTAGACCAATGAATGGTCTTGATGCTTACTATGTTTATTAAATTTTTAATAATGTTTATTGTATTGGAAATGGCTTGTTATTTAATGTACATTTAATTATACAGACCTTGAAAGGTCTTTTCTGATTTTTATCTGAGATTTACAATTCATATTTTAAAATTGTTAGTGTATATAAATATATATAAGTATACCGGTTAAATATTACTAGTATACTTAGTTAGTTTTCTTGTTATTATAATTAGATGATACTAAATTAAATGTAGGTTTTAAATGCAGCATGGCTTTGCTGACAAATGAAATCTATCAGTAGAGTATATAGGCCAAGGAATACAGCTAGGTAGTAGATCTGAAATAAAACATAGTTTGCAATTAACACAGTTTCAATAGTAAAAGTAATACAGGAATAAAACTAAGGTGCAAAGCCTTGATAAACATTTATACATGAATTAAAAATGCAGAAGTAAACTAATGAATAAATCCTGAATAGATCTGGTCATAGAAAATAACTTACAGCCTAGGGTTATAATTTAAAATGTAAACCCTGGAAGATTTAAACAAAGAACCAAACACATAGGGTTAGGAAATGTAATGTAATCATTTACCTAACATATCCAGCACTGATTCTAGAAAAATGGAACAGGAATTCTAGGGCTTCATACCTGTAAATTTGAGGCTCCTTTAATGGCTGAACCTACACACTCAAATAACCAACATTAACAAGTCAAAGGCATATCTGACATCTGTATTAGATGACCGAATCACTTGGGAACTACCACGTTCCACCCAACCATGACCCAGAACCATTCCTGGTTTTAATCTAAATTCCCCCGAGATGGACTCCAACATGTAAGTAGTTTAGAGCTCCTAAGGTAGGGTTTCCTATCTGGTATATCAAGTCTGGATCAGCTCTCCTTTTTCCTTCCAGGAAAATGTTCTCCAAGAATTCTCTTGAGAGCAAAACAGGCAGAAAATAATGACTCCCAAATGATAGATTAGAACCCCAAGCCTTTCCTTGGCTTGAGACTTTATAGACAGACCTTTCAATCAAAGGGACAGTTAAATCAAGAAACCTTGATTTCTTGATTTAACCCTTTTTAGTTAATTTGGGGTAATTTTTAATACTTTAACTTAGGAACTTTCATCTAGTTCCTAATTAGTCTTTTTTGTAGGTATTGTACTATTTATTATCTTTTAATAATAAATAATAGTGGATGGAGCTTTCCTTCCTTTCTTTCATCATTAATATTATTACTATATTTATTCTTTATACATACCATGTATAAAATACATAATAATATAACATTTGTTAACATTTGTCTTTGGGCATCATATACCATGATCCCTAGACTTAATGACACTTCTTCATTAAGTTCAAATAGGTAGATGGTTAGGTCTACTAGGCTAGGCAAATCTAAACATCCTTGCATGTTGGATTCCCTCGTATAACATGGTAGTTCTTCAGTACTTCATGAGAATACAGAAATTCAAAATTTCATTTAATCACTTATAAATAAGTCTGATGAGATCAATATTTTTCTCGAGTCATTTTCACTTGGAAGTTATTAAATTCTTTTCAGTAACTCCTAGCGCTTACCAGAGCCCATACTCAATGCTTAAACAAGGAGTTACAAACTTTGTGCAATTCCAGAGCTCTTTGCTCAACACTAATGCCAGGATGTACTTGTACTATACACCTAGGGATACAATGGGCAAGGATCCGATGCTCCAGAGCTTATGCTCAACATCAACATGGAAGGCTCCAAGGATTATTCCCAACACTTCCAATTATCTTTTCATGTGTTCTAGGGCTTCTTGATCAATACAAATGTAAGTACTCATGTGCTCCAGAGCTTCTTGCTCAACACAAAATATTAATTACCCATGTGCTCTAGAGCTCCTCACTCAACACAAAACATTAATTACCCATTTTATCCAGAGCTCCTCGCTCAACACAAAACATCTCATCAATCATGTGCTTCAGGGTCCACACCCAACACAAACAAGCATATATATCATCAATAATTGGCTTACGCCCAATATATAAAACAAATCATCATTTTCATATGCAGTGGGCTCCTTGACCCAATATATCAAAATAAAATATCAAGATAACATCATAATCAATAGGCTCATGCCTATAAGTGTTAGGTCTGAAATTTGGGATATTACAGGAGCAATTCCCACCTTTTGTGGTGATCAATAAAGTTTCCCGGCAAACGGCATTTTATCGCCCGTCATTTATAATAACCCATCGACCGCATTAATGGTGTTTTCGTTATTTTTCTATATATGGGTGATTTTATTTCCCCGTGCATAACACCTTCACCTAAATATTTTATTTAAGATGTGAGTAGAAACCCCTTCGCCTCGACAAGTTTGAAAATGCATAATTAAACAGATGATAAGGTGCTTAGCTGCAGTATTTTTGGCAAATTATTGTTTCTTTAAGAGGGCCTTGTTTAAATGTTATTGCTAGTTTAGATTTATTTCTGATTATTCTTTCATTCATGTATTACAGATGTTGTTGATTCACCGAGTTTGATTAACTCACTAAGAAGAGTACAAGATAGACTCCAGAAGGCCTAAAATCAGAAGAAGCACTTCTGGAGTTTTGTAGGAAGATCGCTCAAAGGTTGAGTAGAGAGATTGCTAAAACTGTTGAAAATGTGAGGCCTTTTATAAAATATGTAGCAGGTCCTTGAAAATGCCAAATTCCTTTGGTTCCAAAGATCACTAATCTTCCCAAGTGTTGTAAAGGAAAGTTTCCTATGGCTAGGGTTTAAGAGGCCATCAACGTACTGGGGTTAAAAGAGAGATGCACAATGTTCAGCAAGCATATATAAGCAAGTTTAGAGATTAGAATGGTTCATACCTTAGCCAAACGAAGGTTGACCCAAGCAGCCCTTCAATCCTCTTCTTGCTCCTCTTGCTCCTCTCACTCCAAGAGACCTGCAAAACAAATTATACCTTCCTCAAACCAATATGACCACATATAAAGAAATGATAATCAAATAAACATGAAATAATGATCTGACTAACATCATCATATGATCATAAACAAATATTCAGTCAAACATTGAACAATAATTTGGGAAGAAGAAGGACATCACATCTTTATTAATCTTGAAAACAAGTACAAGTATACCTTCTCTTCAAGTTCGGCACCTCATGAAACCTTGATCTGGTTCTGCTGCTTCTCTTCTCCAAGGAACTCAGCCTCCAAGCTCTGCAACACAAGGAGAATGCTTCTAGGGGAAAGGTGTGGGCAAAGAGAGCTCCAAATCCTCTAGCATAACAATGAAAAAGTTCAAGTCTCCTCTCATGGACCTCCCTACCTCTATTTATATGGTTAATGAAGAGTTAGGTTCGAAGACAAAGTAGTTACAACTGAAGGAGTCAGTTGCATAACTACCCAAACTACCCAAATTTCAAAATATGTATTTTTTGACATTTTCAGGAGGCATACGTGGGTTGCAAAGACAACAGTCACGTACACAAGGAGGTATACGCAGGTTATAATGCATAAAGTCACGTATTTAAGGCGTACGCGACTATTATATATAACAACTCGCGTACATACACGGGTTTCCTTAAGGAAAGTCGCGTACACATCAAAAACTCATTTTTAGGGTATTTCTGGGCATTTTCAGACTTTGGTGTCTTCTGGAAAGTTTTAGATAACTGAAATATATTTCCAATGGAATAGAGATGAGGTTAAGCAGAGTTACAGAACTCAAGATATGGGTCCTCCAATTTAGGTGTTACAGAACTGAAGGCGCAGGAGCTGGTGCATCCTGCTGGTGGTAGTAGGGCTGAGGTGCGACAGGGGGGGCGTAAGCGGGAGTCGCATGACCGAAACACTGAGGTGGACATGAGGGTCCATGGGAATGGTGGTGATGTGTCATGGGAGCATACGAGTTGGTTGCTCCAGACTGTGAGGTAGCCTACGAAAGGTCAGGGCCAAGGGTAGGACGTGCTATGGAAAATGGTTGAGGATACGAAGAGACACGGCCAATGATGCCGTCGGTAGCATGGGATGCCCCCGACGCATCGTGCTGGGAGGAATCGCCACAAGGGGCGTCAGGTATAATGGTATAGAGATAACCTGACTGGGCGTAAATGAGGTCGAATTGTTGGGCCTTGAGGATGGCCTCTTCTTCAGACTGGGGTCTTTCGGATGCCACATCCTTAGCAATGACAGGAAGAAGGGATTTGAGGAACCAATCTAGGAAGATACGGTCGTCTAATTTGATCTTGCATAAGCTATGGCGTCGACGCCACTCATGAATGTGGTCCGTGATGTGGGTAGCCATGTTTTGTCTACACGATAGGAGGATCTCAACGCCCACGTCATAGCGGACAGGTAACTGGAAGAACTGCAGGAAGGTTGAGGCAAGGGAAACAAAGGTGGCATGGGTTCCATGGGGTTGCTCGATATACCACTTGGCTGCAGAGCCAGTGAAGGTGCGTTGTAATAGACGGAGGCGAATAGAGTCGTCCACTATGGAGTTGGAGGAACACCATAGATGGAAGGACATAATGTGGTTTTGTGGGTCCTCACCTGCCTTGCCCTCGAACTTAGGGATGTCAGAGGGGAGCTTGGTGGGCATGTGAGGCCACGCAGGGTCGTGTCGAATAGGGTCGTTGGTCAATCTGGCTAGGTTAGGCAGGTTGAGGCTAGCCATGAATGGCAAACTGGAAGAAGGATGTGACACAGTAGTGGGTTGGACCAAGTTGGGGCCAATGCCCCCAAGTGGAGGGGTAGTGTTAGGGAGGTTGCCCCCAAGTGGAGGAACTAAGGTGGTATGGGATGGTCCTACACCGCCATGGGTAGTGTGAGCCACTGATGGAGTGGGAATAGGTATTCCAGCTGCGGGAATAGGTGCCGTGAGGGGAACGTTAGATGGGGGCCCCATGGAGGGCATACCCAAAGTGGGTGTGGTAACTGGTGTAGTGGTGGATGTGCCACCAATGGCCCCGACCAAGAAGGGAGTGGAAGTCACGCCAGCCATGGGGCTAGTAGGGGCAGTGTAAATGGGGTTCTCAGACTCTGACTCAGAATCGGAGGTAAAATAAGGGGTGTCAATATCTGGTGACGGAGTCCTATGCCACTGACGAATGGAGTCAAGTGAGAAGGCTCGAGATCTATGATAAGTGGTATCAAGTGAGGATGATCTGTGTCAATGACGAGTGGTGTCAAGTGAACCATGCTGTGGGGGCTCGCCCTTGAGGCGCCGAGAATGTCTCGGGGACTCAATGGTGACAGGTGGTGTCAAATCTCTGTGGGTTGAGGTGGGTAAAAAACAGCTCAAAAACCCTAATGCAACCGAGTGTGTAGAAGGAGAGCTCAAAAAATAGGGCACTCAGGCCAACAACCAACTCAAAACACCCAATGTAACAGCTGTGCTACAATAGGTGGAGTGTCAACATAAATGGTCAGAATACCAACAAGCAGCAAGTTTCCTAAAAATAAAAAAAATGGTGGACTCACTAGACCAAAAGGAGGTAAGGGAGCATGCGAACACCTAACTAAAAGTATTCTGACTCAACTAGACATATCCTTTGCAAGGTGATGAAATCCAAGTCAGACAATATGAATAGGAAAGCCAAGTGGCTAAGATATCCCCCTACCGGGAGGGACACCGGGTAGTCAATCCTAGAAGAATGGAAACTAAGATACCCCGTTCATGACACGTCCAGAAAGGTGAATCTGTCGTTTGGTCCTTTTACCACAATACCCCTATATAGGGATATCCTGAGAACTGCGAAAGGTATCCCTTTGGTTACTGAATGGAGTGCGGTATTCCACTCAGGCCTCTGGAACCAGTCTCGCGACTTCAACCCTCCTAGGGGAGAGGCCCTCTGGTAAACTGGTTGTGACCGTGCCAAAAAGTACTAGGGGATTTTGGTTCCCTAATTGGACAACAGCTATGTCTCAAGTGTGAGTAACCGAGGGGTGTTATTGGAAGCCTATCCCCCCAATCCTACCTAACTACAAAGACTCTTTTGTGTTCCCCAAGTGGGGTTAGAATATTGGTTGAGTTAAGTAGTTTTTTAAGGCTCACTTGAATTATGTGACAGAGTGTGTGCTCATGAGGTGATGAACCCAAAATAGAAGTGCCACAAGGGGGGAAACTTTCTAACTAACAATAATACTGAATTCACAATTTTAACATGCAAAATTTTCTGAATTAAAATGCTGAAATTTTAAATAGATTCTGTGAAAGGGAATAGAAATGATGTTGCAGAAAAGGATGTAGGGAAGTAGGGCTGCAGGTGGGACAGATGGCTGTGCAGATGCAGAAAATATTGCAGCAAAGGGGCTGGGTTCAAAAACAGGAAAAAACATGCAGAGATCAGACCGCGGGTCTGTGGCGAAATCGGGTGGTCGGACCGCGGGTTTTGAGGGAAACAGGTGCGGACGGGTCGCAGCAAAGGGGCTGAAAGTCGCCATCGGGATGCGGGAAAATGGTCGACAGGCGCAGTCAGATTACAGCAAACAGGCTGATTAGTCGTGGTCGGATCGTAGGTAACAGACTTGAATCCGTATGCAGGGCGCCAGAAACAGTCTGAGAGCCACGGTCGGGTCGCAGGTAAAGGCCTGAAAGACGCGGTCGGGACGCGACTGCAGAGGGAAAAGATGTAGTTTATGGCGGCCGAAAGGGACAGCCGAAAGGAAAAAACGGGAAATTATTACAGAAAACTAAACAAGCAGCGGAGTCGCCAAAACTGTGGCTAGGGTTTTACCCCTAGCTTGTGCAAATGAGCACCTACTAAGGAGAAGGGACTCCTTAGTAGCAGTTCAGTAGATGTAAATTAAAATGCTAAAACAAAAATATAAATTACTCTAAACATGTGCATGAAACAGAAAAACAAGATATAAAGAATGGCTTTTGTATTAATGTCACCTCCAATGTGAAGGTTTGTGAAGCCCTTTGCAGTGATCCAAGAAGGTTGCTCCAAGCTCCAACTTGCTCCTTCTCTTTCTCCAATCGTGGAAATGGGCCAAAAGGGGCTCTCAAGGTGAATGCAGCTCAAGGGTGAGCTAGGGTTTCAAGAGCTACTTTGGCAGAGTAAGGGCGCTTATGATTGTGGATATGAAATAAGGGGTCTCCATCACCTATTTATAGTTTTTCAGTGGTGGAGTGCTGGCCCATGGTTTTGGAAACCATATGGTTTAGGGCAGCTGTATAGGGTTTTTTCCTCCTTTTCCTCATTATTTTATATTTTTTCTTCCCTTTTTAGGCTTTTTTGATGGTTTTATGGCCTTTTGGGAGCATTTTAGGCTTTTTTGATGGTTTTATGGCCTTTTGGGGGCATTTTAGGCCTTTTGGAGGCTTTTTAGTGGGATTTTTTCTATTTTAGAGGAATTTTGGATATTTTTGGAGGAAAAAAGGGGTTTTTAAGGAAAATATGGTAGGAAAATGGACAAATGAGCCATGTAGTGGGGTAAATGAGGTAGTGAACACTTTTTGGGTGTTAACACATACGCGGGTTGCAAAGACAACAGTCACGTACACAAGGAGGTATACGCAGGTTATAATGCATAAAGTCACGTATTTAAGGCATACACGACTATTATATATAACAACTCGCGTACATACGCGGGTTTCCATAAGGAAAGTCGCGTACAGATCAAAAACTCATTTTTAGGGTATTTCTGGGCATTTTCAGACTTTGGTGTCTTCTGGAAAGTTTTAGATAACTGAAATATATTTCCAATGGAATAGAGATGAGGTTAAGCAGAGTTACAGAACTTAAGATATGGGTCCTCCAATTTAGGTGTTTTTTCAGTGACTTTTCATGAAGTGTCGTCATGGAAGTGTCGACATGCAATGAAAACATAGGAAAGTGGTCACAGGCAGAGATGTGTCATTTTGAGCTATAACACTAAGAAAGATCAAAATATGGCACATCGATAAGACAAATTACAAGATAAACCAGAATACATAAGGAAGAAATAATCTTTCAATGAAGAAGATACTAATCATTTTGCTGGGAAGGCTTCTGTTGACATTTACCTCTCTGAAGGCATGTGCAAGACTGTGACAAAACAGGTGACACTCATGCAGACACAGCTGACAGGGCATGAAGTGATTATACAAGTACTTGAGCCAATAAAATACAAAACTATTGTTGAGGAAGCCAGCGCATGGGATACATATGTTTCCAGCAGGGCAGGGCCCACATACATTTCGTTTCTTATGGAATTGTTTGTATTTTCCCATGTAAAGCACTAAAAGACAAATTGTGGGAATTTATAGGGTTAGGGTAGGTCAAAAGTCACAAAACGACAAATTGAGATTGTAATAAATAGGGGTAGAAAGTACAATAGAATTAATTTTCGCTAGCACAAGGAAAGTTGGACTATTTGTAAGAGAACTAATTTTCTCCTAAAAAAGGACTTGTTTTTGTTGGGAAAGGATGCAGAGTATTTTTCTTGGAATTTTTGGAAGTCACAATGTGGAATTACTTCCTCTGGTTTGCATGCAACTGTGAGATCGTTCTTACTATTCTAAATTACTTCTTTGGTGATGAATGATTTTTCTTTCCATATAAATGTCTGTGTATGAAATGAGCAATGAATTTTTTATTATGTCAGGGCTACCTTTGATATTATTAATGCTGTAAATATGCATATGAAATTGAAACAACTATCTGTGAGATTAATATGAATAGTTATAGTACATTGCTCTAACATTAAGTTTTCCCCCTGCGGGGATATGATAAAATAGAATAGGATAGATTAGCTTAGTCTTAGATTTCGAAGATTAATTGCGAAGGCATGAACGGTAATACAAGAGGTAAGAACCTGTGCATCACTTGTGAGGGTTCTTCTTATCAATTATATGCATTTAGGCACTTGCATCTCATCTTTAAAAAGAAAATTACATAAACAGTGGACCAGGTCATACCCAGTAAAGATTTAAACAACTTAATATGCAATATTTGGACCGCTAATCGAATGGATTCCCCACACCAAATGGTGGATGATCTAATTGGGATTGTTTATTGGGGAGAATCCATACTGTCAGTACCTGGGATTTTTCCAGTCATCAACACATCCTCGGCCTTTCCTAACTATATATTTTCAAATAAGAGATGTTTCAAATGATTGCTCCAATTTTTTGAATATGACGATGCCCAAAGTACCATATAAAAGTCAACTGATTTATTTATCATGATCATTTGTTGAAAAACTAACACCATGCAAATAATTGTTAAAGATTCAAACAAAAATCAAAGTGGTTAGCCAATGTTAAGAAATCATTGATTACTTCAATATTTCATGAACAAATTTGTGTTGTGAAATCATTGATTTATTCAATATATTCACCACTTGACCTCCCATTATAATCTCATATAAAAAAACTTGCAAATGGCCACATATATACACATTTTAGCCTTATACAAACAATTTTTAACTGTTAAATTTACAAAATCAAAATCTCAATTCTTCACATTTACCATTGATTTCAATAGAAATCTTCCTTTGCATAATATAAATTACAAAGGTATCTAACTTGGATTTGGATTGTTAGTTTTGGCATAAGATCCATATGTGACAAGGTTTATATATGCTTGCTAATTTACGCAAACAAAATGGGCCTATCCCTTAAAATTTATAATATCACTTCTAGTATACTAGGAATTTCTAGTAAAATTGAAAGACAAGATACAAACATTTAGGTTTGGTTCTCTCTAAAACCTGCATTGTTTGCGAGCATATTGCATTGGAAGTGTAAAACCATTACTATATTCAAGGCCTTGTAGTTATGGTTCATCCTTTTCTCTTACCATGACCATCTACAATACCTAAATATTATTTAGCAATATACAATAATTATTCGATGTCTAAACAAATTTCCCATCAAACTTTAATAAATACAGAGACACATATTCCCAATACACTATGTGATGTCTCCTTCAAGCAAGGGAACAAATTCCATGTGGCCTCCAAAGGTCTCTCCAAGAAGTGTGCTCCAAAGGAATGCCCACAAGACCACCCAAAATCCGTCTCCAAATTGGGGTCTTTAACCAATCAAATGCTCCAAGGAACCTCATGATGTCCACACTAGCCTCCAAAGGCTTACTTAAAGATTACTTGATCACTAAGCAAAGTCAAAAAGGGGGTTTGAAACCACCAAGGTTTCCCACGAGCCATCTACCAACCAAGCAATTCCCACCTATTAGCCTCAAAGTATTCTTCAAAGCTTACTTGTGATTCAAGCAAGGTCCTCAAAGGGGGTTTAAAATCATCAAGGACACATGGAAACAAACCATGTCCAGAAGGAAAATTAATCCCATCAAGATATGTCCATGTGGGAATCTCAACCAAGCACAAGTGTCCACATAAAATACCATTTATTGATAATATGCCAACAAATTACAAAACGTCCCCCATGGATTCATTCAATGATCTTCATAGTTATACAAAGAAGACATATGTGTGTGTGTGTGTGTGTGTGTGTATAAAGCTCATAATGAAAATAAAAATAAAAAGATACACTAGGGTCTGCTCAAGAGTCTTCAATAGTTGTGGCCTAAGGCAACATTAGGGCTACAACTCCTCTCAACAAAGGGATGGACATTACTAGGAGAGAGACAACCCCAAAGATCTATACCTAAACCTGCAAGATAACCTTTTCCAAGATGGAAGCCACTTCCAAAAAAGGGAAATGAAATACATGAGAAGAAACGATTATGGTGTGGCATGCTCCAAATGATGAGTTTCAACTATTTTGATTCCTAAATTGGAATATCATTGTTGTTTCATCCCTTCTAGGTTGTCAAACAGATATGCTCTTGTCATGAACTCCTGGTACAATTTGGTACAAGGTTCAAATCACTATTGTAGGTGACTATTGCTGATGTTAAGAAGGTGGGATAGACCATAAATTGTGCCCAAATTTGTTTTTACTACTACTGTCGATGCTAATGCATGCCCATAATTGATATTTGTGTTGTTTTCATGTTGTTGGGTGGTGTATTTTGTTTCCATGGTTGTTGTAGGTTACCCTTTTAAGGCTCCTACAACTCTAAGATTATGCCCAAAACATTGATTGGAGGGCACAATAAGGCCGAACATGCCCCAAAATTTATTATGGGGTGAATTCATGACAAATTCCTAGCCTTTTACTGCCCACAATGGAGAATTAATCCCCAGAAAATATTATATGTTGCTATACTGCTATAGGTTACTGAGACTAAGGATGGGGTTGACATTTCCACTTCCATAGAGTACCCATACCTTCTCTTATGCATCTCCAATTCCATCATCAACCCCTTACCATCTGAATGCATAGGAAACCCATACAAAATGGGGGGAAATAGGCTCAATAAGTGAAAGAAGCTCCACACTCTCTATACTTGGCCAAAAATGCATATTTCTTCATGATACCAAAATATTCATATTTCCAAGCTTTAGATCTGTACCTAAAAATGCAATATAACCTCCTCCAAGTTGGTGGCCTCTTCCAAAAAAGGGAAATGAAACACATGTGAAGAAAGGACTATGGTTCAGCCTTCTCAAGATGATAAGATTCAATATTTTTTATGCCTAGATTGGAAGATCATTGTTGTTTCATCCATTATAGGCTAACAAACAAACATGATCTTGTCATGAAGTGCTGGTGCAATCTGCTACATGGAACAAATCATTGTTGTAGGTGACTATTGTTGATGTTAAGAAGGTGTGATAGATCATAAATTGTACCCATACTTATCCGTACTTCTATTGTTGATGATGATACATGATCAAAATTGATATTTCTGTTGTTTGCATGTTGTTGGGTGGTGTATATTTTGTCCAGGGTTGTTGTAGGTTACCCTTTCAAGGCTGCTATAGCTTTGAGATTATGTCCAAAACACTGATTGGAGGGAATAATAAGTCCAAACATGCCCATAAATTATCCTAGGGTGAATTCATGACTTATTCCTAGCCTTTTGACTACCCAAAATGGATAATTAATGCCCATAAATGTTTGGATGTTGTTATACTGCTACATGTTGTTGAGACTAAGGTTGGGGTTATTTTTTCCACTACCACAAAGTGCCTAAACCTGCTCTTATGCGACTCCAAGTGCATGATCAACCCCTTACCATCTGCATGCATGCAACTCCTTATCCATGTAGCAACTAAGAGTTATCCATGCATTGACTACAATTTATCCATGCATCAACTACAAGTTACTTTTATATTCTTTTTATTTTATTACACTAATAGGTGTTTTTATTTGAGATTTTGGGGTGTACAAACACCTATGCTTTTTCTAGATTGCACGGTTATGAGACAAGTGTACTGTTTTGATTGATTCTATGACAGTCGTTACAAATTCAAAATAAACTATAATTATAAAATTATAAAAAAATTGATGCATGGATAACGGGTAGCTGATGCATGCATGGAAAATTCCTAGTTGATGCATGGATAACTTGCAGTTTGTGAGAGATAACTCATTTAACTAAAATAAGGCGAGAACAAGTAAGTGATTGCGCTGAAGAGGCACATTCTACAACCCAATAACTCCTTTTGTGCTCATACTAGAGCTAACACGTGTCCTTTATAAAAAAATATTATTAAAAATAACATGTCAGCTCAAATTAAATTTAAATTATTTAGAACTATATATATATAACTACACAAATTAGATAAATTAAACCTATAAACATTGCATTACACACTTTCTCAACATTTCCATTTTGAAAACGAGTTCGCACATAGAAATATTGGATCCCTCTCGGCGCTTAATAGATCCTCTTTTAGATGGATCTATGCTAGCAACTTACTAGTGGCACTTAATTTGTGACGTGTCAGTGTTCACCAACCACAAGTTAAGTGGTTGTGCTAGTAATTGTTTATTTCAAATTTTGAACTATTGCCATAAAATCAATGTGGACAATACACTTGTCCCATCCTCATGCAATCTAGGAAAAGCATAGATGCTATTCCACCCCAAATAACACAAGCACAACCACTTAACTTGTGGTCAATGAACATCGATATGCCATAAGTCAGCTACATGTTATCATTTTTCTTCTTCTAATTAAATGAGTTATCTGCCACGAAGCGTGTTATCCATGCATCAGCTAAGACTTATCCATGCATCAACTATGCTTTTTTTTTTTAAATAAAAAGTATATTACTTCTTAAAAAACAAATAGATATCGCTCTATCAGTGTGTCAGAGTCTCAGGATCAACCACCAGTTCCAACATTACAGAAATACTAAAAAAACTAGTATGTTCTGAATAGGCTTCAAAAAAAGATACATCTTATTCCAAGTTCTGTTATCTACTATTGTTATCACAACTTCATTAATATAAAAAGGAAATTGAAAATTAAACTTGCACAGAGCTAACCTTGGAAACTCATACCATATTCTTGGAACAGTCTTTGGCACTTGTTCCTACCATTGTCGCGAGCTTAATATTTTCAGCCAACTTCATCTTCTCGCCCCCCCCCCTCTGCTTCAGTTCAATGGTTTGACTCCTACTTTTGTTGGTGTTGCATGTCTCCATGTTCCATACTAGGGAAATAGAACAAAATTCCCAACTTGGATGCAATCAAGTCTATTTTGTGATGCATTAAATGATCATCTGCATTATGGTCCTTCCATGCCCGCGCAGGTTCCTCATGCCCTTAAATCTTAACAACGTCGCTCATGGCTACATGTGACATTAGGTTCTTCATCACCCAATAAACCATTATCATCCTATCATATGCAAAGGCCCTTCCAGCTATGGCACCAGGGTCAACAACCCACTCTTCAACTTCCATCTGAATTTCCTCAATGGGAATTGTTTGCACCTCTTCCCATATATGCTTCTCCATGGCTTTGATTTCATATCGAACCACAAGAGGAATACGGTCCCAAAAGAAGGTGGTCGCAACTTGGGCCTGAGTTTGGGCCCTCATGATGTGATCCCCATTTCCCCCTTTCCCTTTCACCATCTTTCATTTTCCCCTCTGCCCACAAGATCCTGAGCCCATCCCAAATTCCAACTTGGTCTGTCGTTTAGGATCCATCCTGAAAATTTTATGAAGGAACCATTCACAATCAGGCAGTTGGACTAATGTGAACTTGTCACTTAACATCTCCCAGGGATACTTTCCATCCTCTAAAGAAGAAAAAACACTAGCGCAATGAGGAATGCGGGTGGAAATGCATTGTATTTCACTCGGATATAAAGCCAAGGAAGCCATAATTACTATTACAGGTCTGCTCCTTCCCTCCTTCGATAGGCACCTTACATCACCCGTAGACGTACTCCTCCTGGATATTAACATCACTATGATCTTAATTATAAGATATGGAAACTAGTGTGAATCCGGCCTCTCGTTCCTCACACACTTAACCCCGTACCCTTTTGTACCCATCTCTGTAGTTGAAAGGGTGATACCTATCATATTTCACATGATTAACCTTGGTGATCTGACACCACAACTGCAACCTCCATATACCTTCTGTCCCCGTCCTAGGTTCTCTTCCCACTACCATCCACCTGTCTGCTTTTCTCATAATCTGAGTTATCTAGGTGGCTATAGTTATGCGCCCAATTCTCATTCGTAAAGTCCTCCATATTACCTATAGTGAGGGCCCCACCCCCCGCGGCTCCAAGGTTGGCTAAGATATCTTCGACCTTATTCTCCTCCTATATTACATGGCTAAAGGACAACGTATTATGAGTATTAATGAGGTACCTCAAGTTTCCTATCCTGCTCGAGAGCTGCCAGCTGGTAGTGATTTGCTTCGCTGATTGGCCAATAGACAATTTATTTGCCATCTGTATTATAATTTTAGAGCACGGGGTCTTCACTTGTTGACCAATATCCTATCACATTAGTTCATATTGTGGGTTTTAAAATTATCAAAAATTGAACCAATATATTGTAGGTATTGGGGGATGAGGGGTTTAAGGTGGGGGTGGGTAGGGTGGTTTATAAGGATTGAGCTATAAAAAGGGGTGGGGAGGAGGTTTTAAGTATTGGGAGGGGGTTTCAACAAAAAGAGTTTAGGTCAATATCTCTAGAAATTAAGGGTATTCTTTAATATCCCACGATCGTACGTGCTATGTGAGATGTTCACTAAGTGAAGTACCCGTGTTTTAGAGTCACCCTCCACAATCATCAAAAACCATCCTTCCCTGACCGCAAGTTTGAGACCCTAGATGAGGCCTTCCAATTCAACGGAATTGTTTGTATCATCATCTAGATATCTGAAATAAATTTTCAAGATAACCTCAGACGCATTTTTGCAAACTCTCAGGTACCTCGCTGCTCCCGGATTTCCTCTGGATGCCCCATCGAAGTTCACTTTAAATGCGTTTGACGGGGGGGGAGACCAGAAGTTTGTACTAGATGGTCTACATATCTTTTCTTTCCTTCATAGCCCATCCATGTCTCTTCTTCCCAAACCCCATCCTGCCACAATGCGAGCTTCATCGTTCGAGAGGTCCTTATCTGTCTCTCCCCACTGCATACTTATGATCATCTCTTGGAGGTTTTTTACCACCTTCCACCACACCTCCTCTTCATTGTGCTTCTAATCCCATAATATGCATTCATTTCTCTCCTTCCACATATTCCAGAGAACCATCCCTGGGAACATCTTCCATAACATCCCTAGGATCAGATTTTTGAAGGAATTAACATTCCATTCCTGCAAAGATTGGTCGGGTTGACCTGTCATTTGATCACTTCTTCGAAAGATCATAGCCCCTCTATCCCATAATGAAGCTGAGTAGGGGCATCCATCCAGAATATGCTCCATGTTTTCTTCATTGTTGAGGCATAAGGGGCATTGGGAGGGGTCGTAAATCCCCTATTTCCTTAGGTTTTCTCCCATTAAAATCCTTCACCTAACGACCAACCAATAGAAGATGGTCGTATTTGGCCAAGGATTCATTTCCCGTATCTTCTGCCAATTTGCTTCTCCCCCTTCCTCGCTCCTAGTCCTTATGTCAGAGGCTTCTTTAATGCTAAAAGTGCCTTTCTACTTGTATCCCCACCTCAACTTATATGTTCCTGATTTAATATGAATGAATCTCTCCTAGAGAATATCCTCGAAAGAGCGAATATTCTCATCATTTGTAAGTCCTTCCCACTAGTCCTAACCCAACCACTTCCTATGACCATCCAAGGGAGGATCTTCCCATTAGTGACACACCTTGAATTTTCCTTCTTCCATCCCTCTGGCCCTAATGTTCTTCCATTTAGGGCCTGCCCCTATTTTTGGAACTTGATTCCATGATTCATCCCATAAATTGGTCAATTCGCCATCACATATTTCCCAAAAACTATGACCCTGAACAATTTTTTGACCTGACAAGGATTTCATCCAGATATGAGATCCCAACCTCTCCTCATTATATCTAATAAGATGTGCAATTGGTATGTCCTTAGCGTATTTCACATGCCACAGTTTCACCCAAGGTTCCATTTTGTAGTTGCACCATATCCACCAAATCTTAGAGCCTTGAATTTCACTCATGACCTCTGGGTCCCTGATGCCAAACCCCCCTGTCCTTAGGGTGACATATTTTCTCCCATCCCACCAGGTCAAAAATTTTCTTCTCTTCCCTTCCTCCCCATAGAAAATTTATCTAGATACCCCAAATTTCCTTTATAACTGACTTTGGCGTAGATAGCACTGGGAAAAGGTAAACCGACATTGCCTGGAGAACTGCTTTGACAAGAATCAACTGACTAGAAAGGTTGAGGGGTCGAAGGGTCCATCTTGACAACCTAGTTATTAGTATGACGAGAAGGTCCTGTCAGGATACCCTCTGGATAGTGCCCTCTGTAAGCAGGGCTCCTAGGTATTTAAAGGGCAGATATCCTTCGGAGAATCCCAAGATCAGAATTATATTCCTCTAGGAAGTACTAGCTGTATTGAAGAAACACACCTGCAATTTATCATAATTAACTTCAAGCCCTAAAGCCTTTGTGAAAATCATTAAGCTTTTCTTAAAGGCCCTGGCATCTTGGACTAAAGTGTGCTCCATTAACATTGTGTCATCCACGAATTGTTGATGTGTTTGTTTATCCATTCCCTCATGGAGGTTTAGCCCACAAATATCTCATCTTGTTGATTGGTCTTGAAGGATCTTGCTAAGCCCTTCTGCCATTAAGATGAAAAGAAAGGGGGACAAGGGCCCCCTTGTCTAACTCCCTGGGATGGCTGCAAAATCCTATTTGGCAATCCATTCAGCAAAATAGAAAATAAGGGAGTGGACACCAAGTTCATTATCCACTCTACGCATTCCCTTCCAAAGCCAAAGGCTTCCAAAATACTTTGCATATATTTCCAACTTAGTTTATCATAGGCTTTAGATATGTCTATCTTTACCAACATACCTGGTTTCTTGGTGACCTTCAAAGAGTGGATAGTTTCTTGAACCAAAATGATCCCATCCAAGATATGCCTCCCTTCAACGAACCCTGAATGCTCCGGGCTAATCAAACTAGGGAGGAGAAGCTTTAACCTGTTATTTATCACCTTAGTAATGATTTTGTATATGACATTACACAACTATGGTTTTGAACTTACTGGGGGTGTCTGTTGAGTATATAGTTGTCATTGATTTCAAAGGTGTTCACGAATGACAAAGGAATAACCAGTGGATATGATGACAAGAAAAACTCAGTGAAACACTAAGGTAGTGATGGCATGGCATGGCATAGTTGAGGATGTGGCATGACACATATGATGACATGGAATATGATGGTGTCCTAATGATGATGTCATAAAATAGTGATGGTATGGCATGTCATAGTTGAGGATGTGGCATGACACATATGATGGCATGGATTATGATGGTGTCCTAATGATGATGTCATAAAATAGTGATGGCATGGCATGGCATAGTTGAGGATGTGGCATGACACATATGATGACATGGAATATGACGGTGTCCTAATGATGATGTCATAAAATTTCATTTATAACAAATACAATGGATGAGATGGACATGGATGATAAGACAACATGAATGACTGATCTGAAGACTTCTAAGACATTGTCGACAGTATGATGTAAACAAAGGTTAATGAAACAAAGAACAGAGGTCGAGTGGAAGTAGAGATGCAATATGAATGACAAAGCTGGTTAGACAAATGAAGAGTGGAACTGCATAAGAGAGAAATGAATGGGAGATAGAGTGTATGTAACAATCGAAGAACAGAGAAACTATATCTGCAAGAGTGTTTATAAATTCCTTATAATCAGTAGCACGATGAAATTATCTGTGTATATAAATATTCAAAACTTTTAGAAATAGTCACAGAGGATTTTTGCAAAGAAATCATGCAGATTCACAAAATCATGGTGAGATCCACATTCGATCTAAAATCGATGGTCAGGAAGCATCTCGCACTAGATCCGACGATTAAGGATCAGTTCCGCAACAATCAAGATCGAATGACTAAGATTAGTTCCACTAAAAGAAATTGACGGTGCAAAAGAAAAAATACGGAAAGGGAATTGCAGAAATAACATTTAAAAATTCTATGAACCCGCAATCTAGAAGATCAAAGGTCAGGAAAGACTCCGCAAAAGATCAACGGTGTGGAAGAAAAATTGCGGAAAGAAGCTTGCAGAAAGGGGCTTGCGGAAAGGAGCTTGTAGAAAGAAGCTTGTAGAAATTCAAGATACGATTTGATGAAATGTTACGTTTCTGCATCCCGCATCCCGCAATCTGGAGATCGACGCTCATGGTGAAGCCCGATGGAGATCAATGATGGGGAATCATTGAAACAGAAACCTAGTGTGGAAATACAATTTCAAGAGGAAATCGATAGAGTAGATCAACGGTCTGGAGAGATTCGAACATAAGATAAATGACCTAGATTGATTCTGGAGAAGGAGATTGCAGAAGCACCAGAAAATGTTAAGCTGAGATGCGGAAATGAATTCTGAGGTGCGTCCATAAATGGTAAAGAAGAATGTCCAACATGAAACTCATAGATGGAAGGTGAAGCCCATTTTTTGTGAGAGAAACGTGTACAGATGAGCCTGCGATGACGATAGCCCACAGAGAGATCACAAAGGAGGACAATAAGCCCACAGGCATAAGAAAAAAAGAAGCCCGAAGGCCTGAAGATAGAGTATTCCTGCTGATAGAGGAGAGGAAGTCCACATGCATTGGTTTGACGAATCCTGCAATCGGAGAAGAAGGGAGCTCACAGATCATAAGTGATTAAGAAGTTTTTAATTAATTATTTAATTAAAAATTGTTAATCACATATTGTTGAAAAGGTGTGACTATCAGATTTGAAAGGGCGTGATTGTGAAAGGGTATGTTTCCAAAATAAAGAGATGTGTTTGTAGGAAACATGAAGTTACTTATACACTGAGGTATGAGTGAGAGAAGTGTCTCGATGTCTATATCAGAAAATTAGAAACAAAGACCAATGGGTGAGATAGAGAATGGAGGGAAACGAAATCTAGCATATTACAAAAAACATATTAGGGTGGAAGGGTGGCACCAGGGAAGGAAATAGGCCTGTAGGGGGTTGTTTCCTCCTTCCAGCAGAAGCTGGTAAATAGGGTGTAGGAGCATCCTGTCAGTCGTAGCTAAGAAAACAAGGTGTCGTAGCATCCTTTCAATAGCAGGTTATAAACTAGGGGGTCGTAGCCTCCTTCCAGTCGTTGCTGGTAAATAAGGTGTCGTAGCATCCTTTCAGTAGCAACTGATAAACTAGGGGGTCATAGCCTCCTTCCAGTAGTTGCTGGTAAATAGGGTGTAATACCATCCTTGTCTGTAGTAGTAGAAAAAACTATTTGTAAATAACAATTTTGCAGTAATAGGACGTATTGGTAGTTTACCCTATTGGGCTTCCATGTTAAAATTGTGTTTTGTCTATTTAATGATAGATTTAAAAACTAGTTAAATTAGTAAAAAGATAACAATATTGATTCACCCCCCCCCTCTCAGTATTGACCAATAAACCAACAATTGGTATCAAATCAGGTTCCTTCAGCACAATTTGACCACTAGAAGGTAGATCCTTTATAAAACCACTATGGATCAACAAGAAGGCTTGGCCACTAATAGACCTCCACTATTTACAGGAGAAAACTATGCATATTGGAGTGTAAGAATGAGGTTCCATCTGATGTCCCTTGGATGGAAGGTTTGGGATGCAACTAAAAATGAGGTTACTATAGGAAACCAGTACCCTACAGACACTGTAGAACTAGGCCAATATGAAGGCAATGCCAAAGCCCTAAATGCAATCTTGAGTGGATTAATAAACACTGTGTTTACTAAGGTTATGCAATGCACTTCTTCCAAACAAGCCTGAGATAAGTTGAAGGTTATCTATGAAGGAGCATCTAAGGTCAAAGAATCCAAACTGCAGACATATAAAAGTCAATTTGAAAGCCTCAAAATGAGAGAAGAAGAGAATATTGGGGAATACCTTCTTCGTGTAGATGAGGTGGTTAATTCTATTAGAGGTCTTGGAGGAAAATTGAAAGAAAAATAAGCGGTAATCAAGATACTAAGAACATTAACAATGAGATATGACTCAAAGGTTTCCACCCTAGAGGAACGAGATGACCTTAAAATAGTGACAGTAGATGAGCTACATGGAATTTTCACTGTGTATGAGATGAGAAATGGACTAAATGAAACCTCAAAAAAAGAAGCAACGTTTAAAGTCTCTTCCAAAAATCAATCAGAGAATCTAGATGATGAGGAAGCCCTCTTTGTAAGTAAACTTAATAAATGCACTGGGAAATACAAAGGTAAGCTACCTTTGAAATTTTTTAACTATGGAAGGATTGGAATTTTTTCCCATAAGTGTTCCTACCCAAAACAAGAGGAGAGTGACCATGAAGAATCTTGCTATCATAAGGGTAAGAAGAAGTTTAAGAAAAAAAAGAAGAACTTCTATTCCAAGGAAGAAAGTGAAGATGAGGAGATGAGTGAAGGTGAAGAAATCCTATTTATAGGAACAACAAATTCAGATGAGGAATCAGAAGTGGACATAGAAGCTCAATACATGGCTACTGTAGATGAAATTGAAAGATGTAGGAAAAGAAACAAAGTTTTGAAAGAGAAACTATCTAAATACCAAGAAGAGACAAATCAGATTATTATTGATTTGAGAAACCAACTTCAAGAGGCCAAGAAGAGTGAGGATGACCTAGTAGTTTTTCTCAGGAAGAGAATTCAAGATTCTGAAAAACTTGAGAAAGAAATTACTCAACTTAGAGAAGGAGTTGATGAAAAATCCATTAAATCAAATTTTGAGAAAAACTCAAGGATTCTAGATGACATTCTGAACAGCCAAAGATCATCCAGTGACAGATCTGGTTTGGGGTTCATTAAAGAAAAGAAGCTAGAGAGTTTCCCAGTCACCAATCAAGAAGGAAGTAAGAAAAGCTATGCTAAAGTGCTAAAGACTCCAGCTAAAAAGGAAGGAAGCAAGAGACCAAAGAGACCAAATAGATATCTACATATCTTTTTAGGCCACTGCTATTCTTGTAATAATTTTGGTCATAAAGCCTTAAATTGCATAATTGAAAGAAAGGTTTGTGAATACAAGAAGAAGTCATCAAGTAATAGATCGAAGGGAAATAAGAATATTTTTACACTACTCCAAAAATATGACATAAAATGTTAGAAGTGTAATAACCATGGACATATGGAAAGAGATTGTAAATTGAAGACTCCTACGAGGAATACTGTTGCAAACAAATCTCAGAACATCAAATGAAAGATGTGGAGAAGAAAGGAAGACTCCAAAGATGTAGAAGAAATAAAGATTTCAAATATCAGTGAGGTCTACAAAGATAACGATGAGCATAATAGAGGCATAAATAAGGATGACATCCTTTATGAGGAAAAGCAAGATGGAGTTATAAAAGAATACACCGATAAATATGAAGGTGATGAAGAAGGATGTAGTTATGACTGTGGGATCCTTTTCTTAAAAAAATACTCTCGTGATTTAAAGAAAACCCTGAAAATAACACTATAAGGGATCTTATACTAAGGGGGAGTTAAAGTCAGAAAATTCCAATTGGTATCTAAGAAAAAACTCAATTGGTGTCTAATGTTGAAGTATATTGAAAACTATCTTATTCAAAGATGATGAGTGATCAAGGTTGGTGTATGGATGACATAAGAGAAAGTATGAAGTAACGTGAGAACAACAAAATGTGAGAGTCATGAAGACCATGACGTCTGCAATCAAATAGAAGATAAATATGATTATGTTCACTTAGTATTTTAAGTCATGACACATAAAAATTGTTAACAGTAGAAGAAAACTCAAGTCTAAAAAATAAAAATTCAGTCTATTGATAAGCTAGCAAGATGAGTTCAGCATTGACAAAGGAAAAGGTTGAGGTTATGAGTCTTTGTGTCTGAGATAGTGAAACCAGAGAAACTATGTAATAAACTAAAGTAATCTCTGTGTTGAGGATCTTAAGTTATGGATCTCTAGACAGTTGATAATATAGATCTAAAATCCAAAAGAATCCAACAGTATATGCTAGGCTTTTTTTTATGAAGATCTAAATGCACAGGCTTAAGGAATTCTGGTAAAAGCAGAAGCCGGTTAACTTACATGCATAATAGACCATTAGATATGGCAGCATGAATAGAGTTAAAAAAAACATGTATCCTTGACAAAAAAATGGAAGAGTGTGAAAAAAATTCCGAGTGTAAACTCTGTCACAAAAATGTTGACAAAGAAGAGGAAGTACAGTGACAGGGGGAGTCCATGGATCTATTAGTTAAGCTATCATCCAATAACATGTTGCAAGAAAGGAATTGTTAAAATAAATGACAATACATTGATTAAATAACACAGTTCAGTTAACAAAGGGGAGATATGATGATAGGGGGAGTTGTCCGAAAGTAGAAAGGCAGGAAATCCTATATCAAAATAGGTACAACATTGGCATAACAGGTTATCCTTTGTCATTGTTGTCAAAGGGGGAGAATGTTTAGAGGTTTCCATCAATGCCAAAGGGGGAGATTGTTGAGTATATAGTTTTCATTGATGTCAAAGGTGTTCACAAATGACAAAGGAATAACTAGTGGATATGATGATAGGAAAAACTCAGTGAAATAATAAGGTAGTGATGGCATGGCATGGCATAGTTGAGGATGTGGCAAGACACATATGATGACATGGAATATGATGGTGTCCTAATGATGATGTCATAAAATAGTGATGGCATGGCATGGAATAGTTGAGGATGTGGCATGACACATATGATGACATGGAATATGATGGTGTCCTAATGATGATGTCATAAAAGTTCATTTATAACAAATACAATGGATGAGATGGACATGGATGATAAGACAACATGAATGATTGATCTAAAGACTTCCAAGACAATGTCGACAGTATGATGTAAACAACGATTCATGAAACAAAGAACAAAGGTCAAGTGGAAGTATAGATGCAGTATGAATGACAAATATGGTTAGACAAATGAAGGGTGGAACTGCATAAGAGTGAAATGAATGGGATATATAGTATATGTAACAATAAAAGAACAGAGAAACTATATCTGCGAGAGTGTTTATAAATTCCTTATAATCAGCATCATGATGAAATTCTCTGTGTATATAAATCTTCAAAACTGTTAGAAACAGTCATAGAGGATTTCCACAAAGAAATCGTGCAGATCCGCAAAATCATGGTGAGATCCGCATTCGATCTAAAATCGACGGTCAAGAAGCATCCCACACAAGATCTGACAATTAAGGATCAATTCCACAACAATCAAGATCAAATGGCTAAGATTAGTTCCACTAAAAGAGATCGATGGTGCGGAAGAAAAAATATAGAAAGAGAATTGCGAAAATAATGTTTAAAGATTCTATGAACCCGCAATCCAGAAGATCGAAGGTCACGAAAGACTCCACAAAATATCGACGGTGTGAAAGAAAAATTGTAGAAAGAAGCTTGTGGAAAGGAGCTTGTAGAAATTCAAGATATGATTTGATGAAATGTTACGTTTCCACATCCCGCATCCCACAATCTGGAGATTGACACTCATGGAGAATCCTGATGGAGATCAATGGTGGGGAATCGTTGAAACAACAACCTGGTGCGGAAATATGATATCAAGAGGAAATCAGTAGAGTAGATCAACGATTTGAACATAAGATCAACAACCTAGATTGATTCTAGAGAAGGAGATTGCGGAAGCACCAAAAAACGTTAAGCTGAGATGCGGAAATAAATTATGAGGTGCGTCCATAAATGGTAAAGAAAAATGTCCAACATGAAACTCATAGATGGAAGGTGAAGCCCGTGTTTTGTGAGAGAAACGTGTGCAGATGAGCCTATGATGAGGATAGCCTGAAGAGAGCTCACAGAGGAGGAAAAGAAGCCCATAGGCACAAGAAAAAGAGAAGCCCAAAGGTCTGAAGATAGAGTATTCCCACTGATAGAGGAGAGGAAGTCCACAAGCATTGGTTTGATGAATCCTGCGATTAGAGAAGAAAGGAGCTCACAGATCAGAAGTGATCAAGAAGTTTTTAATTAAAAATCATTAATCACATATTGTTGAAAAGGTGTGACTATCATATTTGAAGGGCATGATTGTGAAAGGGTATGTTTCCAGAATAAAGAGATGCATCCACAGGAATCATGAAGGTACTTATACACTGAAGTATGAGTGAGAGAAGTGTCTCAGTGTCTACATCAAAAAATTAGAAATAGAGACTAGTGGGTGAGACAGAGAATGGAGGGAAAAGAAATATAACATATTAGGGTGGCAGGGTGGCACTAGGGCAGGCAGCAGGCCTACAGGGGGTTGCTGCCTCCTTCTAGCAAAAGCTGGTAAATAGGGTGTAGGAGCGTCCTGTCAGTTGTAGCTCACAAAACAGGGTGTCGTAGAATCCTTTCAGTAGTAGCTGATAAACCAGGGGGTCGTAGCCTCCTTCTAGTGGTTGCTAGTAAATAAGGTGTCGCAACATCCTTTTAGTAGAAGCTGATAAACTAGGGGGTTGTAGCCTCCTTCCAGTAGTTGCTGGTAAATAGGGTGTAATACCATCCTTGTCTGTAGCAGCAGGTAAAACTATTTGTAAATAACAATTTTGCAGTAATAGGACGTATTGGTAGTTTACCTTATTGGGCTTCCACGTTAAAATTATGTTCTATGTATTCTTGTTGTTATGTGTATTTAATGATAGATTTAAAAAGTGGTTAAATTAGTAAAAAGATAACAATACTGATTCACCCCCCCCTCTCAGTATTGACCAATAAACCAACAACAAAATAGAAAATCCTATTTGGCCACAAAAGCCTATTTGGTGATCCATTTAGCAAAATAGAAAAGAAGGGAGTGGACACCAGGTTCATTATCCACTCTACCCATTCCCTTCCAAAGCCAAAGGCTTCCAGAATACTTTGCATATATTTCCAACTTAGTTTATCATAGGCTTTAGATACATCCATATTACCAACATACTTGGTTTCTTGGTGACCTTCAAAGAGTGGATAGTTTCTTGAACCAAAACGATCCCATCCAAGATATGCCTCTCTTCAACGAACCCTGATTGCTCTAGGAGCAGCTTTAACCTGTTAGTTATCACCTTAGTAATGATTTTGTATATGACATTACACAACTATGGTTCTAAACTTACTGGGGGTGTCAACTCCTTCCCCTTTCAGGATCAGGGTTAAGAAGGTAGCATTAAAAGCCTTTGAGACCCTACGATTACTTCATGATTCCTCCACTATTTCCAAAAAATCTTGCTTAATCAGATCCCAAAAGAAGTGAAAAAAATAGTGGTGAAACCATCTGGTCCCAACGCTTTTCCCAGGGCCATCTGGTTCATATCCTCCTCAACCTCCTGCATAGAGATTGGTTTAAATAACATCTCATTGTGATCTTTGGTTACTAGCGTGGGAATAAGTCAATAATCCTTTCTATATCCTAGATTCTATCGCCTTGATCCTCTGTCATGATTTCCTCAAAGTGGTGGACCAGTTCTTCCTCAATTTCTCCTCTAGACTCAACCTGACTTCCATTTGATTTTCCGTGTTTATAAATCTTCGACCAATGGCAATTTTGGATGACAGTATTATGGAAGAATTTGGTATTCTTCTCCCCTTCTTGCAGCCATTGGTTCCTTGATTTTTTTTCTTCCATGAAATATCCTCCTATCTTTCCCCGACCTCTAACTGATTCAGTAGGTCCTTCTCTTGCTCTCCCAGTTCGTCATCCCATCCTTCCTCCATTCCTTTCCTATGGGTATGCTCGATATCTTTCATCAATTTTTTCTTGTCCTGAAAGATATTCCCAAAGTCTTCCCTCGTTCCATGTGCGGATCCTGGCTTTAAGTGCCTTTAGCTTTTGTTGAAATTGATACATTCCAGTTCCCAGAGGGGGAACCAATTCCTGCCACCATTTTCCTACCAAATCTTTAAAGTCTTTATGCTCCAAATAGAATTGTTCAAATCTAAATGGATTTCTTAAGATGGAATTTGACCAATCCCATTAGAGGCTTATGTGCCAATGGTTTGACCCTTCTGTTGGAAGGACACTGGCATTTATCTCCCCTAAGCCTCTAGCAATGTCCTCTATGACCATAAATATGTCGATTCTAAAAGCCACAAGGTGAGTACCACCTCGTCTATTGTTCGACATGTCCCACCCATTCCCCGTCTTGATATCAATAAAAGGACTATGAACCATATAATCCCTAAAAGCTTCTTGGATCTATCCAAAACCCGCATTCCCCCATTTTTTTCCCTAAGAGAGGTTATCAAGTTAAATTCCCCGCTAATTATCTAAGATCCTTCTCCTGCTTGATCCTTCATCAAAGACATGAAAGTTGAAACATTGGTTTTTGAGGAAAGGCACTTGGACCGTAGACGTTAACTAGGGTGCCTTTTACCCTTGTTTCTAGGACAGAGAAGTTGGTGATTAATGAGAAGTGATTGGCCCTATATTCTGATAGACATATGGAGTTTGGTTCCCATAGAATGACCAAACCTCCAACCATTCCGGAAGCATCTATCGCTATAACCCATACTTCCCCTCCAAATCTTTCATCCCAACTTCTCCATTACTTCTGAATTGCACTCTGTTTCCTGCAAAAAGAGCACATCATGCTTTTCTTGTTTGACCTTCCTCGTTAAGGTCTTTATTTTCTCGGGGTGGTTACATCCCCAAATGTTCCAGGAAACAATCTTCATTGGCTAACCCTATTTACTTTATAGAATGCCACCACTATCGTCAGATGCTAACCTGATTCTATAAGTTTGACTCCTACCTTAGTTATCCTTTGCTTATTCGTCTTTCTTCCCCTTTTCAAATCTTCCTCTAGTGATTTCCTTTTACTCTCTTTCTAAGGATCCATTGCTATCTCCAGTTGTTGATGGGACTTGGTTTTGATAATCGCTTCTTGGAGTAGTTCCAGTTGTCTCCTTGAAACATACCCCCTCCCTTGAAACATACTCCCTCCCCTTCTTGTCACATTCCTTCTCAATCTCATCTATATCCAGCTATCCCAGTTCCATTTCTTCTGCCCCGTCCTCCTCCATTTCCTCGATCTGGCTCTCTTCTTCCTTCCCATTACCCAATTTCCTTTTAGTAACCCCCTCTTGCTTCTCCAAAGGTTATGCCTGATTCCTCCCTTCCTCTATGTCCTCTCATGTTTCCTTCAAGTTATGGAAAGGGTTGTTGTTGGTCACCCCTTTTCCTTGATTCTCCTTTACCAACTTTTGCTGCCCCCCCATTCTATTCTTTTTTTTTACTCCGAACTTGAACAAACCCTTCCCTGTCCTTCTCTCCCCCCTGGGGTTGCTTGCTTATAGATGGCGATTGGATCAACAGTGGGAAGTTCCGACCAAAGTACCCATATTCATGACACTGTCTGCATCTAAACGGAAGCTGCTCATAGTCAATCGGCTACACCCACTCCTCGTCATCCCATTTCAGTCTAATAGCTTATAGCAGGTTTTTCGATAGATCCATATAGACACATATGTGAGCAAAATCCGTATACCTTTGTTGTTTCGTCTGTTCTGCAACCTTCACAAATTCCCCAATCGTGTTACCAATGTCTTGTAGAATTTCCCGGTCCCAATATTTGCATGGAAGGGAAAACGATCGGATCCAAATCGGGGCAACCTTCATATCCTTTGTTTCCGGGTTAAACCTTTATTTCCACGGTCTGAGATAAAGACCTGCCAAAAAGAAGATATAGGGGTTCTAGAACCCTATCACAGTCTTCCTGGTTGAAAAATATAATCGTGAAGAAACCCTTGGATCCCAAATGGAGATCATAGTGCCCTTTAGGGTTCCATATACTCTTTATCCATTAGACTAGATCTCTCTCTCTCATGGCTAGATCCCCACAATTTTTTCGATGAGGGCCTTCTCCTTCCATAGTTTTACCTTCTCTCTGACCTTATCAGATCTGATCTGAATGACCGAAATAGTTTTGGTTTTCAGGAGGCAACCTCCCAATCCAATCCTCCTACTGGTTCCTTTCTCTGCCCTACTCGCCTCCCCAATCTCATCTCCTCCATCCCTGCCCCCAGACATCTGGTGTCCGAGTTGTGTCGTGTCCATGTGCAGCAGTGGGGAATACGACCCCCACCCTAATCACACACCCCAGAGATACCAGCCAACCCGCAGTTGCACATCTTGTCCTCACTCACTGATCCCGCTGTGCCCTAGCAAGACCCCTCGCTCAGCTCCGTCGTCAGCAAATTCAATATGCCATGATAGCTACCTTCATGCATCAACTACAAGTTATTTTTTATATTCTTTTTCTTTTATAATTTTTTATTTCGAATTCCACCATAAATTCTAAGATATAAACACCTATCAATGTAATTAGTTATTGAGAATAGATACAATAAAGATATTTAAAGACACTAAACCCATTTACACATCCAAAATACAATTTTAATAATAAAAAATTAATACAATTTCAATTAATAAAAAATTACAATTTAATTAAAATTTGTATAAACCAATTTTCTAAACAAAAAAATTCAAAAACTAACCTTTAGAAACCAATTTAAAAATAAATTTAATGATAAATTTGTTTTCCATATTCAGACATATAAAAAAGGTGCATTTACCATAACTTTAGACAATGGGTGATATGACATTCCCCAACTTTAAACAATGGGTGATATGGCCAGCAATACTCACCCTGCTGCAGGCCATTTAATATGGCTGCTGCAAGCTTGATGAGATGTTCACCAAAGAGTCCTTTTATTTGGTCAAACGACATAGGGTTTTGAATCCCCACGTGGGGGTGGACCTTAAATGTGTGAATCCATTGACTAATCCAAAAATTATGGTTGCGAAGTCTGTCCGAAGAAACATCCCCTTTACGCGTGGGATAAGCGTTCACCAAATCGCCCCGTTTTTCCGGCCGATTTTTTATTAAAATCAGTCAAATGTTTGCTGTGAAATTGTTTATTTCATTATTTTGGAATTCTACTAATTTTGTTAGCTCTTTCTATACTAAATCGGGCATTTTAAAACTACCCAAATGATTAAAATTACGATTTAATTCCTCGAAAGTATGATTTACAGCAAAATTGATCTGCCGGATTCCGGCGAGTCGAGTCGGGGGCGATTTGGTGAACGCTTATCCTGCTCCATTCTTTACGCGTCATGAAGATTCTAACCCTCCTTCGTACTCTTTATTTCGAGCCTATTGGTATGAGACGGAGCGAGGACCTCGAATCTTCTTTGTGAACGATATAAAGAGGGCATGATACATTGAAAATGGATTAAGGTTCTTAGCTTTGCACTTCCTATCACCGTGAATCTACAGCGAAATTCTTGAAGAGCGGGCCAAAAGCGATTCTATATATCTACCCAGTGCCCACGACAGATCCAATCGCGCAGGGCAGTGGAAAGCCAGATTGCCCATTTCTCAGATTGGGTGCTTCAGATATGGATGAGGTGAAGGGCAAGGTCAAGGGTTTGATAAAGAAAATCAATAACCCCTTTGCCTCTACCTCGTCCTCTTCTGGAAAATTCAAAGGCCAAGGGCGAGTTTTGGGCTCATCTTCTTCTTCCTCATCGAATCAGAATCCAACTTCCACAATACATAGGCTTCAGCAATCTACAGCCCCAACCCCAGCCGCATCGTCAGGCAGCAAAGGCATCATCATGAAACAAAACAATACAGGTAGTTTGAAAGAACCCATCGAAGAAAAACTTTCAGAGTCCTTATCGCTTAATCAACATGAATCTAAAATTAGAGATGGAGTTGACCCAATTGATTCCAAGCCAGATGGATTTGACCCATTCGATACTCTCGTTTCAACTAGAAGAGGAACGAAATCAGGGACCTCCTTGGATATGTTTCAATGCCCTGTTTGCAGTAAGTGGTTTAATTCAGAGCACGAGGTTTCAGCCCATGTTGAGAATTGTTTGGAAAACAACCCAACTGATGAGGCAGAAAAAAATCTATTAGAGGAATCAGAAGCAAGGAATGGATTAGTAAATCAACTGGGCATCTTTCTGTCTGGAAGTCCGTCTATTGGGACTTTTGAGATCCTCCTGAAGCTGCTCAAAAATATTGTCAATGATCCCCGTAACGAAAAGTTTCGCAGAATTAGGATGAGTAACCCCAAAATTCAAGAAACTGTTGGCATGGCTGTTGGTGGTGTGGAATTATTGGAATCTGTTGGTTTTAAGTTCCAAGCAGAAGGACAAGATGTCTGGGGTGTTATGGAAATGCCGTCCATAGAGGGATTAAGTGTCATTACTCATGCCATTGCTCTTTTGGAGCCTCACGTGGTCAGTCCCATATCATCATCATCGGTTTCATCGGATCGTCAAAAGAGTGCTACTTTGGAAGCAAAGAAGATTGACAGACAGGTTAGATATTTACATTGGTTGAATCTTTTGTCTATTTTGTGAAATTGCTTCGTTTAAACTTCAGAAACATTAGAATCCGCTCGTCGTTGTTAGGAACTACAAGTGGGCTGCCATCACGGGTGAGAGGGCCCTTGAAAGCCAACCCATTAACCGCAATCCTTTCAGCTAAGTTGCCACTATAGGGGTCACCCAAAATTGGCACTTGGCCTAGCGGTTTATTCGTGCCTTCTTGGGACTTGAACCTTGGTGGGAGGCCTGACATTCC
Source organism: Pseudotsuga menziesii (assembly GCA_001517045.1). Classification (NCBI taxonomy): domain Eukaryota; kingdom Viridiplantae; phylum Streptophyta; class Pinopsida; order Pinales; family Pinaceae; genus Pseudotsuga; species Pseudotsuga menziesii. The sequence continues at coordinate 118,652 of LPNX010511422.1, read as the reverse complement.
ACTGCCTTCACTGTTGAACCACAACCCCACCAACAGTGAATCTTTGTTTTAAACACCAAAGCCGGCAAAAACATGGAATGCCAACATATTGACCTAATTTATATTGCATCCATCTTCACTTGGAGTTGTCCCCTTGTTTAGGAGAGATATGTTGAATACTTTATAGGTATAAGGTTTAGGAACTGCCTTTCCTTTATTTACAGTCACTATCTCTATTTGAGAATCCAGACACTGGTTTTGTTTGGGTCCAATGCTATTAACAGTCAATTTTGTGTATATTGTATATTGTTTTTTGGTAATCTCGAGATCTTCTTATTACTTCCAGTACACAACTCAGAATTCTGAGAATAAAACGAGAGTAGTTCTTGACTAACAAGCAACCTGCTGAGAAAGTATTGTACTGCAAGTTTTCTATCAGCTCATCAACAAAATGTTCGCATTAGGAAGACTGCTACTCGACTAGGAGCTTGTTCTCTATCACTTTACTTGATGTTCCAAATTACCCATTCAACCAATAGTATGGAAAATTATTAGAGATCATTTGAAAACCTTGAAATTATCACACTATGATGTTTTGTCCCCTCACCATTTGTTTCATCTCTCTTAGCTCTTTAAGAAGCTATAGGTTGCACATCTATAATATCATAAAGGTTATGCAGAACTTGGGTGCTGGTCTATAATTTACTGTGACTCTGTACCCTGTTATGCAGAACTTGGGTGCTGGTCTCTAATTGTCTGTGACTCTGTACCCTGTTACATCTCCTTTGTGTTGCAGAAGACATTTGTCAAACAGTTCCAGCAGTGTAGTTGTAAGAACAGACGAATCTTATGACAGCAATCAGAGTTTTGATATCTCAGGGAAGGAACTTGTATTGAAAACTTTTAATTACAACCAAGATTCTTGAATTTCAAAGAAACTCTATCTATGTTTTTCACTAAAACCTCTATCTTTTGTCTGTGTCTCAAAATATTGTTTCCAAAGTACAACTCTTTCATTTAGCTAGGACTCTTCCACTGATACTGGCCTTTATCTTTCTCTTGCTAATAAGAATGATAATGAAAAGAAATAAGGGATGAATAAGAGTAATAAAATAAATAAGCATAGATTCATCTTAAGCCTGGATCTTTTAACCAGGACTCTTCCACTGATACTGGACTTTATCTTTCTCTTGCTAATAAGAATGATAATGAAAAGAAAGAAGGGATGAATAAGAGTAATAAAATAAATAAGCATAGATTCATCTTAAGCCTGGATCTTTTAAGCAGTGGGAGGGCCTCTTTAAGCACTAACAGATTTATGGATGGATGTATATATTTTTTAATTCATCTCAATGCTTAATAGATGTGGGTTAAGATGGATCCATAATGGTTATATTAAATTTTAGGGACTGTTTCACCTTTTTGTACTCTTTGATTGATAGTATTTTAACACCTACTGATTCATTAAGGCCTTTAGAATGTTTTATTATATTTGCTTAACTATCTTGAAAGTGGGTTTTCAGGTGCGTGTATTTTTTTCTGCTTCGGAAAATATGGCTGCTCGGATTGAACTTCCAGATTCCTTCTATGACCTTTCAGTTGCAGAAGTAAGAAGAGAAGCTGAATCAAGGAAGAAAAAGATTGAAGATTCACAACTTCTGATTCCAAAATCTTTCCGAGAAAAGCAGGCAAAATCTGCACGGAAGAGATATAAAGCTGCTGTAATTCGAATCCAATTTCCAGATGGGGTAGTCCTACAAGGTGTTTTCCTTCCAAAAGAGCCAACAACTGCTCTTTATGAGGTTAGTTTGACTTTGGGAAAGAGTTGTAAAAAGAAAGTGATTTTATATTGTAATTTATTTAATTGTACTCGTTGTGTGTGAATATGTAAGCAGTAATAAACAGCTTGAAACAGCTTGAGAAATAAATAAAATATATTAGGGATGAGTTTGACTGAGCCTTGCTCTTCTGAGTAAACTCAGCTCATTTCTGGGCCCACCTCAGCTCATAACAAAGGTTTATGTGTAAAACTCATCTTATGTAGTGTTATGTATGTTCAATAGTTCAATTCAAAGGTTCATTGATGCAATATGTATGTTCAATAGTTCAATTCAAAGGTTCATTGATTGTATTTGAATAAAACTCATCTTATGTAGTGGTATTTACGTTCAATAGTTCAATTCAAAGGTTCATTGATGCAATATGTACGTTCAATAGTTCAATTCAGAGGTTCATTAATTGTATTTGAATATTGATGGTATTTCATGATGCTCATTTATTAAAGTAATCTACATTTTATTTAATGAAGTTTGGTCTAGTTTTACTGGATTCAGCAGTTCTACAATTAGATCACAGGGTTACATCAAGGTGAAAAGAGCTCATTGCTACACAATTTTATCAGCCATTAGTTACAAACCAGAATAGGAAGAAAAGGATTCCTAGCTCTTGTTGTTCTCTCTCAGCTCTAGGTTATACCTCAAAGCGTTTCACTAATGGACACCTCTAAGTGATGATGAATGAAAGAAACATAAGTGTGGAAGAGAATGGTGCCTTCTCATTAGAAATGAACCGACACAAACCCTCTCATTTTTTGTCATTTACTTGCTGAATTAGTTAAAAAAGCATGAAATTTATGCTTTTTTCTTTTCTTTTTCTTTTTTGCCATTTTTTTTTGAGTTTTCGGATTTCTTTCCCGCTTTTCATTTTTGGACCTTTTTCCGAGCCTGTATTTTGCCGTGGATTCCACCCAGAGAAAAATCCTGATAACTAAGAAAAGTATAATATGTATAATGTTTGATGTGTATATTAGATTGATCTTTCAAGGAACCACCGTTGTGGACCAGTGTTATTGCTTTTAGCTGTATTCCAGTCTGCTTGCCAATCTTTATTTTTGGTTTGATATGACCCTTGCTGGAGATCTCCTGTCTAACTCTTATCCCTAAATACCTGCATTATGAATTCTCAACCTTGGTGAGATGCTCCAATTATTTTTTATTTACCTTTTCATGATTAGTTCTGGAGATTTACCCATCCTCAGCTAGCTGGGTTAGCTTGGACATGTCTGGAGCAAAACACCTCTTTTTATTTTAAGGGTGACATGGGAAGCTTCAGTGCTTTGACATAATAGTAGAGAAAAAATCTGAGTAATTATTTCCTTTTCTGTATTATTAATTGTTTCGATATATCATAAAAGTTGGATATGTAGTATTGTAATCCAAAGAACGAGATAAACTATTTTTATATAATCTAATCATGTAATTTATGCATGTTTCAGTTTGTGGGATCGGCAATAAAAGAAGGATGTCTGGAGTTTGAGCTGTTGACGCCGGCATTGCCTAAGAGACGGGTAATTCCACGTTTTGCAAAAACAGGTGAGCGAATGCCAACACTAGAGGATGAGGATCTGGTTCCTACTGCTCTTGTAAAATTTAAACCAATTGAAACAGATTCCGTCGTTTTTACTGGTCTCTCCAATAAACTCCTCGAAATTAGTGAGCCGCTTACATCATCAGCATTTCTAAGCGGAGGGGGATTTGTACCTGGTTTGTAAGGGGCTAGATTGTTGTATTATTTTTCTGGAGTGATGTGGCTGTATTTACTTTATTCATTCTTTCAAGGGTATCCCTGTTTCATTTATATTCAATATCTACTGTGTCGTGCAACAGTAGTAGTAACTATATCATGTTGGGGTTCATGCTCGGTTTGATGATGTGGCTGTATTTACTTTATTCATTCTTTCAAGGGTATCCCTGTTTCATTTATATTCAATATCTACTGTGTCATGCAACAGTAGTAACTATACCATGTTGGGGTTCATGCTCGGTTTGATATTTAGTTTTGGCGACCATTATTGCTCATCTTCTTGTATGCATTGTGGGGCCGGCTTCATTTTTCTAACTTGCTAAGAGCGTAACTTACGAAATCAGTGCACAAAACAATTGGTAGATCTGCACATTCACTTGAAAAAGTTCAATTGTTTTATTCAAATTTGAATCAAAACTCGCAAAACCTTGTGGGGGGAGAAAGATTATTGTGAGGAGAATGCACATTTTACCGTAAAATTCAGTAAGGGGAGATAAGGGGAGATGTGTAATTCTTTTTGTGCTCATTCCAAGGTTGATACTATGTTTTTAAAAAAATATTATAAAATTAAAATGTTGAGTCAAGTTCTATTTAGAACATTTAAAAATGACACAAATTAGATAAAACTACATACAAATTAGATATATTAAAACCATAAAAATTAAAACCAAACTACACAAACATCATTTTACATCAATATAAACATTGCATTATATACTTGAATAATCCCCGAAGTGCAAATGTTGACAGAGAGTTTGCACCTAGAAGGATTTGATCCATCTCAGCACTTGGTAGATCCCCTTTTAAGATGGATCTATGCTGGTAAATTTTAATCTCCCCATTCCAATGCAATGCAGTTAGTTTTAGCTAATTTAAATCTTAACAGAATCTACAGAATCCAGAATCTTTCTTGGCTTTGGACAGAATACACGACAAAAGAATGTCGAAATAAACTGTGTCATCAAACAGTTCTAACATTTAGATAAACTGTGTCATAAAAAACTTCTAACATTTTTTCTCAGCTGTAAAATCTCAAAAATTATAAAAACAGTTATCATCTTCGTTCTTGGACCTTTTAGTCAACAGTCATCATATATCATAGATAAAATCAGCAGAAAAGAATTCTTTAAACACTAAAAAAGGAACCATGGCAGTGGCTGTTCTGATCTCCCAGAATGATCCATTTCCCGCATACTCGAAGCATTTCTATTTTTGATAAGCTGTCTGCGACTTGTTCATCTGTTTATAAATGTGATTGTTAGAAACAAACGTAAACCCTTTCGGGATACCCATGTTTCCTTAAAAACAAAAAAAACAAAAGTAAAAGAAAAAGTTGGTGGATTAAATTTCTTAAAGTATATTCCATGTTGAACCATTTTTTGCCCAGCAGTGAATTCCTGTATATTTTCTATGAATGTGATATTGACCATATTCTGCAGCGAAAGAGAGAATCAACTTTAATGCTATTATCGAGAAATTAGATGTATTAAAACTAAACTAAATTAGATAAAACTACATACAAATTAGATATATTAAAACCATAAAAATTAAAACTAAACTACACAAACATCGTTTTACATCAATATAAACATTGCATTACATACTTGAATAATGTCCGAAGTGCAAATGTTGATGGAGGGTTTGCATCTAGAAAGGTTTGATCCATCTCAGCACTTGGTAGATCCCCTTTTAAGATGGATCTATGCTGGTAAATTTTAATCTCCCCATTCCAATGCAGTTAGTTTTAGCTAATTTAAATCTTAACAGAATCTACAGAATCCAGAATCTTTCTTGGCTTTGGACAAAATACACGACAAAAGAATGTCCAAATAAACTGTGTCATCAAACAGTTCTAACATTTAGATAAACTGTGTCATAAAAAACTTCTAACATTTTTTCTCAGCTGTACAATCTCAAAAATTATAAAAACAGTTATCATCTTCGTTCTTAGACCTTTTAGTCAACAGTCCTCATATATCATAGATAAAATCAGCAGAAAAGAATTCTTTAAACACTAAAAAAGGAACCATGGCAGTGGCTGTTCTGATCTCCCAGAATGATCCATTTCCCGCATACTCGAAGCATTTCTATTTTGATAAGCTGTCTGCGACTTGTTCATCTTTTTATAAATGTGATTGTAAGAAACAAACGTAAACCCTTCCGGGATACCCATGTTTCCTTGAAAACAAAAAAACAAAAGTAAAAGAAAAAGTTGGTGAATTAAATTTCTTAAAGTATATTCCATGTTGAACCATTTTTTGCCCAGCAGTGAATTCCTGTATATTTTCAAAATTATTTGAATGTGATATTGACCATATTCTGCAGCGAAAGAGAGAATCAACTTTAATGCTATCATCGAGAGTAATTATTTATCCCAACTTCAATGCCATCATTTCAGAGAAATTTTTTGACCACTAGCCTATGCCTACTGTGAAGCGGAGAGAATGAGAATCTGATAAATATAGGATTCCTCCTGCCTCCAATTATTTGAATGTGAGATTGACCATATTCTGCAGCGAAAGAGAGAATCAACTCTAATGCCATCATCGAGAGTAATTATTTATCCCAACTTCAATCCCATTATTTCAGAATTTTTTTTTGCCCACTAGCTTATGCCTACTTTGAAGCGGATAGAATGAGAATCTGATAAATATAGGATTTCTCCTGCTTCCAGCTTTGGAGGGTTTCTTTGTGAAGCATCATTAAAGTATATGCCCAAGCCTAGGCTTTTGTAGATCAACGAGTTTTAACTATTGCATCGCGAGTACAAGTCATAAAAGTCATAATAATAAGACCCGTTCGAACTGGAAATTATGTTTGTATAATTTTTTATTATGAAAAATACATTTTGATTAAATAGGTCAACAAATAGTGAGAATATTTTGAAGTGCATCAAGGTTTAGTGACTCTAGTGCTCGAAATACAAGAAAAAAACAAAAACAACAATAAACAAAATGTGGATCATCAATGATGCAACATATGCATATGTTAAAACAAGAGGAAACGCTCTTCAAATATATAGTAAAACATATTGAATAGGTTATAACAAGGATATATTGAAGGAAAAATGTTTCCTATCACATACAATATGGGGAATAACATCTACCATGTGGTAGTAAGTATTGTGTATTGTATATTATGAGTGGGTTAAGAATTAGTTCATATTGGTTGTTATGGTTATGACTAAGTTATCTAATACTAGCTTCAACAAAACAAGGTTTTTATCTCAATTGTAAATTAGTATTGGTTAAACATTTAGATGGATTTTATAATGTTATTTTCTCTTGGGTTTGTTAATCATGTGAAGTTGTTGCTTAATATTTTTAATGGTATGAGGATTGGTGGTGCTTTGCCTTGAGAGCTTTGTGACTAATGTACATTAGGTTAAGAGTGTATTGTATTTGGATGCTTTATAGTTTATGTATTGTTTGGACATTGTGTAATTCTTGTTGTTTCAAAGGAGTGTCTTTTTGAGGGTGAACTCTCATAGGCTCTTTTATTTTGAGTCACATTAATGTTGTTTGTATAAAAATATGTGCAATAGGTGAGTTGATATGTGTAGCCATGTGTGTTTATTTGATCTTGTCACATGTGGAGAAACATGCTTGGCACAAGTTGTAATCAAACCACCTACCTTTATCACATGTAAGGTGCTCTAATTGAAGTAAAAGACGTGCTTGGTATTATGGGAATGTTTGCGATAGCGTATTTAGTAAGATGGTTATGAAAGGAGTTAGAGATACATGGATGTATCTACCAATTGGTTGATGTAAGATTTGTCATAGGAGCATGGGATTATGTAAACAACTAAATACAGAAAATGATCAGTTTATCTTTAACACCTTTAAATAATTGCTTAATATTATGTTAGGCTTAAAGAGTTCCAATATTCTTTTGGATAATATCTTAGAAATATGATTGGTAATTCCATGAATGTAAGGGAGGGAAATTACGATTTGAGGGCAAGCAAAAGAAGGTTTTTAGATTTTCGATGGAGATGTTATTTTTGGGTGTTTGAGGTTGGATATTTCTTTGTCTAGGGTGCGCTTTGAGTAGAAATTCAAATGACTCTAGTTACAATATTTTTAATAATAAAATCTTTTTGTACTAGGTGGTGGTGGGATTATGCATTGAGGTCTCTATCATTATGATTCTTTTTGTGATAAATTTAGTAGGATAGGGATCCATCTGATTGATGGGTGACTAGAACATTTTGAAAGGGAGATAGTTGTCCTTCTGGTTTCCATCATAATTTGAATGAGGGAATATAAGGTTATTGAGGTGGTCAAAAAATGAATTAAGCCATACTTGGCCATGGGGATAGATGACAAAGTTGTCACAAAAAGATAAAAACAAACATTTGGGCTTGAGAGGTAAATTGTTTAGAGCTAAAGACTCAGTTTTCCGTGAAAGTGTTGGCCACCGCAATAGATAAGTATGATCTCATCGTTGTGCCTTCAAATTTTTCATTGAATTTTCTTTGTAAAGTAAAGTGCATAAAAATAAGGTAGATCTGAAATAACTTTTTGGTCTTGAGGTTAGATAACTTGGAAATTATCTCAAGAGCTTTGAGAAGTGACATTTTGGTGAATAAAGAAACATCAAGACTTATTATGATGTCTTGATCATTTAGATGGAGATCGTGATTTCTATCAATAGAGGAATCTTTAATAAAAGAAGTGTTGAAATATTGTAACTTCAAAGAATATTCTATATGTATTTTTCGTGGTCCTCGATGTTCCTACCGAGAGAATCACTTGTATTTCTTTTCTACCTCGATGTTTCTAATCGGGAGAACTAATAAGAGTCATGAGGAAGTCCCCTCAAATTGTAAGTTGGGTCATTAGTACCTCAATTGTGGTTACTCGAGCCTACAAGATTAAATTAGGATTCCTCGAGCCTACATAACTGAATTAATTATTAAGTGAACGAAAGAATATAAATAGAGGTGTGGTGCTCCTCATTTGAAACACACTCACTCACTTGTGTAGCGCATTAGAGAGAGAGAGAGAAGTAGCTGGAGAAGGAGGAGGATCAGTCTTTTGGTTTTACCTTTTATCTTTTTGGGGCATCTATATTGATAAAGCTTTTGCTGGGTTTCTCCCTTTAGGGTTTTCCCAGGATAAATCTGTGTTGTTCTTGTGATACTATTTCTTTCAGTGATCTTGTTTATATGCTTTTTGAAATTAAATACTGATGATCTATCTTAGCATATGGAATTTTAACATGGTATTAGAGCTAGGCTGAATAGGACAGCTTTCACAAGGTGAAAAAGCCCTCTCTCTCTCCCCGGAAGAAATTAGGGTTTCGGGAAAAAATTTGATTTTCAGAAAACTACTTGCATAGAAAGTTGCACCCTTCCAGAGCGCATCTATTGAGCCCAGAATCGAGGTTTTTGGGTGAGTGAGTCTCTGGGAAATTCAAACCCTAGTTTGACAGCTGCACCAGAAAACTGCTGAACCAGAAAAGTAGCTGGAAGCTGCAGAAGCTTAATCTTGCAAGTTTGATTTGGAAGGTGAAGACTTGAGATCTCTAGAAACCAAGCACACCAGTCAACTCAACCCAGTCAAGCGTATCTCCTGGTAAGTTCAGTTTCTCATTCCGCAAAATTTCAAATTTTTGTGATTTTCTAACAAGATGGCCCCAAGCACTAAGCTTGAGGACAAGCTAGAAGGAATAGAGAATTTTTAAGCATGGAAATACAGGATTGGTCTCATTCTCCAAGAGAATGAACTTGATAAGTATATCAAGGAGGAAGTTGCAGAAGCTGAAGCTAAGGAGAAGCACAGGAAGGATATGATTAGGGCGCAAAGGATTATTGCTGACTCCATCAGGGATCACTTGATCCCTTAAGTGTCATCCAAGAAGACTCCAAAAGAAATGTATGATGTCCTATCCAGAATGTATGAGGGTAGAAACATCAACAGAAAGATGAATCTAAGAGCTCAACTAAAAAGCGCCAAGATGAGTCATGGAGAATCCTTCCAGGACTACTTCACAAGGGTTTCTCAGATCAAAGAACAACTAGAAGCCATTGGAGACAAACTTGATGAAGATGAGATGGTTATGATTGCTCTCAATGGTCTCACTAGACCCTGGGAGTCATTCATCCAAATGATGTGTGCCAGGAAGGAAAGCATGAAGTTTGATGTGGTATGGGAAGACTGCATTCAAGAGGAGACTAGAGTGGTGAATAGAGAAGCCTTACTAAAGTAGGATGATCAAGCCCTAGCCACTCATACCAAGAGAAGAAGAAGCCAACCTAACTTCAAGAAGGGAAACAAGAGGGAGTATCAACCTCCCAGGAAGTTCCAGAAGACAAGAGAAAGTCTCCCCGACAGGGACTACTCCGACTTTCAATGTTTTAATTGTGATAAGATAGGACACATTGCTAGAAATTGTCCTATGAAGAGACAAGAATATAAGAAGAGGATCAGCAACAAAAAAAGACACCATGCTCATCTAGCTGAAGATGAGGATGGCGAAGAAGAAGAGGAGAGGACCTCCAAGCAAGCAAGCAAGAGAAGAAGATGCAGAAGAATATGTATTATTCTCAGCACTCTCCGGATCTATTACACCTGGAGAAGATACTTGGCTTATTGATAGTGGTGCTTCAAAGCACATGATAGGACAAAGGAAGACTCTATCAAGACTTGAAGAAAAGAACTCTCCTCAGAAAGTATCCCTAGGAGATGACTATCAATATCCGATCAAAGGAGTTGGTGAAGCAAGCTACAAGCTTGATTCAGGAAATCCCTTGAAGATGAAAGAAGTGCTATATGTACCAGGTCTGAAAAAGAATTTACTTTCTATCTCAACTTTAGATAAGAAAGGATTCAGAGTTACATTCATAGATGGCCAAGTACTCATGTGGCCCAAAGGAAAGAATATTGAAGATGCAGTTATCATTGGTGAAGAAGGAGGCCTATATAATCTCAAGGGGCACTTAGAAACAACCCTTGTTCATGAGTCCATAGATCCTAGTGAACTATGGCATGGAAGGATTTCCCACATTAATTACAAGGCACTACCTCATGTGAACAAAGTAGTGACAGGATTACCAGACATGAAGATCAAACATGAAGGCATTTGCAAAGGATGTGCAAAAGGAAAGAATATCAAGAATCCATTTCCAAAGAGCGAAACAAAAAAAAAAGGTATATTAGAATTGATTCATTCAAAATGTGTGTGGTCCAATGTACTCCACATCTTTAAGTGGTTTTGAATATTACATTACATTTATTGATGATTATTCAAGAAAGACATGGATATATTTCTTGAAATCAAAGAGCGAAGTGTTTGAGAAGTTCAAGGAATTCAAAGCCTTGATAGAGAATCTCTCAGACAAAAGGATCAAGACACTCCGATTAGACAATGACGGAGAATACACTTCAAAAGAGTTTGAAGCCTTTTGCAAAGATGCTGGAATCAAGAGGAAACTAACTACTCCCTACAATCCTCAACAAAATAGCGTTGCAGAAAGAAAGAACAGGACTATCGTGGAAGCAGTGAAGACAATGATATATGATCAAGAACTTCCAATGCATCTATGGGCAGAAGCAGCCATAACTACTGTATATGTACAGAATAGAATATCTCACAGTGCTCTTGGATTCAAGACTCCAGAAGAGATATTCACGGGAAAGAAGCCCGAGGTAAGTTACCTCAAAATATTTGGTTGTCCAGTTTACATTCATATTCCAAAAGAGAAAAGAACAAAGTTAGATCCTTCCCAAAAGAAGGGGATATTTGTTGGATACTATGAAGTATCCAAGGCATTCAGAATTTACATTCCTGGATTCCATCACATGGAAATCAATTGAGATGTGACATTCAATGAAGAAGTAGCCCTCAAGAGATCCAGGAAGTGCCAACATGAAGAAGTGTATGAGGAAGAGGCACCTTCCAGAAAAGAACTACATGTCTCCCTGGAGATGAAACTCCTGAAGAGCATGACATGACAGAACCACATTGAACCTCCTACGATGGAAATGTCACGAAAGAGAAAGCCTTCTTGGGAAAGAGAGATTATACAAGAAGCAGAAAGATATGGAGCTCCTGAAGGCTCCACAAGAGTAAGTAAGAGGCCCAAGACATTTTCCAACCATGTAGCCTTGATGTGTGATCTTGTAGATCAAGAACCTACAAACTACAAAGAAGCAACACAGAAGAAAGAATGGGTAGAAGCAATGACTAAAGAATACCAGTCAATAATGAGGAATGATGTATGGGATATAGTTCCCAAACCAGAAGGAAAGAGTGTAGTTCCTCCAAATGGATCTACAAGATAAAACATGCAGCTGACGGAAGTATCGAGAAGTATAAATCAAGCTTTGTGGCTAGAGGTTTCTCTCAGAAAGAGGGAATTGATTATGAAGAGACTTTTGCACCTGTAGCACGGTATACTTCAATTAGAGCTATCATGGCACTTGTATCCATGATGAAGTGGGACTTACACCAGATGGATGTGAAGACAGCCTTCCTGAATGGTGTGATTGAAGAAGTATACATAGAACAACCACAAGGATTTGAAGTTGACGACAGACGTACTCACGTATGCAAGTTGAAGAAGGCCTTGTATGGCCTGAAGCAAGCTCCTCGAGCTTGGTATGGAAGGATAGATAGTTTCTTGACAAGCATGGGATTTGCCAAGAGTAAAGTCGATCCTAACCTTTACCTCAAGGCTATAGAAGATGAACCTCTCATACTATTATTATATGTGGATGATTTACTTCTGATAGGGAATGAGAAACAGATTGTGGAAAGCAAGAAGAAACTCGTCAAAGAATTTGAGATGAAAGACCTTGGGTTAATGCATTACTTCCTAGGTCTAGAAGTATGGCAAAGTTCAGAAGGAATCTTTCTCAACCAGGAAAAGTATGCTGTAGAGATATTGAAAAGATTCAATATGTTGGAATGCAAAGCCATGGCCACACCCATGGATTCCAACCTGAAGTTGTTAGCTGATGACTCATCAGAGTTAGTAGATGTGACTCAATACAGACAAATTATTGGATCATTGATGTACCTAACAAATACTAGACCAGACATTTGTTTTGATGTGAACACCTTGAGTCAGTATCTAGTTCAACCTAGATGTATTCACCTAATAGATGAAAAACATGTGATGAGATATCTGAAAGGGACTATAGACTTTGGTCTATACTATGATGGAAGCCATGAGTACAGACTATATGGCTATACGGATGCAGATTGGGCTGGAAGTGTATTAAACAGGAAAAGCACATCAGGCGGATGTTATAGTCTAAGATCTGCTATGATTTCATGGTTTAGCAAGAAACAATCCATTGTTGCTCTTAGCACGGTTGAAGCAGAATATATAATAGCTTGCTCTGCTAGTTGTGAAGCCATATGGCTTCGGAAGCTGATGTCAATATTATTCAACCTGGAATTGGGTACTACCGTGATTCTATGTGATAACCAAAGTTGTATAAAGATGATAGAGAACCCAGTGTTCCACGATAGATCGAAGCACATAGAAATCCGATATTTCTACATTTGAGATATGATGCAAAAGGGAGCCATAAAGCTCTAGTATGTAAGTACTGATGAACAAGTTGCTAATGTATTGACGAAGCCTCTGTCTCAAGTAAAGTTCGAACACTTTTGAGACAAGCTTGGTGTTGTTCAAAAATACCTTCCTCGAAAGGGGGAGCAGTGATGTTGTAGTGGGGTTGTATCATCCCTGGACACTTGTCCTAAATTGATCTGGTGACTTTTGTCCTCGAGAATGAAGAGGGATTGTATCATCTCGGGACATCTGTCCATAATAGATCCGGTGACTTCGGTCCTCGAGAATGAAGAGGGATTGTATCATCCCGGGACATCTGTCCATAATAGATCCGGTGACTTCGGTCCTCGAGAATGTGGTGGGATTGTATCATCCTTGAACTTCGGTTTAGAATGGATCCGGTGACTTCGGTACTCGAGAACGTAGTAGGATTGTATCATCCTTAAAATTTTGTTCAGAACAGATCCAATGACTTCGGTACTCGAGAACGTAGTAGGATTGTATCATCCTTGAAATTTTGTTCAGAACGGATTCGGTGACTTCGGTACTCGAGAACGTAGTAGGATTGTATCATCCTTGAAATTTTGTTCAGAACAGATCTGGTGACTTCAGTACTCGAGAACGTGGTAGGATTGCATCATCCTTGGACTTAGTCCTAAAGTGATAGGGACTGATTATCTCGTAATCAATCCGGTGAATTTGGTTGTCGAGAATGTGGTAGGATTGCATCATCCTTGGACTTAGTCCTAAAGTGATAGGGACTGATTATCCCGTAATCAATTCGGTGACTTTGGTTATCGAGAATGTGGTGGGATTGCATCATCCTTGGACTTTAAGTCCAAAAGTGATCTGAAGACTTTTGTCTTCGTACTGTGGATTGCAGGTTGTTGTGGATGATGATGATGTTACTGATCGAAAGATCAGAGTGTGATGATGATGATGGTGTTGATTGAAAGTTCAGAATATGATGATGATGATGATGCTAATCGAAAGATCAGAATATGATGATGATGATGTTACTGATCGAAAGATTAGAGTATGATGATGATGATGATGATGATCGAAAGTTCAGAATATGATTATCATTGGAGGAAATTTGGGGTCTAAAATGGGCCTTATAAGAAAATGTGCCAACAATAAGTTCTTGTGAGTTGGAATTCAAGAACCAATAGAATTTCAATAAAATGAGTCAACCATAATGGTTGAATTGACATATTTGTTATAAAAAAAACTACTTTTTTTGTTCATATTTTTTACGTATCTCCCTGTGTGTTTACTCAAATTTTGTCCGAGAGAGCTCGTTGGATGCGGAATTCGATTCTGCATCCAACGAGTACCCACACTGCATACTTTTGACGGACCCCGCTACCCCAAAAACAAGAAATACCTGAAAAAACGTGATGATGATTGAGTAAACACATAGGGAGATATGTCGAAAATACGAACACAAAAAGTATTTTTTTCTTTCTTCCTCCAAAATTAATAATAATTATTTTATTATTTTAACTATTATTTTATTATTTTTCTTAGGAGGCCCATTTTAGACCCCAAAATTACTCTAATGGATGATGATGTTGATCGAAAGATCAGAATATGATGATGATGATGTTGTTGATCGAAAGGTAAAAGTGTTGATGATGATGTTGCTGATCGAAAGGTCAAAGTGTTGATGATGATGTTGCTGATCGAAAGGTCAAAAGTGCTGATGATGATGTTATCAATCATGCAGTCAAAGTGTTGTTGCTGCTAAAGATTGAAGATGAAGACTAAAGTACTGATGATGATGCTAGCGGTCAAAGTGTTGCTGCTGTTGAAGATTGAAGATGAAGGCTATATGATGTTGAAAAGATTCCAATGATTTATAGATGTGTCACCCTGATGATGTTGATGATGTCCTCTCTCTCCTACTGTTGTTGTTGTTGATGTTGTTGTAGAATACCCCTCTGGTTAAGGGGGAGTGTTGAAATATTGTAACTTCGAAGAATATTCTATATGTATTTTTTGTGGTCCCTGATGTTCCTATCGAGAGAATCACTTGTATTTATTTATACCCCGATGTTTCTAATCGGGAGAACTAATAAGAGTCATGAGGACGTACCCTCAAATTGTAAGTCGGGTCATTAGTACCCCAGTTGTGGTTACTCGAGCCTACAAGATTAAATTAGGATTACTCGAGCCTACATAACTGAATTAATTATTAAGTGAACGAAAGAATATAAATAGAGGTGTGGCGCTCCTCATTTGAAACACACACACTCACTTGTGTAGCGCATTAGATAGATAGAGAGAAGTAGCCGGAGAAGGAGGAGGATCAGTCTTTTGGTTTTACCTTTTATCTTTTTGGGGCATCTATATTGAGGAGGCTTTTGCAGGGTTTTTCCCTTTAGGGTTTTCCCAGGATAAATCTGTGTTGTTCTTGTGATACTGTTTCTTTCAGTGATCTTGTTTATATGCTTTTTGAAATTAAATACTGATGATCTAGCTTAGCATATGGAATTTTAACAAGAAGGGGTTTGGCTTGTAAAGGGTTGAAGTTTATCTGCTAGGAATCTAGAGAAGGCATATGAATGGGCTTCGATTGCATTAACAATGGGTCTACGTCTTACATATTTTAGGTTTACCAAAGATTTTGGGGGGTTGAGGATTGTGTAATAAGATGATTTTTTTAATATATTTATTTTATTTTTAATATTAGAATATAAAGATGAATTAATAGCTTTGGTAACTAGGTTAGTGATTTGATTAATGCGATTCTTAGAGAGGTTCATACAAGGAAGATGAAAAAAGATAGTAATTTAGTTTTTCAGTTGGAGGTGTTCATTATTATGGTTACATTACCTTTATCATCATCTAGAATGAAAACATTAGGGTTGTCATTAAGTTGATGAAGGACTTGAAATTCATTTTTAGAAAAATTAGGTTTGGAAAATATTCCCAAACAGATAATCCTAATTCATTCTTTCTTGATTTCTTCTTCATGAGTATGGAGGTGATGAGTGATAGACTCAATAAAGGAAATCATGTTCTTAATAGGAATGTGGTGAGGGGAAATAACACAACTAAACCATTTTTGAATAATATGGATGGTGGGTGGGACTAATTCAAGAGTATAGAGTGATGGTCATGTTTGGGGAGGCTATGGACATGGAAGAAAGGGCTGCAATAGTGGGCAAGGAAGGGTCATGTGAAAGAGGTTGGTAAGCAATGGGGACCATGAATTTTAAGTTATAATTATAATTAGAAATGGAAATTATAACATTATTTTTGAAGTCAATGTCAAAATGAGAGATACAATTAAAAGTTACAAAGTTATTGCCAAATTTATTGGTGGAATTAAATATATAATTAAATTGATAAGGTTATTGTCAAATTCAGTGCTACAACCTATATATTTTATTCATGTGATCACTCTTTTCAATCTTACAAAGCTTCAATTGCATCCTTTTATAATGAGCGGTGTCCACTTGAAACATTGAGATTTAAAAAAAATCAAATGTAATTCAATTTCAAATAGTTTCATTATTTCATTACAATATGGCTTATTGTTTCATACTCAAAACTGGTTGGTTTTTCTTTGTAATTTAAGATGTTGATTTGTTTTTATATAGTCTTCTATTTTAATATATTAGAAAGAGAGATGTGATTGTTGTTGCAAATGAATGTGGCTCTCTAGTTTTCCAAATTTGATCCATCTTCTTAACACATGATTGTTGCATATTTAGTATTATATCTTGGTTTTTCCACGTGTGATTTATCTTCTACTTATCCCTAGGATGGTAGTGAGCTAATCTAATTTGTAATTTCTATTTTTTGTTGGGATGATTACATTTTTAGCATGCCAATTTGATTTTTTGGATCTTCTTTCCTTATATCTATCATATGTCGTAGTGATGTAACATTGTGATATGTGGTGTTTATACTTCATTCTTTTGTACAACATTTTGGTTTATCTAGATATGAAGTTTTGATAGGTGTTTTAAAGGTTTTCATATTCAACTATACGATTAAAGTTCTATAAGTTTATATTCAATGTCACGAGGATTTAAATTTTATAAGTGAGAGGAACACAACTACCAACTTATGAGAATGCTCCATAGCTCTATTTTTTAATGATCACATTTATTCATTGTTGTTTTTACCCCTATATCAAAAAGTGTTGCTACAGATAACACCCCTTATTTTGAGGCATATTTTAAATTTGAAATTTCTTACTTATAAATGTCTATTTTTTTAATGGTGTTTTAACTGTTTTTCAAATTTTGTTCAATATTTAAAAAACCCCAAAATTTTAAATTTTTAACAAATAATTTTTTTATTAGAATATTGGTCAATACTGAGAGGGGGGGTGAAACAGTATTGATAAATTTTTAACAATTTAAACCACTTTTAATTTATTCATTAACACACATGATCAACAAGATATACAGAAAACAAATTTATCGTGGAAGCCCAATTGGGAAAACCACCAATACTTCCTATTACTGCAAAATTATATTTACAAATAGTTTTTCCCTGCTACTACATACAAGGATGGTACTACACCATATTTACCTACAACTACTAGAAGGAGGCTACGACCCCCTGTTTTATCAGTTGTTGCTGAAAAGATGCTTCTACACACTATTTACCAGCTACTATGGGTTGGAGGCTACGACCCCCTGTTTTATCAATTGCTACTAAAATGATGCTTCTACACCCTATTTACCAACTACTATTGGAAGGAGGCTATGACTGCCTGGTTTATCAGCTGCTGCTAAAATGATGTCATGACACCCTATTTATGAGCTGCCAATAGAAGGAGGTTATGACCCCCTTGCAGGCATATAGCTTGCCCTAGCACCTCCCTACCACCCTAGTATGTTTTTATCAAACTTCCATTTCTGCTTATGACTCCCTTGGTCTATGTTTTACTTGTTGCTACATCGATATCAACTCCAGAGACACCTTACTATCAAGTCGATCTTCTGTTTAAATATTATCCATCATCATTCCCTTTCATCAAACCATCACACAAGTTCATTGTGTCTTTTCACAGAATCACATCCCTTTGTTAATCACGTTCTTCCAAAGAGTAAATCGTGTCTCTCTGTTTATCATTTTAACTCTATTTAGATTTATCAGTCACATCCTCCCGCCGTTTCCTTTCCATAACGTCCTTTCCGCAACAAACATTTCCACATTTACCTTTCCACAATCATCTTTCCGCAATTAACTTTCTAAAATTGCGAACTGCAGATTGCAGACAATTACCTTTTCACAATTGTCTTTTTGCAACGAACTTTCCACAATTTGCAGGAACTCATTCCTTTCGCAATTGTGGGTTGCGGATTGCGAATGTGCACTTTGAATTTTCTCGAAAATTGCTTCCGCAATTATCTTTCTGCAACAACCTTTCCGCAAATCAAAAACTTCTTCCTTTCACAATTGCAGATTGCGGATTGCATGTATGCATTTCCACTTTTCTCAAAAATTGCTTCCGCAATTATCTTTTTGCAACGACCTTTCTGCAATCGGAAACTTCTCTCTTTCGCAATTGCAGATTGTGAGTTACGGATATGTATTTCGATTTTTCTCGAAATTGCTTCCGTAATTCGTCTTCTGCGTGAATTCTTCTGCACTATGTGGATTGTGGATTGCAGATACCTTCCACATTGCAAATTGTGGATTGCAGTTGTGCCTCCCAAATTTTTCGAAATGGGCTTTCGCAACTCCTGTGAACCGTCGATCGCTTTGCAGAATCTTCCTCATTCATTGATCAGTTATCAAACACGAAACTTCACTTTGGAACTCTGAAATGTTATCTTCCACACAATTTTACTTTGTAGATTCTTTCCATGTTGTCGATCTATTTTCTTGATACGATCTTAGCCGTCTAACCTCTGCTAAATAAGCAACTTCACTTTGGTGCTCTGGAATGTTATCTTCCATGCACATTTACTTTGCAGATTCTTTCCCTGTTGTCAATCTATTTTTTTGATACGTTCTTAGTCGTCCAACTTTTGATAAATAAGTTGATCGCAACTCCACGGAGTTTGCGTTGATTGATCAATCAAGCTCAATTGGACTTCGCCTGACTTGATCCCCTCACTGAATCTACACATTATATTTGTGGATTCATTTGTACAAGTATTCAAACTATCAATCCATTCATGATTTAGACACACAAGGAGTCAATTATTCATTTACACAGAGATATGCATAAAGTCTTCAACTCAAACATAATGATTTTATATTGCAACATTGACCTCATGATAGCACCTCATGTGTCTTTCTAGCCTCATCACATATGCCACATCATTATGCATGCTATGTCATCGCTTCCTTTGTTATTTATTTACCTTACACTGAGTTTTCCTTGCCATCATGTCTTTGGTTATTCCTTTGTCATTACTGAACTCTTTTGACATCGGTGACAACTATTTTCAACATTCTCCCCCTTTGGCATTGAAGGAAATATCTAAACATTCTCTCCCTTTGACAACAATGACAAAGGATAACTTGTTATGCCTTTCCGGTTT
Organism: Pseudotsuga menziesii; assembly: GCA_001517045.1. NCBI lineage: Eukaryota > Viridiplantae > Streptophyta > Pinopsida > Pinales > Pinaceae > Pseudotsuga > Pseudotsuga menziesii. Next base: position 99,041 of record LPNX010511422.1, on the reverse strand, counting down.
TTTTTTTAACTTGACTTGGTACTAACCACTGTGTTATGATTTGGTTAACATTTTCTTTCTTGCAGCAAGTTCTTTGAATGATAACTTGGATGATAAATTCATAGAATCCCCCTATCACGATGCTTCCTTCTGTCCTACTGATGAGTTTTTTTCTTCTTCGTTACTTCAAACCAATGCGATGACTATCCAGAGAGAAATTTTTGTGTGAGTAGTGTTGGACTTTTATGCACTATTTTGCACATCAACTTACAAGAGTTCTCACAATGTCATCTTTGTCAATCATCAAACATTTCCTTGTATGTATATCAAGGTAGTTTATTAGGATCTTTGGAAGACATTTGTTCTGGATGGAGACTTTAAAGGAAACCATTGTTCATGGTTGGAACCCACATGTTACACCTTCCACTTTTCAACAGAAAGATTTCCAATTAACTTTCAACAACATTCTTTGCTACAATTTCATATACGCATTTCTATGAGAACTTCATCAATTGATATGTGCCTGAATACCAATTGTTCCCTTCAAAAGTATGACAAATTTGTGTCTTCAATATTCTCATAGTGAGTCTTCCCATTTGTATTAAGCACTTTCTTTATTCATGCTTCCCATAAAACATGGATAGATAGTATCTCAATTTTCTTACTAAGTGATCATATTCAATAGGTAAATCAATTAGTTCTAGCAGATGCTCTATGACTTATTTTTTAAATCAGTTTTTGTTTTAGTTCATTCAACTAACCTGTATCTTCTTCAGGACCTTCATCACAATTCTACTTATTTATTTCTTAGACTTAAAATATTAAGTTTTCTTCACTTGTCATAAAGTATCATTCTTTTTGTGACAGCTTTTATAATCATTAGTTTTACTGTTGATATTTTTCAGCCAACCTTTAGTTTCCTTCCATACCGGATTTCTCTGTATCATATAACTTGTTCTTCTTTTAAGGAGTCTTTAATGCCATAAAAATAACTTCTGCTATATTAGTTACAGACTTCATGGTCTTCATGAATCACGTACTTTAATACTTTCATGTTGCTTCACTTTGTCACATGGATGGTCTCTGGCAAAGTATTTAACTTGTCACTTCTATACTTCTTCTTGTTTATGAGGAAGATAGCTTTAACCAATTATTTCGTATGACTCTTGTTCTTCTTGTTTTGATGGAAACCTCAAGTCATTTCTTTCTTCTTTCCAACTGATATTTTTCAAGTACCAATTGCAATTTTTTGATATTAACTCCCCCTAAGTATATGATCCCTTCTAATGCTAATTTCAGGGTCATGAGAAACCTTTTTAGAAAAGGTATCTACCATCATCATATTTATTGCCATTGGTGTATTGATTTACATATTCATCTTTATTTCCCTCAGAATGGATGTCATTTTTATCTATAGCATTATTTTTCTCATGATCATCTTTGGAAGCTTTACTAATATTTGAAATTTGTGTTTCTTCTGATTCTTTGTAATCTGGATTCCTTCTCCACATATTTCCATGAGGTATCCTACTTACTGGTCTTCTATCTTTTGAAGTGTTTATGTCTTGATTGCTTCTCAAACTTTGATATTTTCTTTTGTTTCTACAATCAACATCCTTGTGACCAAACTTGTGACAACAATGACAATATCCAAGGAATGGCATTTTATAGAATCTTTGATCTTTGTAATGACTATTTTCATTTGCATGTCTTCTCAATTTTTTCATCATAGGAGGATGAGCAGAGTTCTAATGACTGGAATTAGTCTTCCTATAATTCTTCTGCTGCTTGGGTGTATTCTTCTTATAGATATGAGACTTTTCATATGCTTTGCAATTCATGGCTTTATGTCCAAAATTATTACAAGAGTAGCAATGGCCCAAAAAGATTTGTTGATATCTACTTGTCATTGGTCTTCTAGGCACCATATATGTTCTTTGTAAGAGAGGAGAAAATTCTTACTTTCTTCTCTTTAATTGGGATCTTGAGTGCAGCAACATGGCTTCTTTTATTTCCATATTGGTTTGTGAAAGAGGAATATCTTAGCTTCTTTTCTTTGTCAAATCCTAATCCATATTTATCATTTGATGGTCTTTGGAAACTTAGGTTTTCATCTAAATTCCTTGAGATGTTCTCAAACTTTGATTTGATATATTCTTCATCAACCCCTTTTCGAAGTTGAATAATCTCTTTTTCAAGTTTTTCATAATCTTGTATTCTCTTCTTGAGTTGCAATACTAGGTCCTCTTCAATATTCTTGGCCTTTTGAAGTTGGTTCTTTAAATCAATAATAATTTGACTTGACCCTTTTTCATTTGATTTATGCTCTTCTTGGAATTTTGAAAACTTTTTTTCCAAAGAATTGTTCTTCATTCTACTCGTTTTCACTCATGAGTTTTTCCTTTAGGCCCACCACTCCTTCCATTTCTGAATCATCTTCTGAAGTTATTGTCTCCATGAATATTTTTTCTTCATTTTCACTTCTCTCTTCATCTTTACTATCTTCCATGGAAAGCATGTTTTTCTTCTTGTATATGGTTTTACTCCTTTGATCTTCCTTATGGATGCAAGATTCTTCATCATCACTTTCATTCTTGAAAAGAGAAAAGATTGCTTCTACTCTTTGTTCAATTGAGTAAAATTTCTCCAATTTGAAGGAGAGTTGCTTAGTCGAGAGACATGGTCCTATCTTTTCTTTGATAGGTTGAGGCAATCCACCAAGTATGGCCTCTATTGCCCTTGAGTTATTTTTCTTGGATTCTATCTGAGATGTAGTCCTTACTTTTTTTGGTGGGATGTAATCAGAGATCACTGTATTCCATACAACATATCCTAATGATTGTAAGTACAATCTCATTCTTATGCTCCAATATGCATATTCTTCTTATTAAGTACTGGAGCTCTGTTGGCTGGAATCCTTTCTTGTTGATCCATAGTGTTTTTAATAGGATATTCATTCCAGTGGTTTAGACAATGCTGAGAGGGGGGGGGGGTGAATCAGTATTGATAACTTTTTAACAATTTAAACCACTTTTAATTTATTCATTAACACACATGATCAACAAGATACACATAAAACAAATTAATTGTGGAATCCCAATTGGGAAAACCACCAATACTTCCTATTAATGCAAAAATATATTTACAAATAGTTTATGCTTGCTACTACAGACAAGGATGGTACTACACCCTATTTACTAGCAACTACTGGAAGGAGGCTATGACCCCCTATTGTATCTGTTGACGCTGAAAGGATGATTCTTCACCCTATTTACCAGCTACTACTCGAAGGAGGCTACGACCCCCTATTTTATCAGTTGTTGCTGAAAGGATGCTTCTCCACCCTATTTACCAGCTATTACTAGAAGGAGGCTATGACCCCCTGGTTTATTAGTTGCTGCTAAAAGGATGTTGCGACACCCTATTTACCAGCTACCACTAGAAGGAGGTTTTGACCCCCTTGTAGGCATATAGCCTTCCCTAGCACCACCCTACCACCCTAGTATGTTCTTATCAAACTTTCAGAACTTCTTATGTCTCCCTTGGTCTCTGTTTTACTTGTTGCTACATCGATATGAACTCCAGAGACACCTTACTATCAAATTGATCTTCTATTTAAATATTATCCATCATCATTCCCTTTCATCAAACCATCACACAAGTTCATTATGTCTTTTCATAGAATCATGTCACTTTGTTAATCATGTTCTTCCAAAGAGTAAATCGTGTCTCTTTGTTTGTCATTTTAACTATGTTTAGATTTATTAGTCACATCCTCCCACAATTAACTTTCCGCAACATCCTTTCCGCAATAGTCTCTCCGCAACAGACCTTTCTGCTTTTATTTTTTTGCATTTACCTTTCCACAATCATCTTTCCGCAATTACCTTCCACAATTAACTTTATGAATTTGCGAATTGTGGATTGCAGACAATTACCTTTCCGCAACGACCTTTTCGCAATTTGCAGGAACCCATTCTTTTCGCAATTGTAGTTTGCGGATTGCGGACGTGCACTTTGACTTTATCATAAATTTCTTCTGCAATTATCTTTCCGCAACCATAAACTTCTTCCTTCCGCAATTATGGATTGTGGATAGCAGGTATGCATTTTGATTTTTCTCGAAAATTGCTTTCGCAAGTATATTTCCGCAATGACATTTCCACAATCAGAAACTCATTTCTTCCACAATTGCGAATTATGGGTTGCGGGTGTGTATTTCAATTTTTCTTGAAATTGCTTCCACAATTTGTCTTCCACGCGACTTTTTCTGCACTCTGTGGATTGCGGATTGTGGATACCTTCTGCATTGCGGATGTGCCTCCCAACTTTTTCAAAATGGGATTCCACAAATCTCTTTCTGCAACTCCCATGAATCGTCGATCCCTTTGTAGAATCCTCCTCTTTCGTTGATCAATTATCAAACATGGAACTTCCCTTTGGCGCTCCAGAATGTTATCTTCCACGCACATTTACTTTGCAGATTCTTTCCATGCTGTCGATCTATTTTCTTGATATGATATTTTTCATCCAACTTCTACTAAATAAGAAACTTCACTTTGGCGCTCCAGAATGTTATCTTCCACACACATTTACTTTGTATATTCTTTCATTGCCGTTGATCTATTTTCTTGATACGATCTTAGTCGTCCAACTTCTGCTAAATAAAATGACTACAACTCCATGAATCTGCGTTGATTGATCAATAAAGCTCAATCAGACTTCTCCTAACTTGATCCCTCGCTGGATATACACATTATCTTTGTGGAATCATTTGTACAGGTATTCAAACTATCAATCCATTCATGATTTAGACACACAAGGAGTCAATTATTCATTTACACAGAGATATGCATAAATAGTCCTTCTCAATTCAAAAATAATGATTTTAGATTGCAACACTAACTTCATGATAGCAACTCGTGTGTCTTTCCAGCCTCATCACATATGCCACATCATTATGCATGCTGTTAGTGCCAAAAATTGTTCTCAGACTACTAAAGAACAAGCCAACACAATCTCAAAAGTAAAATTAAGTAAAATAAGTTTTTAGGGTTTTGGCTTAAAAAACTTCATCAGCAAGGAGGAAATAAACATCCACAAGATAATACAGAACTGAATCATGCAAGTTGGATAAACTAGGGATCAAACACATCCTAATAAGCCATAAACATTACACATAAAATACTAATTCCACCCACAGGCTACAGGCATTTACATGAATAAACCTTTAAACAAGAAATGAAATTGTAGACTGAGCAATCAACTAGATCAGAAATGAAAAAACATGTCAGGTAAAAGGGCTTATCAATTTATATATAATCAATAACAGTCATCCACTTACATAAGAGTTATAAATGCTAGCTTGAGAAATCAAAGCTCCAAAAGCCTCTCCTTGAGTGAAAAATCCCCCCCTCAAAACTGTATGTTTGTATTTTTTTTATCATTACAAAATTAAAGTAGTTCCATAACTACCTTGTAGGTCGAAATTTGAAACAGTTACATGATAACTCAACAATAACAAATCGGATTTGGGTAAATTTGGTGAATTTTTGAAAATTTGGGTCTCAAATACACCTTCATATCTCTCGATCTGGGACACCTGTGCAAAACCTGAGAGAGGTTGTTTTAAATGAGTATGTTATGAACAAAACCCTCTCTTGGTTTTTCAAAATTCCCCTTCAATTGATCAAAATACGTATTGCAAATTTGTGACTAAAACATGAAATTATTAAATAATTCAAACCCTGAAAATAGGCCACAAAGATGAATTTGAATCTCTCAAGTGATAATAGCTGTTGCAAAAATGAGAGAGGTTTTTGTGAATTATTCTGTTGTGGACAAAAACCACTTTTTTTTCTTTCCGAATTCATTTCCATATCCTCGTAATCTACTCCCAATGACAATAACAAAAACAGGAAAAAAAGAGCTGCTACAGGAATCTCTTCATGAAAATATTTGACAAAGGACTAAAAAATGAGAGTTAGATTATAAATCAAAACTTGGAATAAACTTTTATTATAAGGTTTTGAAAGCTTAAAGATGTACATATTAACTAATAAGCCCAAAAGACAAACCTTGAAACTAAAATAATGAAATAATTCAACCATTAAAAGCATTAAATCCAACCAAAATTATTGATTCTCAAAAATTCTTAAAATCAACATAAAATGTAACAAGCTGATACCCAGTCATTCCATTTGGCTTCTTCATTTTTCTGTCAACAAAATTCTCCTTGCAGTGGAATCTTTAATCGTGGAGTCGCCAGTGAAAAATTGTAGTCTAAAAGATTTTCTAACTTTGTTCACCTCTCAAAATTAGATGAATAATGATATCCCAGGGAAGATATACTTCAGCTTTGTCCCTGACAATAGCGCCAAAAATGTTAATGTCAGAAATTGTTCTCAGACTACTAAAGAACAAGCCAACACAATCTCAAAAGTAAAATGAAGTAAAATAGGTTTTTAGGGTTTTGGTTTAAAAACTTCATCAGCAAGAAGGAAATAAACATCCACAAGCTAATACAGAACTGAATCATGCAAGTTGGATAAACTGGGGATCAAACACATCCCAATAAGCCATAAACATTACACATGGAATACTAATTCCACCCACAGGCTACAAGCATTTACATGAATAAACCTTTAAACAAGAAATGAAATTGTAGACTGAGCAATCAACCAGATCATAAATGAAAAAGCATGGCAGGTAAAAGGGCTTATCAGTTTATATATAATCAATAACAGTCATCCACTTACATAAGAGTTATAAATGCTAGCTTGAGAAATCAAAGCTCCAAAAACCTCTCCTTGAGTGAAAAATCCACCTAAAAACTGTATGTTTTTCTTTCTTTTATCATTACAAAAGTAAAGTAGTTCCATAACTACCTTCCAGGTCGAAATTTGAAACAATTACATGATAACTCAAAATCTTTAAAGATAATTAACCCAAAAATAACAAATCGGATTTGGGGAAATTTGGCAAATTTTTGAAAATTTGGGTCTCAAAGATGCCTTCATATCTCTTGATCTGGGACACCTGTGCAAAAAATGAGAGAGGTGTTTTTAAATGAGTATGTTATGAACAAAAACCTCTCTTTTTTTTTCAAAATTCCCCTTCAATGATCGGAATACGTGCTGAAAATTTGTGACTAAAACAGGAAATTATTAAATAATTCAAACTTTGAAAATAGGCCACAAAGATGAATTTGAATCTCTCAAATGATAATATCTGTTGCAAAACTGAGAGAGGTTTTTGTGAATGATTCTGTTGTGGAAAAAAACCTCTTTTTGTTTTCCCGAATTCGGTTCGATCTCCTCGTAATCTGCTCCCAAGGACAATGACAAAAATAGGAAAAACAGAGCTTCTACAGAAATCTCCTCATGAAAATATTTGACAAAGGACTAAAAAATGAGAGTTAGATTATAAATCAAAACTTGGAATAAACTTTTATTATAAGGTTTTGAAAGCTTAAAGATGTACATAATAACTAATAAGCCCAAAAGACAAACCTTGAAACTAAAATAATGAAATAATTCAACCATTAAAAGCATTAAATCCAACCAAAATTATTGATTGTCAAAAATTCTTAAAATCAACATAAAATGTAAAATCATTTTAAACCAACGGTTGAAAATTAGGACAAAAATAACAGATAAACTAAGAACAAGATCTAGTTATAACATCTGGCTCTTGCTGTGGGATGAAGTCCTCCTTGTGAGGCTTCAAGAACCTATAGACCATGTGCCTTATTCATTGGGTGATGGAGTCATTTACCAAATCTCTGCAACTTTCTCAAACTCTGAACACATACCTCTGAAATGACAAAATACTGCTACAAACCAACATATTGAAAAGAATATACATGCTCGTATAGCGAGCTTATTCTGCTATTTACTCCTACTTCTAATCGGAGGAAACAACCCAATCAAGTGTAATCATACTTCCAGTGAAGCCAAGAAACCATTTGACTGAGAATCATAATTCCATGCATGCTACCGTTTGAGAAAACCCACAAAAGATGTGATAAATGCAATAAAGAGTCTGTAGGCAGTTGATACTTATGACTAGAAATAGGAAGTATGCCAAAAGCTAGAGCATTAGAAACCTTTGAAAAATGAAACTCCATCCAAGAAGCCATGGGATCATGAAATTTCTGATTTAAAAATTCAATGTCTTCATTATATTCATCATAAAGTGAAGCATTCTCTTCCTCTCCATTGTTGTTCTTTTTAAACTTTGGCTCAAGAATGGAAACCAAGGGCTGTTCAAACTACTTCTCGACCTTTAAATAAAACCCTTGATCAAAACTTGAACAAATAAAATTCTGAAAGTGACCATAAGTCAAGAATGGTAGCTTATTTCTTATATCAATAGTAAGAGGTTGAAGAGTAGTAACTTCTTCTTCATAACATGATAATCTCATAGCAGGAACTAGGAAATTTCTACTATAATCCACTGAAAGTATATTATCATCGAAAAAGTCAGCAAACTGATATGAAGAATCAACACAAGCATCATTGATATCCTTGTTCATATGAAAATATGAAAATGATGAAGAAAACTGTCTTAAATCTGAATGATACCTACGTTCTTCTTCCTAGTCATACGCTTGTATATCTTCAACATGAGCCTGATCTCGAAGCATTTTGCAAGCTCGGATGTTCTCCTCCACTCCTTTTGCATCCTCAAACAATTGTCTTAAAGATGATGATTTCCTTTCTAACAGGAAAAAGACAAGATCTGGATGTTGAGCCATAACATAATATACCATGGCAATTTTTTCCGAAGGTCTGATCTCCGAAGGCATACTGATATAAAAACTTTGAAACCTCCAATTAAATTTAGTAATTGGCTCATCATTCTCTCTTTTCAAACTATAAAATTCGGAAAGAAATTGATCATAAGATTTATTCTTACCCCAATACTTCAAAAAGACATCATGTAACTCTTCCTATGATCCAATTGAATTAGCTTTTAAATTTCAAAACCAAAACCCAACATCTCTAGCAAAGGATTTTGAAAATAACCTCATGACAACATCCTCATGCATGATTTCAAAATTATCAATGAAATTATGAAAAGATTCTAAATGCTTATCTGCTGTAATATGGTCTTTTCTAGTAAAATGGGGAAGATATTCAACAAAGTAGGAAGGGTAAGGATGTAAGAGAGATGGCAGCCTAAGAGGTTTAAACACCTTCTGTTTGAGTCTAGACTGAAAATCTGTGAGTTGAAAATGAGGTTCAACAAGATGTTCGCAAGTTTCAACAGCGATGGTAGAAGGTAATAGATTAGTTGTATTCTCTACAAGATAACCAGAATAATCAATTTCAAGAGATATGGGTATATGTATATCATGCTGCACATGTATTTCAAATGAAGGAATATGATCAACATCAATAAAACAAGAAGAATGCAGATTTTCTTCTTCCAAAGAGGGATATGTACTTGAAGGTTTATGACCATCGGAATAGACAAAACAAAAAATAATTCTTTTGACATGCAATGGAAAAGACAGGAAATAACTGATGAATAAGAACAAAACCTCATGGAGGAAAGTAACAAGCTGATACCCAGTCATTCCATTTGGCTTCTTCATTTTTCTATCAACAAAATTCTCCTTGCAGTGGAATCTTTAATCGTGGAGTCGCTGGTGAAAAATTGTAGTCTAAAAGATTTTTTGACTTTGTTCACCTCTCAAAATCAAATGAATAATGATATCCCAGGGAAGATATACTTCAGCGTCGTCCCCAGCAATGGCACCAAAGATGTTAGTGTCAGAAATTGTTCTCAGACTACTAAAGAACAAGCCAACACAATCTCAAAAGTAAAATTAAGTAAAATAGGTTTTTCAGGGTTTTGGTTTAAAAAAATTCATTAGCAAGGAGGAAATAAACATCCACAAGCTAATACAGAACTAAATCATGCAAGTTGGATAAACTGGGGATCAAACACATCCCAATAAGCCATAAACATTACACATGAAATACTAATTCCACCCATAGGCTACAAGCATTTACATGAATAAACCTTTAAACAATAAATGAAATTGTAGACTGAGCAATCAACCAGATCAGAAAAATGAAAAAACATGATAGGTAAAAGGGCTTATCAGTTTATATATAATCAATAACAGTCATCCACTTACATAAGAGTTATAAATGCTAGCTTGAGAAATCAAAGCTCCAAAAGCCTCTCCTTGAGTGAAAAATCCCCCTAAAAACTGTATGTTTGTCTTTCTTTTATCATTACAAAATTTAAGTAGTTCCATAACTACCTTCTAGGTCGAAATTTGAAACAATTACATGATAACTCAAAATCTTTAAAGACAATTAACCAAAAAATAACAAATCAGATTTGGGGAAATTTGGCAAATTTCTGAAAATTTGGGTCTCAAAGATGCCTTCATATCTCTTGATCTGGGACACTTGTGCAAAAAATGAGAGAGGTTTTTTTAAATGAGTATGTTATGAACAAAAACCTCTTTTTTTTCTTCTTCAAAATTCCCCTTCAATTGATCGGAATACGTGCTGAAAATTTGTGACTAAAACAGGAAATTATTAAATAATTCAAACCTTGAAAATAGGCCACAAAGATGAATTTGAATCTCTCAAATGATAATAGTTGATGCAAAACTGAGAGAGGTTTTTGTGAATGAGTCTGTTGTGGAAAAAAAAACTCTTTTGGTTTTCCCGAATTCATTTCCATCTCCTCGTAATCTGCTCCCAATGACAATGACAAAAACAGGAAAAACAGAGCTTCTACAGGAATCTCCTCATGAAAATATTTGACAAAGGACTAAAAAATGAGAGTTAGATTATAAATCAAAACTTGGAATAAACTTTTATTATAAGTTTTTGAAATCTTAAAGATGTACATATTAACTAATAAGCCCAAAAGACAAACCTTAAAACTAAAATAATAAAATAATTCAACCATTAAAAGCATTAAATCCAACCAAAATTATTGATTGTCAAAAATTCTTAAAATCAACATAAAATGTAAAATCATTTTAAACCAACGGTTGAAAATTATGACAAAAAACACAGATAAACTAAGAACAAGATCTAGTTATAACACATGCCATGTCATCATTTCCTTTGTTATTCCTTTACCTTACATTGAGTTTTCTTTGCCATCACGTCTTTGGTTATCCCTTTTTCATTACTGAACTCCTTTGACATCAATGCCAACTATTTTCAACATTTGTAAGCTCCATGAATTAATTATATTATGTACAAAAAACAGTGAGTACAAGCACAAGATTGTCAAGATGTTCGAGAGTACAACATGGCTTCTCTTAGTATTGAGCCTACTAAACTTGAAAATAAACAGTCTTCCCAAGCAAGAGTAGTAATCTAAAAACCTATCTCTATGTGCCTTCCATGAGTGGTAATTCAGAAAACTACTAAGAAAGCTTATGCCTAAGTACATATTCAAAATAAACAGATTATCAAAGCATCCACTAAGGGCTTTGACTTTTAAACAAAAAAGACTGACAATTGCAAAAGAGAGGTTTCTATGAAATCTAACCAGTGCTAGGCAACTAAAAATAATTTCAACCAAGAAATTGCTTAGAATTGCGACCATCTTCCACTTTGTTGTGTTTCTCTTACATAATCGAGTAGTGATAGTGCTTTGAGATGGATGGAAATTCAGGAGATTTTTTCACTAGGAGTGGCTCAATTTTTTAGAACATGGAGAGGTCCAGAGAGTTGTTGCTCTCCACACTTTCTCTTGTGGCCACTCGTACAAGCAATGCTTGTATTCTTTTGAGTTGAAAGGGGGTCCATTTTAGGCCTTGTTTCTTGGTTCTCCATCGACTTAGAGACCAGAGAAGGACTCGACGAGAGGGAAGAATGAAGTGCTGGAGCAAGGGAAGGAGAAGGTGAGGGATTGTTATCCCTACTTGAAATCTGTGACCGTAAGAGGACCTGAGTTGACATATTTTTTACCATCTAGTAGCCCACGTCGAACTCAAGCTCTACAACCAATTAGTTGTTGTGCCACCACTCCTTCCAATCGTCCACCATTGTTCTCAAGTGTTGCACAAATGAACTGTCATAACCACTATCCAATAAACCTTTGTTCCCACGACGACCCAAGCTTCCTCTTCCCCTGCTGGCATGCCGGAGGGTAAGCTTGGATCCTTCTAGACATGATTGTGTCTAAGGGAAGAAAGATAAATATAGTAGCATTCCAATGGGAGGGTCGTTGAGGGACATGAGAAAACCAAAGCCAAAAATACACAGAGAAACCCAATGATCAAACCTTGTTGAGCTTGAAGCAGCGTGATGAAGTGCTATTGCAAAAACGATGGAAAGAAACCCACTCTGTAATTCCGCCACTAGATGCCAGGAAATGACAATATTCCAAATAAAAATCCACAAAATAACCCTACGAAGGAGCTGAAAATCCACTGAAAGGAGGCATGCTTGTCGTCATATTGCTATGGACCTTGTTCTAGGCTTGAAAGTCCATGAGCATTGAAGTCAGGGTTTTTGAAATTCGATGAGAGTTAATACACATGGAGGTTAGACTGAATCATTTCTAGGTGGATACCTAGAGGGAGCTCCAAGCTCGTGCTCACATGCACCACAAAATTTGATATGACACCTGCATCTTGGGAATTTTATAACATTTTTAAAAATGTCACTTTTTTTCAAGTTCCGATTTTTCATTACTATCTATTATTAATTAATTTTGTTATACATTTTAAATGTAATGTAAAATATTGTCTACTAACATTTTTTTTTAGCTTTACTTCAATTTACTACTAATAATTAGTAAAAAATCCTAAAATTTGTTTGATTTCAGTTTTTTCATTTAATTGTATTTTATTAATTAATTTAGGATGTTCTACATTTTAAATACAATGTACAATATTGTTTGCCAACACTTAATTTTGTGTTGCTTTACTTTAATTCATCATTGATAGTTTTAAAAATTAAGTAAAGCCCCTAAATCTTAAAAGATAAAAGGAGAAGGAATTGCGTTAATAAAAATCCAATCTCAATGTTTCAAGCAAATGAGTCGAGAGAAAGCTGACGAAGAAGGAGAAGGAAAGACGAAGGAGGAGAAGGAAAAATGAACAAGGGAATTTAAATTTTTTTTTTTTTTTTAAAGGAAATGACGGACACAAAAAATCCTAAATTATAAAGTTATTAATGGATGATTAACTTTTTATTTAATNGAATTTTATGTAGTGATAAAAAATAATAAAAATAATAATACATTATATATATATATATATATATATATATAATATAATTCAATTTTTTTCTTATGTTAAGAAAATTATTAACACTTATTAATATCATATTTATTATTAATATTAATATGATGATGATGGTGATGAATGTCCGCTAAGATCAATTTTGATCTATCCGATCTTAAGAAGAAATAAATGAATTATTTGGCTTGCTTTAAAATTTTATTCCTTTACTCAAAAAGCTTAAATAGAAGCTTTCCTATCTCACTATAGTTTTGGCACATTAGGAGATTAGAAAGGTTTGTATCGTAGGAAATATTATGAAACTGATATCTAATGTGGGTGTAAGCAAGGTACTCCAAGAGAAATTGATTTTCATCCTCGATGCTCATAGACTCACAACAATGGCAGATCCTTTCTGCACACAATGTTTTAGGAATTGACCAACTCCCTCTTTTGCAATAAAAAGTATTAATGTATATTAATAAATACAAAATTATATTAATATTTTTATTCCTTTAAGATATTACCGAGATATCTTATTGCATTAATATATATCTTATTGCAATAAGATATTAATGTAATTATTTATTTATTAATATATATTAATATTTTCTGGCAATAGGTGTGGAAGGGGTCATATTTGATCATGGAGGAAGAAAAATTAAAACTTTTGCATGGGGATTGGGCAAAAGAACGAACAACCAAATAAAATGGGTTGCTTTGCTGCGAGGAATGGAAACAATCTCAGAGTTAAATATTGAAACCTTCAAGGTGTTTGGAGATTCCTGGATCGTAATCCAAAAGATGTTGAGCATCCAGGTAGGCAAAGGGAAGGAGGTTGGGAAAATTCAAAAGAGAATATTGGCTTACTTCCCAGATATATCAAAATTCCAATTTTTCCATATCAAATGCTAGAATGATCAAGAAGCAGATAGGATTGCTAATAAAGGCTCTAAGCTTAGGCAAGGAGATTTGGTGGTAAACAACTCAAGGCCCATTATAAAATGGACAACACGTTTTTAATGATAGTTTTAATGTTTTTTTTAAAATGCACCTTAGGAAATTGATTGCCCCCAGCCTCGTGGATTGTAGAGACAAGTTGGAGGTGGTGTTTGTTTGAACAATTTAAAGCTGGAGAGGACGTGATTCATGTGAAAATGGTGGGAGGCACTGAGCATTATATGCTCATGCTAGGTTTCTTTCATTTTAGTATTCGTAACTCACTCAAATAGCCCTTCCCATGTGAAGTTCAAGTGTTTTTTGATGGACCCTTCGCACGATATCACCCCTTTTTATTTAGTAAGGGTCTAGTCTCACCTTTTTTATCTGAGCATTGTTGAAAGTGATAGCATTGTTGGGTTTGATAAGAACAAGACAATTAGGTTTGAATGTTTGAACAAAGCAATGGAAAAATCCTATGTTGGGATCCTACCAAAGGACAATAGTGCAATGAAGAAGGTGTTAGGAGAGATTTGGGACCTGGAAATATGATGGTAGATTATAGGAAATTGTTGAGGTTTGTGTTTGAAGTTTCAAAGGCAGTCCTGGAGGAGAATAGGAGTATTCATGTGGATATCACCAATTTATCCTTGCATGTGGATGATATAGAAGGAGGGTATCGGGTCTAAGTTAGAGAAGTTGAAGACCTTAAATGAAACTTGCTGGGAATGGATAGGACCTTGGATTCTAGGAATGAGGAGATTCACGTGGATTTTGTGGATGAGAAGTTGTAAATTGAAGGTCACAAGTTTGAATCCCCCTTGGGTACTTACCAGAAAAAAAAAGGAGAATTTTTGGGCACACAACTTCTCCTTAAATATATATGTAAGTACTTTTAATATTATCACTATTTTGTAGAGTGACCTCTTCCTTGATTCCCCAAATATTTAACCAAGCTTTGCATCTTTATGCCAACCTCAATTAAACTACATGTGGTTTTCACTAGAGTACATAGCAATCTTAGGGAGCCTCTGATCTCCCATGATATCTTGTTCTTGTACACTAGGCACCTAGTCATAGACATGCTCTCAAAGGAGGAGATATTTACATCTACGAGGAGGATAAGATAGTGTGTATTGCCCTTAATTTTGAGATTTTATGTTATAAAACACTTTTGGATTTGCTCTATCCTTCTCCATGGCTCTCTAGAGATGTTGCAGCTTCAATGGTTGTAAAGGTCTATTGATTTACAATTGTTTTCAAGTCCTTCATAAGATTGTTTCCCTCCATTATTCCTTTTCTCATTGCTATAGTTCTAGTTAATCTTGTGATGTAGATTGTTTCCAAGATATTTGTATAAAGTCACTAGTTCCTCCAAATTATTGCTATCAAACATGAAATTAGCATAAGTGTTGTTTTTGGATTTGATTATCATATCCTTTGTTTTGTTAGTGTTACCATTCATACTTGTACTCGAGCAAAAATACTTGAGAATTTTTAGTTGTTTGTTGAGATCATAGGGACTGATCCTCACCATAAGAAACTATCATTGGTGAAGACAATAAGGATGATGACTATACCAACCAAATTTGTGTCGATATAATCTACATATTTTGAGCAACCCTCTAGCGTGTCATGTATATACCAAAAAGGGTTTGCTTGAATACTATATTACAATAAATTTCTTCTAACCAACCATAAGAATTCTTATACTTGGGTATCACACTTTTGTACAACCTTATTGTAATAGCTCTTGACTTGAAAGAAACTTTTAGCTCTTCTAATATATTTCAAATGTTAGCTTGGGGAATTGTGTCAAATGCTTTTGTAAAGTCAACAAAGCAACACATAATATTGGTTTTATTACTTTGGCACTCATTAACAATGGTTCTAACTGTAATAAGGCAGTCCATAGTTGAATGGTAGCTCCTAAATATTGCATGGCCTTTAACCCTTTTTCTATGTCTTTCTATCCATATGATGTTCTGTTCCAAAACAATTCCATATAACTTGGATAAAAAAGGCTAATCATAATGGATTATATAGTAACAATGAATATTTCTATCCAACGTTTAGGGAAACCCTTCTAGGCATTGCTTTACTACTAAATTGAAGAGCTTGTGGATATGAGGGATGAGGATATGCCTGCCAAGTGTTAATATTTCTACTTAGTATGATTCGATGTCTTTAGATTTCCCTTTTACAAGTCGTTTAACCCCAAAATTTATATCTTCTAAAAAGAAAACTTATTCCTATGTAGAAAGGGTTTGAATATTTTCCACAACATTAGGGGATTCATACACATTTTTAAAGTGGGAATTCCAGTTCCTCAAGGGAATCATATTGTATTCTTTATTTTTATGACTTAGAATTTTACTCCAAAATTTCTTAGGATCTAGCCTAGAAAGGTGCAAAAGATTCTCTTTCTTTTTATTTATGTAATACTTTTATTCCTTTTAAATAGGGATTTGTACCTATATGTATTGTTGGATTTTGAAGATTAATTAAAAGCATCCATGATAGCTTTTATAACATGCTTGCAATTTTTATCATACCAAGGATTTGCCACTATATTTTCCTTGTTGTATGACATCTATGTTGCAGGAAACGTGGGCCCAAACCCCATTTCCACCATTTCCTCATTTCGAAATTCTGAAATGCGTACCATATGACACATAAACGTGTTTTCATAGGGATGAAACTTGTTTTTTCAATACTAAAACGTGTTTTCGTAGGGATGAAACTTGTTTTTTCAATACTAAAACGTGTTTTCGTAGGGATGAAACTTGTTTTTTCAATACTAAAACGTGTTTTCGGTATGGTTGAAGTGATTGACACTACTACATTTTGACCAAAAATCCGACGGCCGTCATGTCGGATTTGCGACACTTCCCTGTCGCATGTACGACACTTTGATTTTTTTTTGAGCGTCGGAAACTTGTCGTCGGTTATCCGAAACCTAAGTAACCGTCGATTAAGCGACACCTCAGTTACCATCGGTTAAATGTAAGGCGTCGGTTAAGCGACATGAATAACCGTCGCTTAAGAGACAGATAGAATGAGTACACGTCGGATAAGCGACATCAATGACCGTCGCTTAAACGACAGATAGAATGAGTACACGTCGGATAAGTGACATCAATAACTGTCGCTTAAACGATGGCTATAACAATGAAGCGTCGGAAAGGCGACAGGGAGAAACGTCGCTAAAACAACGAATATAAAGTTTAAGCGTCGGAAAAGAGACATTTCTAACCGTCGCATAAACGACGGATATAGAGTTTAAGCGTCGAAAAAGAGACAGTTCTAACCATCGCTTAAACGACGGATATAGAGTTTAAGCGTCAGAAAATCGACAGAGATAACCGTCGCATAAGCGACGGACGTGAATTTTTATTTAAAAAAAATATATTTGCAAATTTGTTATACATTCCTCTGATTGCATTTTCCTTTAGAAGAAGGTTTGTTTATTGTGTAAAGTAAAGAATGATTTACTTATATACAATTTCCTTCAAAAAATTTAATGTGTTTTGTGCTTGCATGGTCCTTGTGTTTCTTGACATTGCTTTGTGCCACAGAGGATTCTTTTTATTTGATATTGTATTGACTTGGAGGATGCAGCATCTTAGTATTGTTATTTATGTTGGAAACACCTCACATATTGTTTCGTCTTCTTCTAATTGTCTTTCTGCACTTAGTGTACTAATTCAAGATGTATCATATCTTCTTTATAAAGCATTTTATTGAAACTTTAATTGTATTATTATATTTTGCACCTCAAGACAAAAAAACACTTTTTAAACCAAAAGAAAACAATAAGAATAGTCTCTTGGAAAATATACTTTTTAGATTTTTTAGGTTAAACATAACATTTGCCCTTGAAACAAACGGGTGAACTCATATTAGTTATTTCAGGCCATGCCCGGCCCTTTAAAATAAGTACGCATGATATAACTTGAATGGTCTCTGATCACCACATACCCCACCACTTGCCTAGGTTTTCTTTGGCTGTGCCCCATAAAAGCTTAATTTATACCATCTATCTTGAACAGTACTCAACAAAGAAAGAAAGAAATTATATCAAGTGACCAAAATAAATCCAATGGGACTCAAAAATACAAGAAATAATAATAGAAAAATAAGGGGTCCCTAAAGCAGAATTAAGCTGAATAAATAAAAAAAATGAGGTAGATCCGTAATGGCTAAGTTACTAAATTCTCAAAATCTCTGTTTTATTTTCATTCATCTGCTACAACCTACCTTTCAACAATGAACAGGGTAGGGAGTTTTACTCCAATACCATCTTTGAGGTAAATCAAGTACTTTAATAATTGAGTTTTCAAGTACTTCAATAATTGTAGACATCAAAAAATCCCTCCCGTCCTCGATTGGCTATAGTCACACACTGGTGAGAATCAATGTTGATTGTACATTTTACCTATTCTACAACCAAAAAATCCTTCCTATCCTCATTCTTATGTAATCCCAGATTGATGTACTTCAACGTTGATTTCACATTATACCTATTCTACATCCAACAAATCCTTCCTATCCTCATTTTGCTGTAGTCCTAGATTGATGTACTTCAATGCTGATTTCACATTATACCTATTAAAATGATTCTGCATGATTTACTATTTGACTAATTGAACTCCCATTTTAACCTGTTTCTTTCCCGATCCATTTCTACCTTGTGAGCCTGTGGGGCTTTGCTTCTCTTGCATTTGTACCTTCAGAGGAAATGGGACCAGAATTACCTGCAAAAATTGCACATCTATGTAAGCAGAACAAGACACAAAAAACAAAGAGAATGATACACTACAGCAAATTAGTATCAACAAATCCATTACGTCAAGTCTGTAATCCTTTTACTTCAGTCTTGAATATGACAAACAAGACTTCTCAATGTCTTGCTACTCTATGAGGAAATTCAAATAGATCACTGAAATGTTGAAAAGACACTTTTCGATGTTCTAGTTGTACTTACCAATCAAGCATAATTGTCCAAGAAAAAAAATAGAAATTGCAAACCCAATAAAACAGAGGAGCAAAGGCCTTAAATGACTGTTGAAACAAAATTTCAGAATATGCCTTGCTTCATAAGGAAATTCAACTAGATCACTGAAATGTCGAAAAACACTTTGAGATGTTCTAGGTGTCCTTACTGATCAAGCATAATTGTCCAAGAAAAAAAAGGGAAAATTGCGAACCCAAACAAACCAAAGAAGCAGAGGCCTTAAATGAATGTTGAAACAAAATATCAGAATATGCATTGCTTAAATCCAATCCCAAGGAGCTTCTATTTACTTGATCTCGTGAATCTAGACCATGTGAGAAATTATAGTTATTAAATTATAGCTGAACTGATCATACCCATCATGCTGTTTCTTTTACAGGTTCAGCCTGGGTGGTTTTGACTCGTACGTTTTTGGAGTTTTGTATATGGGGTTGGGACAATCTTCCACGAACAGTTTTAATGTACTATACAAACTTTATCTCATCCCCAGAAGGCTATTTTCACACTGTTATTTGCAATGCTCAGGAGTTTCAGAATACTTCAGTTAACCATGACTTGCACTACATAAAGTGGGATACTCCACCCAAGCAACATCCTATGTCACTTAGTTTAAAACATTTTGATGAAATGATGGAAATGATACACCCTATATTATCAACAACAGAAAGTAGCCATTCATATCTCTGCACTATGCTGTTCTGATACAGCATTTCCAACCATAGATACATCTTTGGATCATGAATTTACTTTCTAAAGCATGCCAGGGACTGCTAAAAAGCTTATGGGTCTCCTTGGGATATTTCCAAAGCAGTGTTCCCACTTTGTGGTTGCCACTTCTCATTTAACCTATGAAACATATATTCTAGCAATAAACAAAAGAGAAAAAGAAATTTTTTTCCTGAGCTCAAAATTAAATTTAGACCTGTATCATTCCTTTTCCCTGTATGTTGTCCCCCATGTCTGGCCTAATTTCCCCCTTTGCAATCCGTTGACCATACCACGCATTTCTTCCCTTCAGCAGTGTAACATACGTATCAGCCAGAAGTGGGCCTGTCAATTTTTCAGTTCTTCCGCAAAATAGACAGCCTTACTTGTAGCACTCTCATTTGTCAAAGCTGCAACCATGCCTGTACAGGAACTCGAAAGTATTAACATGTTTTCTAAATGCAAGGGGAAACATTGCATTACATAATGGTTTAAGAAAAAATTAAATTTCAAACATGAATGAAAAGAAAAGACAGACAGCAGAATTTGAAAGCAATACGACGACTCTCAAACTAGATTGAGATGCACACCCCAAATATAATAGACATACTGACGAAGAAATTCTATTACATTAGAGTGCATAATAACAAGGTCAAAGTGGATAATAGGCAAGGCATTCTGCTAGAGTTTATTGATAGTTAAAGTAGTTGACACAAATTTACAATAACCCAGACAAGAGATGCATTTGTTTTTGTTTCGACTTCAATTTTGAGAAGGAGGAAGCTTAAATTCATACCCCACACTTGTTAGATGCCCAAGTTCTAGCATAGCTTGGGAGATATAAAAATGATTGTCAAGTCCCCAATACTAGATTTGACAATTCTAATCTATAGACATGAGGAAATCTCAGACATGCTTCCAAGCACCTCCAAGTGTAGGTGACTGCGTCTATATTAGCAACCCATGAAAGTAAAAGACAATTAGTCAAACTTAGACATACTTTTATAAAGGTAATAAAATATAGCTTTCTGGGAAAATTTTGCTCCTGGCTGGAGAAACAATCTTAAAGTTTGGTCAGAAACAATCAAACATGAAAAATAATTTCCATAAGGTAAATAAAAGGCACCTCTAGCCTTTCATGGTGCTGGGTTACCTTGGCTGGCACCATCAAAATAATCCAAGCATATGACTTATCTACCTCATGTGGTTTGCAAATTTTGGAGGTCTTTTAAATAT